>CATIXA010000004.1:0-533413 GCA_949709075.1 Wickerhamomyces alni | reverse complement strand
GATGTGTATAAGAGACAGTATTTGTTTAATAGAATTGTATAAAAGATGAAAGGGGATGGACATATTTTTATATAGTAAATTATTGGTGGGATGGTTGGGATGTGTGTGTTGCTCGTACCATATTTTGAGTGGGCAGACTCTTAGGCAGACATCTAGGCATAAGTCTGCCTAGACGTCTCAGTAGACTCCTACTAGAAATTCAAAAATGTCTGCCTAGAGATGACATAAGGTGATAATTAATTGGTCATTTTGAAACAACAGGTGATGTAAATTATGTTATATTAGTATTAGATTATATTAGATTATATCCATTATATTAGCATTAAGTTATATGATGTATATTAGTATATGTGTATATGAGACAGGTGTATGTCCGGGATATCCATCTGTTTATATAATCCTAAATATACCGGGATTCATTAATATCAGTTAAATATCAGTTAGTGATCTCGGTTTAATCTAGTTCCGTACATTATTTTATACATATATTAGTATATTACATATATCAGTATATTACATATATATATATCTAATTCATACTAATATACTCTAATATAATATATGCTCAAACAAGACTTTCATTAAAACTTGTTTCTATAATAAATCCATCAATCAATAAACTATGTAAACCAATAACAATTAATAAATAACTTATAATTTCTAATAAAACTTGAATTAAATTTAACCAAATTAATATTGGAATTGATAATAAACTTAGAATTATATGAATATTTATGGATTTTGTAATATAATTAACATTATAATCATTATTAAAAGTGGTTATAAATAACCAATAATTTAATAAAAGTGTTAAAATTGTTATTAAAATCAATATAACAATATAATTTGAATTGAAAATATGTTAAAATTATTTGATATTCGAGGTTTTAATTCATTTATACTATGAATCAATTGAATCTTCTTAATATTAAAGAATTGTACCATGGTTTTAAATGTACTGGGAATTTATAATATAAAAAAGGTGAATAATGCTATGTATGTATATGTATGTTAGAATCATATATATGTGTTATATATATTCAAGTGGCTCACTTTCAATGATTCTTTTATAATAGTTAAATATATTGATATTGTTTCAAGTTGTGTGTTCATTCCATCAATGCATATGTTCTTTATCTTTATCTTTATGTTTATATATTTATATGTTTATGTTTATATGTTTATGTTTATATGTTTATGTTTTAATTATCAACACTTCATGAACATCATATAAATATATAACATTATAGTAAAGTGATATATAAACTAATGTAATGTAATGTAATGTATGATCTACATGAAGTAACGAATTATACTAATATATTTATAATACTAATAAACTAATTCAAGTTTCACCAGCTTTTTGTGAATTACAAGCAACAATTCTAATTTTATCAGCTTGAATTGAATCATTCCCATCTAATTTAAGATTAACATCTTTAATAACAAATGTCCATACATCATCACAGAATCTATAAGTATGTAAATGTCCTTTAAAAAGTTAATTTTGATTTAGTATCATCTTTTAATGATTCAGAAACAACTCTATCGAACTATTATATGTTAGTATATATATATATATATATGAAATATTAAAATACTCACATTTGCTAATATTCTCATTGCCAATTGTGGCTGGAGTCTTTGATCACTATAACTTTAGTTAGATACGTTCATATAAACTTAAATTAATTTAACTCACGATATTAAAGTATCTAAAGCATCTGTTAATGAACTCCCCAATCTATCATATCATTAGTAACACTCTAGAGTAATTAAATTATTCATTTAACATACGTGCTTCTTCTATAAAGCTCATAATAACCTTGAGAACTCATAATATATATATCAGTATATTGTATCAGTATATATAGTAGTATATGTGTATATAACTAACTAATATAATAGTCATTGTAATGAATAATTGATTAATAAAATGATTATGTAATATATTTCATTTCAGTTAACATAAACTAATATACTAATACACTAATTCAATATACTAATTCATATACTATTATACTAATATAATATAATATATAAGATGTCATCCACTATATTCTATCGATTCAAGTCTCAGAAGAACAATTCCAGAATCTCATTTGATGGAACTGGTATAACAGTATTTGATTTAAAGAAAGAAATCATATCAGAGAATAAATTAGGTGATGGTTTAAATTTTGAATTGAAAATATATAATAATGATTCAATGGAAGAATATAATGATGACACAGTGGTGATACCAAGATCAAGTTCAATCATTGCTAAAAGATCTCCTCCTTCCAAAAATGGTAAAAATAATGCTTCAAGATACGTTACTGGTAAACCAAAAATAACAAGAATAACATTATCAAATACTAGTCAACAACAACATATAGAATCAAATGTATCAACTAGTGATCCAACCATGTCTGAATCAGATAGAATCAACATGATGTTTGCTAAACAACAAGATCAATGGCAAGAAACTCAACAACAAATGTCCAATGTTACACCAATTTATAATAAACAAACACCATCATCAAATGGAACCAATAACGTTGAAGACGCTCCACCTCCAGGTTATATGTGTTATCGATGTGGGTCCAAAGATCATTGGATTAAGAATTGTCCAACGAATAATGATCCATCATGGGAAGGTAAAAGAATTAAAAGAACAACAGGTATTCCAAAAACTTATTTACAAACAATTGAAGATCCAACAAATGATCCAACAAAGACATATATGATGAATGAAGAAGGGAAATATGTTGTTCAAGTTGCCGATTCCAAAACATGGGAGATTTATAAGAAGAAAACTAATCAAAATCAAGAAATTTATAATGATTTAAAAGATAGTGTTGATAAACAATTTTTAGATCCAATTAATTTTAAAATCATGCAAGATCCAGTCATCACACCATGTTGTTCCAAGACATATTCAAGATCATCAATTGAAGATTCATTATTAGAATCTGATTTTAAATGTCCAAATTGTTTTCAAAATGATGTTTTTTTAGATTCTTTAAATCCAGATATTGAATTAAATGATAAAATTGAACAATTTCTTGATGAAGAGTTTAATAAAAGAGGTATCAAGAGACATTTAGATCAATCAAGTGTTAATAAGAAACAGAAACTTGAAGAAACATCATAACATAACATCATTTAAATATATATACTAATGTATCTAAATTATACTAATGTATACTAATGTCTAATGTAATTATACTAATGTACCATTTGAATAACTAATGACTGCATATTTACCACTAGCTAACCATCCTAATTTATTTTTATCATGTTTTGACCATTCTTTTGAAATTTCATCATATTCACCATTTTTCAAACCAACTAAAACATCAGCTTTAACAGTTCTTAATGATAAGATTTTCAAACTTCCAGAAGATAATGGACCTATTGCTTTTATGAAAGGAGTAGTTGAATTCCATCTTCTATCACCTGTTAATTTTCTATAATTCATATCACCTTTAAATATAATTAATGATGAATTTAATAAATCATTATATAATTCCACGGCAGGTTCACAAGATGATGATGATGTTAAATGATGGAAATCTAAAGATAAAGTCCAAAATGGATTTGTTTTAATATTTAAAATCCCAATATTGTTTAAATATTCAATTTTATTAATCAAATAATTCAATTCAATTCTATTTGATTTAAATATTGATTCATTTGATAATTGTTTCAAAAGTCCATAGAAATCTTTTAAATTAACATCTGAAACCATCCATGGAATATCTTTTGTATGTAAAACAATCTCATCAACTAATTTAAGATCAATTAATACTAATGAAAAGATTAAATCTGTATATAATTCAAATCCAGAATTATCCAAGATGAAATCAACACGTTTCTTCTTCTTCTTTCCATCTTTATTATAAAGTTGTGTCCATGCTTTATCAAGATCATTAACCAAGATTTTATCTTCAGATTTCTTTCTTGCTTCAGCACCTTGAATTGATTTAATATCATCTAAAGTAACAGTTGCTAATAACGATAAATCAGTGGCATTTCCCCATAATGAAATCTCTGCAAACTCTTTAAAGAGAATTTGCAAATCATCTGAAGATAAATCACTATTTGTTAATTGTTGTGATAATTTATAATAATGAATAGCTAATTCATTAACACCATCAATTGAACTTTCAAAAGAACTTTGTTTCAATCTAGAGAAAACATCATAGTTGAACCATGTTTTAGTATTCAAGAACCATGAATTAACCAATTTATAAAGATAACTTTCCAAGATTAACCATGGACCAGTTAACCAAGTATAACCATCTTTCAATTCATTATTATAAAATTCATAATCTTTTAATTTAAAAGGTTCTTTAAACAATTGAACTTTAGAATCATTAACAATATCTTGTTTCAATTGAATCAATTGGTTTAAGATCAATTCACCTTCATTGGAATCATAAATTGTTGTTGTTGTTGTTGTTGTTGTTGTTGATAATGTTTCTTTAATATCAAGAATCATATCATCAACTATTTTAACCCATCGAATTCTTGCTGTATCATAAGCAAATGAATCTTGTTCATTGTTGTAATAAACTGGTGGTAAGTCACTATCAGACATCTTATTCTTTGCTTTATATAAAGTATTACTTTATATAGACTATTAGTTTATATTAACAATAAGTAAATGGACCAATGTTTTGCGGGTTTTAGTGAAAGGTGTTATGAGCCATGATTCATACATACATCATATAACTCATACATATACTAGTATACATACTAATATATAATATATAATATATAATATATAATATACTATTATAATACACTAATATATATGTCACTTAAAGAGCTCTTCAACGAAGCTTTGATGCTTCAACAATCATTAGAATCTTCTTCACAGAGACAAGATTCCGAATCGTATCAACTAAAACTCATTAAAACAATAGAGAAATGGTTAAATATCAAAAAAATCATACAACAATTATCAATATTCAGTTCAAATGAATTATTAGAAGATTTAAACACTTCAGAATTGAAATATCTTTGTGTTGATTATCATTTATCTCAATTATATTCACAATTATTGAAACCATCAAAACAATCAAATTTAACAAGATCAATCATTTTAAACATTCAATTCTTATCACTTTTAAATGATTATAAAATTTTAGATTCAAACCATTCTTCCAAGTATGAAGAATTGAAAGAATCTCCATCAGATCTCCAATCAATCATCAAACAAACAACAATCAATAACAGAGATGAGAAATTATCAATTTTTAAATTATCAAAATCATTATCAACAAATATACAACTTTTGGAGAAAATTGAATTAAATCATGAAGAATATTTGACAATTGATGAAGATACAATAAGAGACTTGTATTTACAACAATTGAAACTATTCACTATCAAAACATTTGAAAATTTGAAATTATTAGCAAAAGAATTAGAAATGTTAAATTCATTCCAATCATCATCATTATCACAACCAAAGATTGAACAACTTGATGATTCAACAAGTGACAATGACAATGACAATGACAAAGATCCCACAAGATTCACAGAAAAAGTCGAAATTATAAACAAACAATCATCACTCTTATCAAAAGAAGGTAAAATATTACAACCTTTTACAATCACATCATCTCGTTCAGAATTACGTAAAAAAGTTTATGGAACAGGTCAATATTTACCAACGATGTCAGTTGAAGAATATCTAGCAAATGAATTATCTAATGGTGGTATGATCTCTGGTGGTGGGAATGATAATATGGAGGAAAGTGATGATGAAGATGATTATGAAAAATTTGATAAAGAAACTTATAAAAAAAGAGAATGGGATGAATTTACTGAAAGTCATGCCAAAGGAAGTGGGAATACTATTAATAGAGGGTGATACCATGTCTTTAACATACATATATTCTAACATACATATAAGACTATATGATATCATGAAATTAATGTTGAATTGATGTAAATATGATTTAATATAATTCATATTTAATTCTATCCAATTTGGTAAAAGTATCAATCAATGTTTTAAATTCTAATTTTAAATCATCCAATGTCAACACTTGATTCTCAACTTGATTAAATTTGAAAGATAACCATTGATCATCTTTATCAAAAGTTGAAATTAAATTCAAAATTATCAAATAAAAATCACAAATTTTAAATCTTAAAATTTCAACCTCGGAATATCTCCAAATGAATTCATATAATGCTTCAATTGAACCTTTGGTATTTGAATGTTTTAATCTATATGAATATAACACTTTATAATATGATAATGATTTTAAATATCCATTTTTATCATTTTGTGCTTTTTTCAATAAAATTTCATCAATTTTAAAAAAATCTTCAATTGTAAAAAAATTGTTTAATAATGTTTGGGTATTTGAAGTTTTAAATAGTTGATATATCAATTTATTTAAAACTTCTTCTTTCAATTTCATTGAATTTATGAATTTTAAACAATCAATTGATTTATCAAAATTTGAAAGTTCAATTGTGATTGTTAAATAAGTATGATATCTTAATTCTGTTAATTTTGAATTTGATGTATCATTCTGTGTACTTTTATCAATTGACATTTCAATAAGTTTTAAAGCATCAATAAATTCCAAATTATTCAAGAATAAAATTGAAAGATTCAAGTAATATTTGGAAATATTAACATTATTGAAAAAAATCAAATAATCATTTAATGGTTTAAATCTTGATTTTTCTTCAATTGTTAATTTATATGATGATATTAATGATCCATATTTGATGAATATTTTGGATGATTTTGAAGCTTGTTTAATTTTGAATAAACAAATTGCTTTTAAAAATTGATGAATTGGTGATGTTTCTTTATAAAATTTTATAAATTTTTGATATAAGATGTATGAAAACCCATTTGAAATTAACCAAATTGAAACATTTTCTAAAAAAAAAGGATTATGAATGAATGGTAATATTGAATCATTAATAAATTTCAAAATTTTAGAATTATTAAATTTAAATCCCAATTTTGATGAATTAATAACATGAAGAAACAATGTATTAGAATTTTGTGAAGATTCATCAAGTTCAATTTTATTGGTCCCATTATTGAAATTGATATCAAATGTTGTTTGAACAATCAAATTATCTTTATTCAATTCAATGACTTTATTTATAATATTGTTTAAAGTTTCTTTATCATCAAAATCAAGAACTAATAACAGAATAACAATATCTAATAAAAGTTCAGAATTTGATTGAATGATATTCTTAATTGATTCATCAATGATTGTTTTAGAAATTGTTGTTAATTTATCTTCAACCAATTTATTTTCATAATCATTTGATAAAGAACCACCATGTTGAAGACTTATTAAAGTTAAAAGGTTTCCTAAAACATCATCAAATTCTGCCAATTGTGAAACAAGTATACCAAGATTATTTTGATTAAATTTATCCTTTAAATGAAGTTCATATAATGATGAAAATTTACTAACAATAGCTTCATCACTATAACCATGTAATAATCTTAATGAATTTTTAATATTCTCTTGAACTTCACTTCCTAAAGTTTGTCTAAATTGATGTATCACCATTGCAAATTTCTTTAAATCAAGACTTGGATCTTTTGATGAAGATGAAGATGATGTATTATATTGTAAAATTTCAAGATCAGTTAATGGTCTAATCATTGAAAATTCAAGTCTATCACTTAATAAAACAAGATCAGAATCAACGTATAATTTCAATGATTCATCTGCTTGTTTTTTAAATTCTTGACATAAAGCATCAAATCTTGACCATTGTTTTTGCAAATTTTGTTCATAATTCTTATCAAATTGAATAGCTTTTGCAACAATTTTTGATACTCTTTCAATCAATGAATTATCATTACCAAATTCATTATCATTATTATTGTTCCCATCAATAATAGTTGCAAAATGAGCTTCAAAAATAGGAAGAGCAGCTTCAATGATAACATTATTATAAATTCCACTTTGGAATATCTTACGATGATAATATTCTGTTGAAGTTTCATTGAGTGAGTATGGTTCAATGATATAATTGTTTTGACGTGTAGTATACCATAACGATGATGGTTCACTGGAATTTGTGATTTTTAATGATTGAATGATTGAAGATGTATTACTTTTCCATAAGGCCCAAAGTTCAACATCATTACCAACTTGAGAAAGTTTATAATCACCCAAACTCCAAATTGCAGTAGATTCATCCAATTTTTCAGTTTTAAATTCAAAATTTTTACCTAAATCTTGAATATCAAAATTTGGAGATGTTTCAAGTTTAAATAATTTGAAAACATTTTCATTAAATGGTAAAAAAATTGAAAGATAATTGAATTGTTGATTATCAATTTCCAATGTTGATATATCTAAGAATTTTGAAGGTGAAGAATGGAAATATGGTTTATTTGAAATTTGACAAGATAATTCAATTAAATCTTTTTCCAAGATTAAAATTTGATTTGAAAGTGACCAAATTCGAAGTTTTCTATTGATTGTAACAGTTAACAAATAATCATTGAAATGAATGACATCAATAGCAGCTTTTTCTGAAAGATTTGAATCTTGACCAATTTTTGGTCTTTTAGACCATGGTTTTAAAAGATGACCTAAACTTTCCAAATATGAATTATCATTAAACATTATTGGTTCAATTGTATAATCTATCATATTTTTTTCAATCCAATTATACCACCATCTTTTAACAATACTATTGAATAATCATGAGAAACAGAGTATAAAAGATGAGGTTTTCTTATATCAAAACCATAAGGATTAGAAATATGACACCATTCTTCATAATTTTGTGAAGATAATAGATCATTATTATTGGAATTCACAATGAAATGAGATAAACCCAGGATTGTCGTTATTAATTGACCATTATCAGTGATTGAATCAGTTACTATGAACGTTTCATCATTTGAAATGAAACTATTTATGACAAAAGCATTAGGTAAGATTTGATTTGGTAAGTTTATCTTTATTGATCTTAAATTGATATTGAAATTGTTATTGAACACAATTGGTTGTAATAATATCGAATATCCATCATTCAATAATTTATAACTGATCTTATTAAATAATTTATTTTCAATATCCAATATACCATTAAATGATGATAATTTAGCATTGAAAAGTACTTCTGGATCAATAGCAAACTCGGGTCTATTTGTAGTCCACTGATGTCTCGCAACATCCAATTCCAACACTTCCCCACCAATTCTCGTGTGTTCCCTCGCCGAATTCACCAACGACATCACTTTAATTTCAATTTATTTTCAAATTGTTGTTGTTGTTGTTTATTCTTTCTAAACTTTTTGAATAACATTAGGTTGTAACATCCAAACACCATCAAATAATAGTTGTAACGTTTATTCAATGTTTATCTCTTTGATTATATAGAGAAACTTAGTTTCTATTCATTACATTATCATTAGTTGATATATAGATATATAGATGTATTTACATATTTATTTATTTTATATATTCATGTATTGGTTAATTTGATTAAGAGACTAAAGGTTCATATGTTCATGAACTTTACATAAATTAGTGAGTAATAATTGACTCATGATCAAAGGCAGTGGCTTCACTCCAATCATTAATCCACTATATACTCCAACTAATAAACATATATACATAATGTACAGATATAATCACTAATCAGTATACTAATGTGATATATGAATGTGCCCTAATAACATAAAAGTGTTACCCGGCTGTCTCACGTGACCACCACCCACCACCATTGCTTTAAAAAAGAGTATCGCGAATATTTCCTATTTAAAAAATTCATCAATATAATGAAAATTTTTTCAACAAACTTTTCTTTCTTTAATTTAAACAATTTATCAGGAGTTTATTGGATATTTGTTTATTTAATAGATTCAACAATCTTGAAAGGAAGCATGGAATAATTAGTATGTTCAACAGACTTGCTTCAACAGACACTCTTAATTCAATGGAGGATTTTTCAATGATCAATTGATATGCTTTTAATGATGATCCAACAAAAAATTTCAAACTAGAGTATGTGACACTTAGAATGATCGTAATTTTTAATCTGAAGCAATTGATCATATAAATTTCATTGTTTTTTTTTTATGTGTTTTGGTTATTGTATCGGGACAATGTGACTAATACAATTATGCAGTCAATCAATCAATTTGTTTGATACTTGAGTACAGGAGTATTCTTATTCTTTGCTTCCTTATCTTGATGAGGTTATAGAATTATAGTATGTTAAATTGTTATTGTTATATTATTTTCATGATGATGTTTTGTTTTTATGATGACTTTACAAAAACAAGCTGGAATTACTGGCTGATTAAAACGTGATGGATAAGTTTTTGCATTTAACTGATTCAAACAACAACATTATATTTGATAATAATATCATATTTAGATATGTGTTCAAATGACTAACTTTTAATAGGTGATTCATATGTCCTTGTGATTAGTTGGTCAGTATTTTCTGAAGTGACGATGCACAGCACTGGGCACTGAATAATTCATGAGTGACTACGCTTTTAATGTGGGCCTAGAAAACCCACGCTACCGATCTTTAAATATTGAACAACCAAAAAAGGATTTTTGATCTATTTTTTAAATTAACCTAACAATATTGTATGTATGTGTCTTGTCTATGTTTGACTTCTTATTTCTAGCTCTGTTTCCAAATGATGATACCTTATAGATGACGAGTCAGATCCGGGTTACCCGATGACGATACAACTATTTTAATACCATTCATGCCTATCTGATATTTGTTACAAACATGATATGAATGTCAAGTTAATTTATACCATCATGAATGCTAACAATCTTTATTATAGTTTAATGTTTGAGAAAGAAAGTATTCTTTCTATCTGTTTTCTTGACAGAGGATGATATTGAAATAAAATGACAAGCATATGTCTGATTTCTTTGTGAAGATAAATTATTTCTAGTCTGATGTCAGTTAAACGGATTTCTTGTTAACGAGCATTTTATTTGTAAATGCGTGTTGTGGGGGATCCAAGAGTTAAAAAGGTATGTTGCTTTATATAAAAGATTGGACATAAATTGAGATGTAAATGATGATTTTCCACATTTTCACGACGGTCAACTGCGTTCACTCTCTGTTAGGAGTGAACTATGATGATATTCAGCCCCCTGACCGGGGCGTGGCACTGACAATGATTCTCTATATATTAATGTCTTTGAAAACATTATCTATTACTCTTTGATACTAACTATCAAAACCAGGTATGTTAAATAATGAATTATATCTCTCAAAAAAAGGGAATTACAATACAAATTAATTGATGATAATATACCATTTAGTACTTGACTTTATGTGTGATTGGATACTATTTTGATTTGCATGTCAGACTGATTTAATTTGATGTTCCTTGTTTGAAGTGTGTTACAGATCATCATCAGTTCAGCTTTATATATTAACAGATTATTAGTTCATTAATTGATTGATTCCACATGTTTATTAACTATTTATATGTGCTCATGTTGCAATGTAATTACGAATTCTCTGCCTACCTGCCTGGAGTTCCAGAAGGAGTCTCTGCCTAGCACCCGCCTAGCACCCGCCTAAATCCCTTTCAAACCTCCTAAAGATCAAAAACGTTTCCGCGAAAATGACTAATCTATGAAAATTTTTTAATTATGACCGAGTTGTTATCTCTTGAACAACATCTCATCGCACAGCAATTCGAGTCCTTGAAAGTCCAGTTTCTCTTCAAAGTTACTTTTAGACTATCAGCACTAGTAAACGACACTTCCTGCACAAGTTTGTTTATGAGATTTGCCTCTATTTTCACCTGTCAAGACTAC
This sequence comes from Wickerhamomyces alni, assembly GCA_949709075.1. Classification (NCBI taxonomy): domain Eukaryota; kingdom Fungi; phylum Ascomycota; class Saccharomycetes; order Phaffomycetales; family Wickerhamomycetaceae; genus Wickerhamomyces; species Wickerhamomyces alni. The sequence continues at coordinate 521,600 of CATIXA010000004.1, read as the reverse complement.
ATTTCTGATCATCTTTGGAAAACCAACTCCTATTAAACAACCACCAACCACACACTCCAATTGAAACTAAATTAAATTAAACACTATGAACGCTCTATTCGCTAGAAACGCATTCGCTGCTTCAAGATCTGGTTTCCAAGGTTTCCAAAGATCCAGTTTTGTTCGTTCTTTGGCCACCAATGGAGATTTCACCTCTGCTAATAAGTTGGATCGTGCTACTTTACAAATTCGTAATGGTCCTGTTTTTAATGGTTACTCTTTCGGTGCTAATAAGAACGTCAGTGGTGAAGCCGTCTTTACTACTTCATTGGTCGGATACCCGGAATCAATGACCGATCCTTCTTATAAAGGTCAAATCTTGGTTTTCACTCAACCATTAATTGGTAATTATGGTGTTCCATCAGGTGAAGCTCGTGATGAATTCAATTTGTTGAAATATTTTGAAAGTCCACATGTTCAATGTACCGGTATCGTTGTTGCTGATGTTGCTTTGAAATATTCTCATTGGACTGCAATTCAATCTTTAAGTGAATGGTGTCAAAAAGAAGGTGTTGCTGCCATCACTGGTGTCGATACTAGATCAATTGTCACTTATTTAAGAGAACAAGGTTCATCTTTAGCTAGAATCTCCATTGGTGAAGAATATGATGCTGATCAAGATGAGGCTTTCAGTGATCCAGGTAATATCAATTTGGTTCATAAAGTCACAACTAAAGCACCTTTCCATATCCCATCCACTGGTGAACATCACGTTGCTGTTATCGATTGTGGTGTTAAAGAAAACATCTTGAGATCTTTAGTCTCAAGAGGTGCTTCAGTAACTGTCTTCCCATACGATTATCCAATCCAATCAATCGCTGAAAATTTTGATGGTATCTTCATCTCTAATGGTCCAGGTGATCCAACTCATTGTGCTTCCACCGTCTTTAACTTACAAAAGACAATGGAAACTTTCCAAGGTCCAATCTTTGGTATTTGTCTAGGTCATCAATTGTTAGCTTTAGCAGCTGGTGCAAAAACCATTAAATTGAAATATGGTAACAGAGCCCATAACATCCCAGCTTTAGATTTGACCACTGGTAAATGTCACATCACATCTCAAAACCATGGTTATGCCGTTGATGCAACCACTTTACCTTCTGATTTCAAACCATATTTCATCAACTTGAATGATCAATCTAATGAAGGTATGATTCATACAACTAGACCAATTTTTTCAACTCAATTCCATCCAGAAGCTAAAGGTGGTCCATTAGATTCTTCTTACTTGTTCGACAAATACTTTGATGATATTAGAACTTATAAATCGAAACAAACTGAACTTGTTGGTGTCAAGAGCAACAAGCCAACTGATCTATTAGTCGATATCTTATCAAAAGAAAGAGTCCAATAGATATTTCAATGAAAGACTGAATAGACTGATCAATACAACCTTTTATACACTGAGTGAACCCCTTCAAAAAGCAGTAGTTCTTTCGCGTTCCATCAGTACAATACACGTAGATCTATTATTGATAATCATCAGACATTATTATACATATACGTAATAATGGCACGTTCATTCGCGGCGATTCGGGGCATCGCCAAAACGCGGTTATATCAATCAGACTTGCAGAGTCATAAATTTGAATAAACAGACCAACACGATTTCAAGTGGCGAAAGTGGGTTAGATTACTTGGTGCTTGATTACAAGGACACAGAGCATCATGGCCCCGAAACAGAAGGAAGAGTCGTTCTCTTCCCGATTGAAGAAGCTCTCTAAGCAAGAATTAAACAAACGTGATATCTTTGGTAGAACTATACTTCATATAATTTGTATCGTTGGGAGGTTCGATCTATTACAACACTTGTTGAAGAACCCAGCTTTGAACTCAACGATAACGGATCGTGAGAGTGGATGGACTGGATTGCATTATTCTATAAACTATGGAAGATTATCTTGTGCGAAGTTGCTATTAGATCATAATTATGAATTGGTTAAGATTAAAGATAGAAGTGGACTCACGGCAATGGATATCTATCATTCGAAGTATGCCTTCAGAGATCTCAGTATCTTCCCTGAATCCATTGGTGAGAAGGACACTAATTACTCTCAGCGATTGAAAGATGATAAGAATACAATATCATCAAAAAAACTGGAGAAACAGGAGGAAGAGGATAAATTGATTTGGTGGACTTGTGAAAGAGGAGGTTCTGAAGTGTTCACGTTTGGAACTAATGTCAATAATCAACTAGGAACAGGTGATTCGATAGATAAATCTTTAGCCCCATATAAAATCCAACTGCCTAATCCTCGAGTTGGAGATTCATCACTTTCAATCGCAGATAGACTTGTCCCTCCAAGAGTGAAAGAGATCAAACTATCAAAGAACCATTCAATAATCCTAACGAATGAAAAGACAAACAATATCCTCATTGCTGGGAATCCATCCCGTGGAAGATTAGGAAACGGTTCAACACTGCCCAATTTCAGATTCACACATATGGAATTCTTTGAAGATGAACATATTGTCGATATCGCACTAAGTGATGATCATACTGTTGCATTGACTTCCGATGGTGAGGTGTATTCATGGGGTTTGAACAATTATAACGAACTAGGGTATCCTACAGAGAAGATCAAAGAGAAAACCGATACTTATTCAGATGAACCTAAACGAGTCCTTGGTGCATTGAAAAAACTGAAGATTAAAGGTGTTTCATGTTCAAAGATCCATAGTTGTGCTTATGTCGATGATTGTTTGATCCTATGGGGTCTTAACGTGGGTCAAATGGATCTAATAAGCACTGGAGAAATCATCAAATGTGGGAAGTTGAAAGGTATACCACAAATCCCAAGACAAGTACGTTTCAATAGTCCTATCAAACAAGTGATAGCAACAGAGACTTCCACAATCGTGTTACTTTCAACTGATGAGTGTCATGTTTTAACACATGGAAACCATTTACGATTCCAACTCCCTTTACACAAGACTTTAAACAACGAGTTTGAATTCTTTAGACCATCAGCATTCTCCAAGAGGAAACATATAATCAAACTCGTCTCAAAGGACTCCACGAAGATCGGGATTCTTTACGATGATGGTTCCATTGTGGAATTCGGTGTTGATATGTTTACTAAATCCTCAAACGTTCGATATTCACCAGTTTGGACTCCAAGGAATGATCATTTGAAATGCATAGATGTTGATATTGGGAAAGATGGCTCCATTGTGATCTGTACGAAATCTGGATGTGTCTATAAAAGAGTCCCAAGGGGTGGATCCATTGGTTACAAATTCTCCAAAATTGAAAGGATCTCTAAAATTGTGAAAGTTTCATGTGATTCATTGTTTAGTTCTTTTGGATTCATCAAAGATGACGTTGATCAATTACCAATGAAACTTTATAAGAATAAGTTTCATAAGGATATTGCTTATCTCTCCCCTCTATCGGTATCGAAACAGAATAGGAAACATCTAGAACTGGTTGATCCATCCTTATGTGATGATTATACTGTTAATTTTTTAAATAGACCAAACATTGAAATTGAGGATGATGAATACGATAGACTATTCAAACATAACATGATGATCGATGATGAAAATGTTGTCAGTGTCAGTGACGATCCGGTTTATGATGCTTATAGGAATAGATGGGATTCGATCCAGCCTGTCAAATCAACGTTTGCTAAATGTGATCAACAACCATTCCTTGATCTGTTAAGTGAAAAAGAATTGAACTTCCATTTGAACACTGATGATTTTAGAATGGGGAAAGGTTATGATTTAAGCTTTGAGATTGAGGATTGTTCAATTGGTGTTCATTCAGCAGTGTTGTTCTTCATTGAAAGGTTTAAGAGTATCTATGATGATGATTTAAAACTTGATAATGATATTACGTTCTATAAAGTTGATGAAGAGAATAGGGTGATTAAAGTCAAAGGTCTACAACTGCACTCATTATTACTGGTCTTACATATGCTATACACTGGACATGTACTCAAACCATGGGAATCTAATGCTTCATCAACGTTCTTCCAAGACATCAAAGTCGAATCTGAAACACTTCTCAAACAATTGGGTCTTTATGATGATTTGAACAGACCAGTTTATGATTTTGAGTCCAAGTTCAGAAACATGGACAATCTTGAACCAGATACGACGATACTATTGAAAGATGATGAAGAGATTAAATGTTGTTCATATATTTTAAAGGCTAGAAATGCCTATTTTGAATCAATTCTCAGTGAAAGATGGGATTTATCGAACGTTTTGGAGTTTCAACATATCAATAAAATGAACTTCCAGATCGTGTTGGATTACATTCATGGCCATGAACAATTATCCTTGCTTGATAAGTTCTATGAAATGACTAATAGTGCTGATTTTATCAACCTTATCTTTGAACTGATTGAGCTTAGTGATGAATTATTGTTGTTTGGGTTGAAGGATTTTTGTCAACTGATGGTTAAAGATTTCATCAAACAGGAGAATGTTCTCTTGATCTTACACCATTCAGAGTTGTTAAACTGTCGTGAATTGGCTGGTCAATGTCTTTGGTTCATCTATAACAACGTTGAGACCTTCCTTACTGATCAAGACTATGAAGATCTGGTTTCTATCAATATGATCAAGAAAATTGATAGTTATTGTCGTTGGTTACATAGAGTGAATAAAGTCAATCCTGAAGATACGAAATCTGCATGGTATGATGGGAACAGTTCCGATTTGGTCAATAAGTATCTTAACGATACGAGAGAGTTTAATGATATCTTCTTGGAAAGTGATAACTTCGTTCCATTGTTTGATATACCAAGGAAAGATAGATCACCAAGACTTGAACCTAGAAAAGGAACCAAATTACCATCACCTTCACCAACTCCATCACCTGTTGTTTCTGAAAAAATGAGAAACGCCTCAATAACTTCAATCTCATTGCTCAATCAACCAAACTCAAGAAAGTCCAGTTTTAGTGATTCATCTGCAATTGAATTCACTGATGATGATTTCCAACCTGTGATCAATTCAAGACGTCGTAAGTCGTCATCTACAACTAGGCGTGGATCCAATACTCAACCATTACTCCAAGGACAAGTTTACACCACCCCAATAAGATCCCCTTCTATTGGATTCATACCTGTTCGATCACAATCCATCCCAATCAGTACACCTTCATCAAGTGCAAATCAACTTCGGAAGAAGAGTATTGACTATTCCAAATTATCATGGTCTGAGAATAATTCATCTCCTGTTGGTCTAAGTCCATTATCTAACTGGGCTGCGTCAGGGAATTCACATAGTAGCTCATCAAACAATAATGGTTCATACTTACTATCAAGTCAATCGATGAACTCACCTCCATCGAAAGGTCCAATGGTGTTTGGAACAACTACAAGATTATCGCAGAAGGAAAGAAAAAAGATGATGAAGCAGAATGAAGATCACCCAAAAGAGGACATGGAAGTCTCAAAGGGTTCAAGTCCATGGAAAGTGCCCGTGTCATCATCAATGACCCCATCAAGCAGTTCTTCAAGTGTCAGATCACCATCAATTTTAGCAACTAAAGATGATGAAATGCCTATCTTGGGACAATCAATACCGTCATTGAAAGGAATCATTCATGAAGAAGAGCACAAGATATATGAGATCAATGTGAAGGCCACTGAGAGGAAAAGTCTTGCTGAAGTTCAACAAGAAGAAGAGTTTGCAAGATGGTGGGAAGAAGAAAGTAAGAAAGTTCAAAGTCAATTGAATTCACATAATAATAATAATAATAATAATAATCCTTGGAATGGATTTGGTCAACCTACGGATGGGAATAGTCTTCCTAAACCAAACGACAAGAAGGCACATAGCTCGTCAAAGAGAAAGCCACATTATGATAAACGAAAGAAATCTACAGTCTAATATATTAATATGAATCATCATATCACATACAATACATTATCATTCGTAACTCATCTAATTTTAATCGTACTCATCAAACTCAGTCTCTGGAAACCATCCATACTCACTCAATCGTATTTTATTCTCCCCATTCACCTCAACTCCTTCACTCCTCAGAATCTCACACTGTAACATAACTTGACCAGCCTCCCTAGGTGATATCCCACCAGAACTCGAAATGACCCTCCACCAAGGCACATTCATCGTATCGAAAGGATAATCCAATTCGGTGTGTTGTCCCGCCACAGGAAGAAATTTCAATGCCTGTCCCACCTGTCTTGAGTTCCGTGGTTTGTATATAAGTTTTGCGATATGTCCATACGTTGTGACTGTGCCATACGGTATTAGTTTAACAGTATCATAAACTGCATAATGGAACGCTCTTGCCTCATCTGACTGAACCATCTTGATACGAGTATATATTCAGATAGTACAAAGTTTTGTGATTAAAATGAGTTCAAATACAAAGAGTTTTAATACTAATTCTGATATTAAAATTTATGGAATTTGTGTGTTAAATTTGTTAGTGATTTTAACAATGTTTCAATTATTGACGCGTATTATTTTCGCGGGAATTAGTGTTTATCAAAATTAGAATGGAGAGTTACCCGGCTTTATATATATATATTGTACTTAATTAGATATCACATTAGTCTCTTTAGATCAGTTATTTATATGAATATTATTTATACAGGTTGATTGAAGATCTCACTATAAGCTGATATATCACTACTATTATACTGAAATAAGTGTCTAATTAATGAGACATCGACTAATAGTGGCCATTCCAAAAACATAAAGTCGAATTTTTCCCGAAAGCTTTTTTCCTTTAAAATTGATTATCTGAATTTGATTGGAAACTGTTTTGTTGTTGTTGTTTATTTGTTGATTTGTTGAATATCACTGTTTTGTGAATTGATTAGTTGTAAACTTTTGAACTTGGTGAAACTTCGAATCTTTCATCATCAAAAGTATCATTGTTAGATCAGATCAACTTGTCACATAAACACGGAATTTGTCTTTTAATAATATGGTGAGTACATTTCAAGGATCATAATGGATTAAAAGATATACTAATTTGAAACAGACATCCGCTGAGACACACGCTCAGAGAAAAGCGAGGTTCCTTCTCCAATCTGATCCAAAGACTGAAAAGTCCAAAGATAAACATGAGACCACCAAAAGGTTCAAATACCTAATCGGACTGGCTGATGTGTTCCACCATTTTATCAACTTACGGTCCGCCAAAGACCCAAGCATCAAGAAGCTCATGAGACAGATCGACGCTGAGACAAAAGCCCTTTCAAAGAAGAAGAAGTCTGCTACTTCATCATCAACTTCACGTCGTCGTAAAACCGAACAAGAAGAAGACGCTGAATTGATTCAAGACGAGGAATTTGAAGAAGAAACAACCGTCATTACTGAATCGCCGAGCTTCGTCCATGGTAAACTGAGAGAATACCAAATCCAAGGGCTCAACTGGTTGATCTCACTGCATGAAAACAGTCTTTCCGGTATTTTGGCTGATGAAATGGGGCTAGGTAAGACCCTTCAAACAATCTCATTCTTGGGTTATCTGAGGTATAACAAAGGTATTGATGGTCCTTTCATTGTCATCGTTCCAAAATCAACATTGGATAATTGGAGAAGAGAATTTGCTAAATGGACTCCTGATGTCAATGTTGCTGTCTTACAAGGTACGAAGGAAGACAGAGCTAAGATCGTCCAAGATACAGTCCTTGAGGCTAATTTCGATGTGTTGGTGACATCTTTTGAGATGGTCATAAAGGAGAAGGCAAGTTTGAAGAAGATCGCATGGCAATATATCATTGTTGATGAAGCTCATCGTATTAAGAATGAAGAAAGTGCATTATCACAGATTATCAGATTGTTTTATTCAAAAAATAGATTATTGATCACTGGTACTCCATTACAAAATAACCTACATGAGCTTTGGGCTCTATTAAATTTCATCTTACCTGATGTCTTTGGTGATTCTGATGTTTTTGACCAATGGTTCGATAATGATGAAACAAACCAAGACGACGTCATTCAACAATTACATAAAGTCTTGAGCCCGTTTTTACTGAGAAGAGTGAAAGCTGATGTTGAGAAATCCTTACTGCCGAAAATTGAACAGAATGTTTACGTTGGTATGAGTGATATGCAAGTTAAATGGTACAAAAGACTTTTAGAGAAAGATATCGATGCTGTTAATGGTGTTGTTGGGAAACGTGAGGGAAAAACAAGACTGTTGAACATCGTTATGCAATTGAGAAAGTGTTGTAATCATCCATATCTGTTTGAAGGTGCTGAGCCAGGCCCACCTTTCACCACTGATGAACATCTTGTTTTTAACTCTGGTAAGATGATTGTCCTAGACAAGTTATTGAAAAGAATGAAAGAACAAGGTTCGAGAGTGTTGATATTCAGTCAAATGTCTAGAGTCTTGGATATCTTGGAAGATTACTGTTTCTTCAGAGACTATGAATACTGTCGTATCGATGGTTCAACTTCACATGAAGAACGTGTTTCTGCTATCGATGAATATAACGCACCAGAGTCTGACAAGTTTATCTTCTTGCTTACCACAAGAGCTGGTGGTCTAGGTATCAACTTGACTTCTGCCGATATCGTCATCTTATACGATTCTGATTGGAATCCTCAAGCTGATTTACAAGCCATGGATAGGGCTCATAGAATCGGTCAAAAGAAACAAGTCCGTGTCTTTAGATTCGTTACTGAAAACGCTGTTGAGGAAAAAGTTATCGAAAGGGCTGCTCAGAAACTACGTCTTGACCAATTGGTTATTCAACAGGGTAGATCAAACAACAAAAACACTGCTATTGGTAATACACAAGATGATCTATTGAGCATGATTCAATTTGGTGCTAGTGATGTTTTCCAGAGTGATGCAGGAAATGTTGGAAATGTTGATATTGAAGAGATCTTGAGAAAAGGTGAAGAGAAGACTAAATCCCTTAACGCCAAATACTCCAACTTGGGTCTTGATGACTTACAGAAATTCACCTCTGAACAATCAGCTTATGAATGGAATGGTGAAAATTTCGCTAAAAAGAGTACCGATGGTGGTCTAGGATGGATCAATCCTTCGAAGAGAGAAAGAAAAGAACAGAGTTATTCGATTGATGGCTACTATAAAGATTTCTTACAACCAGGAAAGGCCTCACCTCTGAATAAACTGCCTAGAGCTCCAAAAATCATTAACATTCAAGATCATCAGTTCTTCAATCCTGATGTGAAAGATCTACTGGAACGTGAACAATTGGCTTATAAAAAATCAATCAGTCATAAAGTTACAGTCAGCGAATTGGAAGATTTCGTTGAAGTTGAAGGTGGTTTAACGAAACTACAAAGAAGAAAAATAGAACAAGATAAGATCAATAACGTCATTCCATTGACTGATGAAGAAGAAGTCTTGAAACAAAAATACATCGATGAAGCATTCAGTGATTGGTCAAGAAGAGATTTCACTAATTTTATCCAATTTTGTGCTAAATTCGGTCGTGATAACTATACTGAGATCTCAGCTTTATATCCAAACAAAACCATTGATGATATCAAAAGATATTCCAAGGTGTTCTGGGAACGGATTCATGAGATTGAAGGTCATGAGAAGTATGTCCAACAGATCGAAGCTGGTGAAAAGAGATCCAAGAAGTTACTCAATCAACAAAGACTATTAGCTTTGAAGATTGAGCAAAATCAAGGAGATTTAGACAAGCTGAATATTCAATATCCACCAAACAACTCCAAGAGACTCTATTCAGAACAAGAAGATAGATTTCTCATAATTGTGGTGAACAAACTAGGACTCATGTCAGAAAATCTATATGAAAGAGTGAAGAATGAGATCAAAAAGAGTGAACATTTCAGATTTGACTGGTACTTCCTCTCACGTACCCCACAAGAACTAGCCAGAAGAACAAACACACTTCTCCTAGCCATCACCAGAGAGTTTGAAGGTCCGGAATCAATGAAGAGAAAGAGAACAAGACCAGCCGAGAACATGAATTCACCATCAATCAGTCGTCAAGCCACAATTGAACCATCAAACGACCTAAAAATTTCACCTTCCAAAACCAACGACACCGATACAAACAAAGAGAACATTGATCATCACAACGAGCCTGAACTCAAGAAAGTCAAGCCATTGTATAACTAATAACGATAAATTAGTCAATAAAACATGAATTAATATTCCCAATTAGGAAACTTCCCCAATTAGTAAATACTTTTTCTCGAATTTGCTGTCCTTACCATAAATTTAGGAAGATGACATTTTTAAGGAGTGGAAAAGCAGTAAACACAACCCCAGTTTTATAACAAAACACACAGAAATTAGCGTCAACCCCGTGCCAAATGCTTTCCAAAGTGAGATCTTCTGTTCTCAGAAGTCGTCATTTGGCCTCTGCGCGTTTCTTCCACAAAACTAAGGCCGTTTTCGCCGAAGTTGAAGTCACGATTGATAATGTGAAAGTCATGGTTGAGAACGGATCAGCGATAATCCAAGCTTGTGATAAGGCTGGTGTGACTATTCCACGTTATTGTTATCATGACAAGTTGGCCGTTGCTGGTAATTGTCGTATGTGTCTCGTTGATGTCGAGAAGGCTCCGAAACTAGTCGCTTCTTGTGCGTTTCCTGTGAGAGACGGGATGGTTATTCATACTGATACTGAAAGAGTAAAGAATTCAAGAGAAGGTATCACAGAGTTCCTATTGCAGAATCATCCTTTGGATTGTCCTATTTGTGACCAAGGTGGTGAGTGTGATTTACAAGATCAATCGTTGAGATATGGTTCTGATCGTGGAAGATTCAATGAATGTTCAGGTAAGAGAGCCGTTGAGAACAAAGCTATTGGTCCATTGATCAAGACTTCAATGAATCGTTGTATTCATTGCACTCGTTGTATCAGATTCCTGAACGATGTCGCTGGTGCTCCTGAGTTTGGTACATCCGGTCGTGGTAATGATATGCAGATTGGTACTTATGTTGAAAGAAATGTTAATTCTGAACTATCGGGAAACATCATTGATCTTTGTCCTGTTGGTGCATTGACTTCCAAACCATATGCTTTCAAAGCTAGACCATGGGAGTTGAAGAAAACTGAAACAATCGATGTATTGGATGGTGTTGGTTCAAACATTAGAGTCGATTGTAGAGGTATTGAGGTCATGAGAGTCTTACCTAGACTGAACGATGATGTCAATGAGGAATGGATTTCCGACAAGACGAGATTTGCATATGACGGTTTGAAAACTCAAAGATTGACCATGCCTCTTGTCAGGGTTGGTAATTCTTTTGAACCAGCAACTTGGGATGAAGCTTTATCTACTATTGCATCAGCATTGAATGAAATCAAGCCACAAGGCAATGAATTGAAAGCTGTTGCTGGTGCTCTTACTGATGTTGAGTCACTAGTCGTTTTGAAAGATCTGCTGAACAAACTAGGATCTGAAAACTTGACAACAGATGATGTTCTTAGAGAGAATGAACCTACTCCATACAATGCCAACATTAGATCTAACTATTTATTCAATTCGTCCATCAATGGTATTGACAAAGCTGATCAGATCCTTCTCGTTGGTACCAATCCACGTCATGAAGCCAGTGTCTTGAATGCCAGAATTAGAGGAAGTTGGTTAAACAGTGATTTGGAAGTCCATCACATTGGACAATCTTTTGAATCCACATTTGATTTGAATCATATTGGTGAAGATGTGAATTCCTTGAAGGCTGCACTTGATGGTGAACTTGGTGACAAACTATCCAAAGCTAAGAATCCAATGATCATCATTGGTTCAGGAGTGGTCAACTCTCCGGATGCAGCAGCTTTGTTCTCAACAGTTGGTAAGTTCATCAAGAAGACCACCAACTTTATTACTTCTGAATGGAATGGTCTCAACCTATTACAGCGTGAAGCCTCTAGAGCTGGTGCCTTAGAAGTCGGATTCCATAACAACTCTAAAGAAGCCGCCTCCACAAAACCAAAATTTGTCTATTTGTTAGGTGCTGATGAAGTGAAGAACCAAGACATCCCACGTGATGCTTTCGTCGTATATCAAGGTCATCATGGTGATCTTGGTGCTTCATTCGCCGATGTTATCTTGCCTGGTTCAGCATATACTGAGAAATCTGCAACTTACGTAAACACTGAAGGAAGAGTTCAATCAACTAGAGCTGCTACGAATCCACCTGGTTCAGCAAGAGAAGACTGGACGATCTTGAGAGCACTAGCTGATTATGTTCAAGTCGAGTTGAACTATGACGATATTCATTCATTGAGAAGACGTCTTGGAGAGATCTCACCAAATTTGATCTTCAACGATTCTTTAGAATCCGTTAGTGTTTCCATTGCGAAATTGGGAACTGATAGTCTTGCATTATTAGACTCGTCAAAGATTTCTGGAGAACCATTGAAGAATCCTATAGAGAATTTCTGGATGACTGATGTTATTTCGAGAAGTTCTGTCACAATGTCGAAATGTATACAGAGTTTCGGCGTGAAAGGGGATAAGGTTCATCAAGATGATCCACAGTATGCTATCGCATAAGATCCCTTATTATTTATTTTATCTATTCATTCTAGTTATGGCCTATTTATTATTTATTAACCCTTATTTATTATCTACACATCATCTTATTTATGCAGTGTTTAGTTCTTCAAGTCATCACAGTGATACATTAAACTGGTGGCTTATAACTATACAGCTAAATTACAACAGTAATAATACTACAGTAGGATCATAAAAACAATAAGACATGCTGCATTAGTATCTAACAAACCATGCATCATTGCAAGACATTCAAATCATAAACCAATTCACAACATAACAAAACATAACAAGCACCAATTGTGCAAACCATTCACTATTTGACAGAGGTAGAGAAACCAATGTAAGAAGTGAAACTTTATATTTATAACCTTTGAACTCTTGACAAGTGAACCCAACCTAAACTAGCAATTCCACTTTATAAGATAAGAACTGAAACGGGACAAATAACTAATAAAACAGAATTCGAACAATCAGAAAAAAACACTTTAATCATAGACATCAAAACATGATGATCAGAATGAGAGATGGATAAAAAACTTTAATCCACTCCGCTAGTAATTTCTCACCATCTCACCAAATTGCAGCATATACGTCAATCATGGGAAAACTTCAAGTATTCTGATGGTTAAACTGCGGATACGTACCGACAAAGGAACCCAAATGTCCATTTTCATCATAATACCATCTACTATTCACCCCTGTTGAGTTCAAAGGGAACGCAGCTGGATGGTTCGGTCCAACAGCGATTCCTGTATTCCCCACAGCAGCACCAACACCTTGATTTTGAAGAATAGGACCAGAAGTTGGATGATTTGGATCACTTATGCTACTGCTTGCTGAACCTTGAGTGACGAGTTGTTTGTTGTCTCTTGGGGTAACGGAGCTTAAATTGTAGGCTGAATGAGAACTGAAGGTGGGAACTGTATGGACGGTCAATGGTGAACCACCACCAACTTCTTTTGAAGAGGATGGGGAGTCGACTTTGACGTTATTGAAAGATGGGGATTCAACTTTGACATGGTTGAAGGAAGCCCCGGCCGAATGACCTTGGAATGTGTTGTCTGGATGCTGATTTTGAGGTTGATGATGTTGTTGTTGATATTGTGGTGGGATTTGGAAAGAAGCGTTTGGGCCTCCTGAAGATGGGCCAAAGTTTTGGTTTTGGTAATATCTGGCCTGTTGCTGTTGTTGTTGGGCCTGAGATAGAGGTTGATGTTGATGTGGTGGTGGTGGTGGAGGCGGCTGCTGATGCTGATGCTGCTGTTGTGGTTGTGGTTGTTGTGGTGGTTGTCCTGGCACTTGCTGAGGGTATGGGACTGGACTATTGAATTCAGTATAGTACTCTGGAAGTTGGCTATTACCATTATTATGAGAGTGAGGTGGAGGTAGTGCAAATGAAGAGCTCTGCTGATGAAATTGTACAGGGAAAGACAATCTATGCTGATATTGCTGTTGGAATTGTTGTTGCTGTGCTTGTGCAAGCTGTTGTGAAGAAGGTTGTTGGTATTGTGGAAACTGAGATCCAGGATACGAACCATACATGGGCACTCCGTTCATATGATTTTGTTGTTGAGATGGGATTGATTGTATCTGTAATTGTTGTTGTTGTTGTTGTTGTTGTGGGAGTGATGGAGGTTGCTGCGGCTGTTGTTGTTGTTGTTGCTGTTGCGGCTGTTGTTGTACCTGTTCTTGTAGAGGAGCTGTTGATTGTGATTGTGATCTTTGAATTGGATATTGAGGCACATAAGCACCAGGATTGAAGCCTAGGGCGATTGCATTTGGATTTGATTCATCAGTTGAGTAATAGGACTCATCTTCAATTGGGATTTTACCACCAAGAGAGTTTTCTTTAACTGCATTGCAAACTTCTGTGGATAATTGCAAACCTTTCAGCTTTGAAGAGTCGACTGGTCTCACCAGTTTCCCACTCAACACGTCTTCAGCTGAATAATATGAAACAAGATGATACGTCTCAGCAGTTTCAGTCTGGCTAGCAAAAGAACCGCTCATATCAACCATGTTCCGCTGAACAGTCAATGACAGCGTCTTCTTGATCAATCCAGCCTCTTTAAAGGCATATGAGGCAATCAACGAACCGACCAGCGATCTGTTGGAGACAGAGTTTGTACCATCTGTGATGACTGGCGAAGTTTCTGAAGCTGAATGAGCATTGGTCGAATTTGTGCTTGAAGTATCATCGTTTGTGAACGTGTCTGTTGTTGTTGTGGAAGTGGCGGAAGATGCAGAGAGTGGACCAGCACTCTCGATACTCTTTCTCGACTTGTTGAACAGTTTTTTGTCCTTAAGACCTTTCAAGTGTTGTCCATTCGCACTTGTTTTTATTGCATCACCTTTAGTGCTCTGCAGCGCATGACGATCTAACTCTCTGTAGACCAAAAAACGGCCGGAGACCACGCAACACCGTCGGTCCATCTCTTGATACCCGACTTCTCTTCCACAAACACGAACACGCTACCACTCCTGATCAGGTTTCCTCGTTCACGGTCGTGGGGCCTTCTAGGAACAGCCTGGAGCTGATTGTTGAGCACGCCCTGGATAATCAGAAGGGCATCTTTGGTAGAACCGATGTACCCCACGAACGTAGGTTCCATTCGGCTGGTAGATGTCACCATCATGGAGACGGGCTATGTGTAGTCAATGATGGCGATGGTGATGATGATGATGATGATGGCACACCGAACCCAGAATTTTCAACACTCTGAGCGGGATTTTCCAGAGATGATGATGAACAGACCTGGCTATCCGAGTACGATTGTGTATGATCTAAATGACAGGACGTTATGTACCACTGAACTAACCGCCTGGACTGAAGGTCGACTCAATGGATTGAATGAATATATCGTTGAAGGTTTTTTCGCTTACAGAAAAGAAACTTAGTCAAGTGATTTTTTGTTGTTTTTATTTTGAGTTTTTTATGATTTTTGCTTCACCCTTATGGACTTTTTGTAATTAAAGTTTGTTTTTTGATTGTTGAATACGCAGCAACCTTTTGCATTTGTGAACAAAATGTGCATGATGCAGTTAGTGATCTGCATCAAGCTGCATAAATGAAAGGTCTTAGTTAGACCCACTTGGAACCTGGAAGCGCTGACTTTTGCTTTTTGCTACTTTCCTCGCTAAGCTTAAGGACTCACTATGCCAGATATTTTGATAGTACTGAAGACTTGGACGGGCCTTGTCACGGAACACCGACTCATTGGTGACTACAGTGCTCGCGCCTAGTCTGAATATATTGTTGAGGCTAGAGCCGTTGCTACTTGTGTTTCCACCTAGGATACTCAACCTGTATAGTCAGCGCATGTTGCAGGTTGTAACTTGTATAACGGATAAAGGCGAATCAAGAAGCCCGAACTTGCTGACGTATCACCAGGCAATTATATTCAAAGAATACGCAGAGTAACTTGTTTCAGTGGAGTTTGTGTGTGATTAAATCCTTCCATTACTTCTCGGCCTAGTAAAGTGGTCAAGTACTGCACTACTAGTCACAAAGTACTGTTGATACTTAACCGTAGATCCTCAAAAGATCAGACAGCTTTTGTTGGGACACCACAGAGGTCTTGATTGTTGGCCATGCCAAAAGAAGCACTTCAGACCTTCCAAGTTGAGTAAGTTGGACGGAAAAATGACAGGTGTGACCAAAAGGAGACTTTCAGTCTAAATAAAGTGGTCTTATGAAGCTTAACTCTAACATCAGATGACAACATATAAGAAACAAGTAAGGGAAGCGAAGGTGATTAACCCAGGCTGAACAGGAAAACCGAGTGAATGGTTGGCTGGAAATGAACTGCAAATTCTACTCTTCCAGACCAGGGGTTTAAGACCTCGCTAATGCAGGCCTCATCAGAAAAGACTGAGTAATTGACCAAGACTAGCAAATGGCCAATGGTGTTGCCGCATCTGGCTACTGCCAAGTACCGCCAACTGCCAACTGCCAACATATTAACCTCATATGTATGCTAGGAATTGCGGTAGTAGTTGGTAGTTGGTAGTTGGTTGCAAGTTGTAACTCTCAATTTACAACAACTGAGCCTACGTGACTGCAGCCAAGGTGTCAACGCAGATACGACGTTATAATCACAGCTAACTTGTAAAAAATAGTTGAATCTCGACACTTGCAGCTTATGATCGTAAGCTGTGACATTTCCTTAAACCATTGGCACCTGTTGTGAGCTAACTCCACATAGCAAACAAGAACCTACTCAGTCCGATTATAGAGCGAATATAACTCGTGATAACATACCACTAGTCGAACGATCAAAATCATTGCCCGGCGTGCTGTTAGGAACCTCTTCAAACATATGGTACTGTTGGACCCTCGGTGTTCTCCCTTGAACGTGGTACCATGTATTCTGGACTAATTGTGCGTGAATAACCATTGCAGTGCGCTGATGAAGGGAGGGAAGTTGTTTGTAGGTCGCTGTGTTTATGCAGTTAAGAGAAAGATGCACTATGCATTGTCATTCAATCATCGAGAGGCCAGTGGAAAAAGTTATAGCGAAGATCATCAAGCCTAATTTTAGTACAGCTTAAGATCGCATCGTATTGTGAATATTTCGTACAGCCATACGAGATGCTTCCTCATTGGACAGTTGCATATGCCCCTAGATTGATGGTGCCTCGAAACAATACCTTTGTATGAATACGAAGTCTTCCCGTTTGTATCATATCCCTAGCGCATGTTGTTAAACATGACAATTTTTCAGAACCGGCGAGGTCCTTTCAAGTTTTAGCGATATGTAAGTGGTTATTAGATTAGTGGCCGAGCATTTGCCGTTTAACATCGAACGATGGATACAGGAATTTGGTCGATTGACTATTTGAACAACTTGAAGCGGGTGTTCATGTCTGTGTCAACCTATGAATTGTTGTAACCGTAAATAAAACTAGGTTTATGAATACATCACAATACCTGATTCTGTGCTTCATCGTCGAACACTGCTTGACATGAATCAAGATAATTCTGGAGCGTCGGGGCCTGGACTCCGGGCTATGGGCGGTTCTATATGATTCAACCGTAAGTCTATAAGTACACTTTTAAGGACTACTCGTGGAAGTACTTTCGGCACAACAACAGCATCACAGAAAGGCTGTCCGAGCTGGTAATCATTTCATTTTGAAGAGTGGTCTATATATATAGTCACAATCTTTACCGGACCATCTTGATTGACTAATTAACCTCGTGCAGCAGTAGCTTGACATCCAAGCTCATGAGCCATGGGCCATGGCACTCTCGTAAAAGTATCTGGACCTAAAAGATGAGTCTTACCCCATACTTATATTTCATTTCGATAGATTCCATCATACTTTTGCTGAAAAACAACATAGCTGTACCATCGGTGATGCGTTCAGTGTAAAAAAAAATACTGTTATCAATCATCTAACAAGACTGTTCTTTCTACTTCAAACGATACTAAACTGGGTCCATTACAGGGTTTCTAAAATAATTGCACATTTGTGATAACATCAAAAGAGCATCCTAACTTGCTCATCTCATAACTGAAAAAAGGTTGGCTGATTTGTGAAAAAAATTCGAACTTTTGAATGAGCTTCTAATGTCCTACTTTATATATATTTGAAGGGCCAGATACTCAAGAATCGTACAGCTGTGCTCAAATTACCGATCACCTACTGTAAGTTGGCATATCCGCTGACGTTATTTACATCTACTATTCAATTGGACCGTGATTTCGTATAAATTATTAATAGTGGTCTGAAAAACAAAAGCACCCCTCCTTTGCCCTTGCCAATCATAAAAAATAATAGGGCTACTCATGGCGTCGATCATGTGCATAGTATTGTCAACATAATTATGCCACAAGAGACTTCATCAGCATCGACTGGCAGGAGCCTTCCAAGAATATCAGGAAGTTTCGCTATCGTTAATTCTGTACTTTAGCGAATCATAGCTGTTCGGAGACTGAAGTACCTAGATACTGCAATCTTAACTTGTTGGCGCAGGCTTCAGCAGATCATTAATCACATAATATTGTGTCAAATGCAAAGGAACATCGACATGGTGCTTACGAACTACCCGAAGCCCAAGGATCATATCCATCAACATAACATACCGCGTGATGGCGTAGTTAAGTAATTTCACTCATATCCACTATGTGATTTGGATGACAGATGATTCATTAAGAGGATCTGCCCCTTCTCTACTTGTGCAGATTTTACAGAGGACACAACTGCAAGTGCCTACTTCCTACTTTGTCCCATCAGTCATCGACTTATCATTGACCAGTGAACCAGCCAATCAATAGTCCAGGGAAAAACTTTATTAGCTAGATACTTATACCACCATGACTTGACCGATTGATGTGCTTGATTTACGATTTGCACAGTATTACGTTGTAACGACCGCACTGTGCGCACTGAAGAACTGGCCATGCAGATACAATTCCAGCCCCATCACATCACAAAACGTTGTTCGGCCGGTCAATGATCCTATCAAGGCCTCACTATCACCACACACCAGGTTCCATGTATACTACAATCTAACAATGCGATAACGAAACTTGATTTGGGAGCTGGAAGTTGGAAGTTGAAAAGTTAGTCTCGGAACCGTTCGACTCTTTTTAACCCTCTGTGCCTCGCATCAACCCACAAAAGTCCCTTCTAAAGTCCCAATAAGCAGTCCCCGAGCCCCAAAAAGCACAGCACCGCCCAGCAAAAGAGCATAGGTCACAGTAAGTCCACACAGAACTTCCAGCTAATTCAGAGATAATCAATTCAAAAGTACTAACGCACCATGCACCTGCTGTGAGAGAACTCGGAAATTCTACCAAAAAATTGTCAATATATCCGAGTCTGTATGCTCTTTTACCTGGTCACGTTGTTTCGAAGCCATACCGAGCAAGATAGCGTCACAGATGCAAAGTCTCAAATTCCATCACAATCGCACGTAGTTTATTAGAAGTGTGCTGTGTGTGCCATGCCAGAATTTGTTTAGTGCGGTTCACAGTAATTCACGGCCGAATTAAGAGTTGAGGCACCGCATCACCATGAACTGCTCCCTCCCACTTCTAAACTGCTGATCTACTTCTTGCTCTTGTCTCCTAATACGGTACAATTAATACATTGTATGAGTGAAGGCGAACCACCACTATTGATGCATAAAGTATTTCTAGTTATAGACGACGGTTATTCAAACAAACACTACAAAGGTGGCACACCGTAGCTACAACCAGAACCACAACCAGAACCACAACCAGAACCACTGTTATGTAGGTATAAGCCCCATTATACCACCGAATTTGGATCTTACAATTGTCAGTTTTCTCAGTATCTTATTCGTCTAGATTAGAAAAATTGCAATGCACAACAATTGCACACATCACTGACAAACAATCTGGGGTCTGTGGAAAGTGAATACTCTCTTCACGATCCACCTCCTGTTCGACCTCAAAGCAACACCCTTCCAATGCAATCAGTTATGGCCATGATGATCTCATTATGAAACACCATTACTGAAAAAGTCATTGAAGCTTCTTAGACGGATCTTCAAGGAACTAGTTCTTCTCTGCACGATAAGTGATTAATTTCTGTAATCAAAACTCCATTGAATGCGTGGCCACATGTTAAAGCCGAGCACCAAAATCCTGCAGGTCTCAGGTTTGAAGAAGATCTTTCATTTCGTCGTATAAAGGCTCACTCACACTTTTTGGATCTTGAAATGGTACTTGAGCAAGATAGAAGCGAGCAAACAAATACATAAAGTCACAGGATGAGACTTCACGCCAACTTACGATTTTCCCTTGAGCACCACTGAACAAAGCAGCTTGAGGTCTGAGCTGTTCCAATCTGACAGCATTAAGGCATTAGGGTTTGACGTAACAGCTATCAATTGGTACTTCTCAGTTGACATCATGTTCATTACTTGACGGGGACCTCAACTGAGTGCCCACTGCATGCTTAACTTTGCCATGATGTGTTCAAGCAAGGAATGGGTGTGGAGCACAACCTCAGTGACAAGACGCTTTACCCGATAATAGTCCCAGTCAACGATACGATATCTTTAGTCCACGCACAAGTCAATTTCGGGACTGATCCTGATGGTGTCACAGGGATATGTTGAGGCTATTCGCTTAGTTGACCTTCGGCAGATTTCTCCGTGCAATTGGTGAACCAATGAAATCACTGACTCGGCCATCGAAAAGCACAAAGCCTCAAGGCCACCAAACATGACCTGAAAGCCCCCAAACCATGAGTAAGGAAGACCAGCAGCAGCTAGTACCCATGTTGAGAGCCGTGGAATCACTGTTTCATAGCGACACCTGACATCAGCTCCAAACGGTGAAGATTCGGTGATAATAGAAGAATATGGAAATTTCACAACAACAAATAACTGGTCAACTTAAGCAACTTGAAGAGCACCAATTCATCAATAATCGGAGATAAGTATCCCAAAGCCAATCCACATACTCATAGTTCCGGTACAGGTCCATATTGGTCTCCAGAAGTGCCCATTATTGCAAGTTTTCAACTTGAGAACATGAGAAACAGTAATCGATCACTCAACAAAAACTCAATCAGATCTCAATCTCGCTCTTCGAGAGCTCAAGACATCAATGTATGTGCAGAATCTGGGCTGAGATTCCTAGGTAGATATTATGACTTGAAACCAGCACTATTCCATCAAATCACCGGTCTTTTTCAGGTATTTTTGCATCAACTGGAAGGCAAGCTTTCCACCAGCTGAACAAGTATAACCTCAGGACAGTTATTCAGGTGATTTTCAAATAGCTTTCTGTCTGGCTCCATCGAAGACCATCACCTGATGTTCTCACGTCTGACTTTGCCAAAGTGGGCCGACTTACTTGAACAGATTGATCAATAACTAAATCACTCATCAACATCAACAGTGGTAGATTTGCAGCCAGAAGTATCATGGATACAACATTGAGGTCCCGCTACTCACAAGGTATCAGGCTAGTCAGGTCAACTTTGAATCAGCTAATCAAAACTGAGTCAAGTCAAATTTCAACGGTTTTGATCTGATCAGTCGTCGAATCCAGTTGTTCAGCATCTGCTAAAAACTCACCTATACCCATTCCAAAAGGTGAGGACATTGACTAACTGAGAGGAACTCAACAACGAAAGTGCATGTCATGACCATCACAGCACTCAAATGTCTGTACGTTAAGGAAGGAACCATTTCCCTATCAAAAAAAAAGAATGTAGAGCAAGCTATAAATAGGACTGTCATACCTGAAAAATCACATAGACTCTTGAAGCTCAACGGATGTGTGCTATATTCTTCTTGCGAGAACGTTGACATTCAATAGTTGCTTCGTGGTAGTATAGCAAGCAGTGTTTTTTCAGATCCTTCTACCTCAGGAGAAGAATTACAGATGACTACCATTGATGACAATTCTTGTACAGTGGTTTGTTGGCTGGATAGTATGGGTGTGGATTGGGAATCCTGTTGTTTGTGTTTTATGAGATCAGACAGCTATGCTGATGTTGTACAATGTTGATTTTGTTCTGTGATGGGTACATTATTAGGTGAGTTGCTCCATCTTCAAAGTTTGCCTGTTAATTGACTCAATACTCGCTGATGCCTCAATGGAGGTGACTGAAGGGTACCGAGTGTGATTAGATTGATAGCAATGGAGGCAGTTCATGAATGGAGAGTCTGTGTGAACACAATTAAATTCAACAAATGAACGATGAAAACACTTCAGATCGTAAAGAGACACCAGGGAATGACTGATGAAACACTCAAGAGGATACCAGTTCGAAGCACAAGGATTATGGTGAACATTCTTCTATACCAACTCGACTTTGAAATCAGGGAATCAGATAATTTGAGCAGGAATAACAAAAGAGGATGGATAATAACAAAAGAGAACTCATGAAAGTAACAATCAACATAAAACTTTGATCCTTGGTCCAAATCTCTCGAAAGTTTCTTAGAACTGACACACGGTTTCCCAGTCTTTTGCTGGACCAAAGATTTCTTCAACACTTTAAGAATGAAACTCCTGATGTATCCGATACACCAAACAAAACAGGATCAAGGGACTTCAACAACACAATAAAGAGTCCTGAAACTATCGGATTGTCCTCACAGAGTCTCAATAACACGGCGTTTAGGTTCATTCAACTTTCCTTCACTCAACACTATGAATGAACCGCCTTGAAAGCAACTCAACAAACCAAGCAAAACATACCATAAAAAACAGTGTCAATCGTCAGAAGATCAACAAACTAGTCTCATTTGAACGCCAATAGTCTCAAAAGACAGTCCAGTTGATTGTTACAGATGCCGTGTTTCCCAACAGTTCAAACTGTCAGAAGTCTTCGTTGAAAAGTGGAAGATATCACCATTTCAACAAGCTCGTTCGTTTTTGTTGTTTCGTTCGCTCCGGTTGTAGAAATCAGGCCTACAGCTCTGATTTTTTTAGCTAGCTGTGGGACTGGGACTGGAAATTCACGGCGGTATTTGTTTGCTATGGCGGTGGTCTCTTCGCTGTTCACTGGGCAAACTAGAATGGCCCGGGTGTTCATGGGAAGTGGGAGAATCAACAGCTAAGCACAGAAACAGACAGGTTGTCCGGTTAATGGACAATAACCAAGAAGGCGATATGATGAGCGGTACCGTACTACTGGTTAGTCTAATTATGAATGAAAATAGAACCGCCTTACAACTCAGTGGCCATTGCAATATGATTTTCAATAGGACAATCAATGCCATGTGTGTGACATAAGAACATATTATGGTTGATGAAAGGAATTTACCCGGTTAAGTGCTTATACGCCTCAATAGTTACCAGAATCTGGTGCATCTGTATACTGAATCAAACAGTCACTGACCCGTTATCAGTTACTAAGTGATCGACACAAAATGCATGTCAATCCAGAAGGTTTGGCTTGTTCGTTTTGACCATAAGACACAGAGACCATTCGAATTACACAATGATGCTTTTCTTCACATACTGGTAAGGATTAAGGAGATCTGGAGATATGTTAGTCATTATGTGAGGGGACGCTATTGAATAACTAATACCATAGTTCCACAATTGAGAAGAAAGTTCTGATCTGGCTGAGCGGAGATCATCGTGAGCCAATCAACTGGTTGGAACATTTGTTGCAGATGCATGTGATGTCTCTGTCGTTTTCTTCCTTGTTGCTCACACACACGCCTTTGGTTGCCACAGATCAACTAAAGAGTGCTGAGGAGACTATGATCGCTACAATTATTAACCTGGATCAGGAGCTGATAGCGAGTCACTTAAGCTGTTACCAGATTCGTGGATAGAGTTAGTACATTGTTAATCAGTTTTTTTTTGTGTGTTGAAGGTCCCTTGCACATGGTTACAGATCGTATACCTTACTTTATATCACGATATAGCACATTGCACGTGAACATTGTCCATTGAACATTGAACAGACAATCAAACGGTCAACTCAGCGATCAAAGTCCAGTCCCCCCACGTAGTCTCCACTGACAACCACCCACTAGTCAACTCACTTCGTAAGTCAGCTCACAGAACTCGATGCTTCAATTAGCTCTTCGAAAACCGCGCTTTGAGTTCTGGGGCATACAATTTATGTAGAGGCCGCATCATCTGAGACCCAAGATCGTTTATCCTGGACAGCTCATGCTCCTCATTACGACCTCGGATCAGGTCCAATTATGCACGTAACTCTAGAATGGTCATCATGGCATCAACTGAGCATCCATCCATAATGATGAATTAGCAGTACGAGTGTTTCAAACTGAGGTATGTTTGATGCATCTAGGAACGAAATAGCCTTAATCTTCTCCTTTCAGTGGTTAGTCAGCCACGTATAGCGATAGATACAACCATGCCATGAAGTTAAAACATTGCAGCAATAATGGTCGAAGACTTGTAAGAGACGTTGTTATTGTTGTTGTTGATTATATTGATTGATGTGAGTAGATGTTGTCTCAACGGTGCGCCGATCCAATCAATTCGTGTGAATCCCCGGCTAATAACATTTATTCGGCCGATGCTTAAAATTAAATATTAGCCAATCAGAACACCGATTTGCCGATAGATAAGCCTAAAACCCTTGAGCAACCAATATATAAGACATTATCAAGCAAGTAATTAACAAAGAAACGATTATAGAACCATTCAAACATCTAACCTTCAGTAAAAACAACTAAAGTTACCTGCATATAAACGTATAAACATAACCAGTAACCCCCCCAAATCGGCAAATTGTCGCGTGAGCTCTATAACAAATCACCGCCGTTACACACCGCGAATTTCAGGCATAAAATTTTTACAGATAAGCCCAAAACACGATTTGAAAAAAATATTTACTTGGGAAAGAAAAACAATCTTTGTTTATTGATTTGTTTGTTACTTGTTGTTTTTACGTGTCTTTCTAATTAGTTTGTGTCTACTTGCAGTCCATTCTCATATAGCTTCTTGGAACACACACACATTTATATTCACTCGTTAGCAACTATCAACTCATCACAGCATTAATATGGCTATAAGTATATCGGCCATCTCACAACTGGCCCTCAAGGACTGGATACTAGTATTGGGTTTGATCTTTGGAGGATGTTGTTCGAACGTCTTCACTTTGGAGAAGATCATCACAGTGAATCCTGAAAGTGGGAATGTCATCACATTCTTCCAATTCTTATTCATCGCAATGGAGGGATATTTCCATTTCTTTGATTCTTCAAGACCTCCATTCTACATCAAGAAGAATCAAGTCCCAATGAAGAAATGGGCGCTCACCATCGTCATGTTCTTTATGCT
The DNA here is from genome assembly GCA_949709075.1 of Wickerhamomyces alni. NCBI lineage: Eukaryota > Fungi > Ascomycota > Saccharomycetes > Phaffomycetales > Wickerhamomycetaceae > Wickerhamomyces > Wickerhamomyces alni. The sequence goes on along the minus strand of CATIXA010000004.1, from coordinate 496,326 downwards.
TTCCTTGGCTAATAACCTCGCTTTCAGATTCAACATCTCCATGCCTATCCATATCATCTTTAGAAGTTCGGGTACCGCCATTGTTATGATCATTGGTTGGTTATTGGTTGGTAAGAAATATAACGTCATTCAAGTCTTGAGTGCTATCTTATTAACCATCGGTGCTATCATCACAACTCTATACAAAGATACAGAGCTGATCACTTTTGTTAAGAGAGATGGCGATGATGTCTTGGAACAAGTCACTTCAACTAGCTGGTTGGGTATGGTTGAAGATGACATCATGTTCTTCATTGGTATTGGTGTCTTAACCTTCGCTGCTATCTTGATGGCACTTATGGGGCTCTACAACGAATATATCTACAGAACTTTTGGTAAACATTGGCAAGAAAATGTCTTTTATTCTCATTTATGTGGGTTACCAATTTTCGTTGTCTTCTTAGCACCAAAAGTGATATCGGAGTTCAGAGAGTTATGGAACTATCCCGAATCTTTCAACATCCTCGGGCTCTTCTCTATCTCGAAACAGATTGTCTATTTGTTTCTAAATGTTTTGACACAATTCTTCTGCATTAGAGGTGCGAATATGTTAGCTGGTAACACCACTGCCTTAACAGTCTCCGTGGTCTTGCTTTTGAGAAAGTTCTCAAGTTTGCTTTTAAGTTTATACCTGTTTGACAACTCGTTGAGTTATACAGGTAGTTTTGGTGCCTTCATGGTGTTTGGAGGAGCTTTCTTGTACAGTTATGGTTCTACAAGACAACCAAAGATGGCACCAATCCCATCGAGTCCAGTTGATGACGATCTTAGGCAAAAAGGACAAGTAGAGCTTGTGGATTTCAAGAAAGAGAGCGTATAGATACCACCGGCGACACTGACTGTCCAATGATAATACTAATAATAATCTTAATACTAATATAATCTTTATAATAATGGTCTACGTAGAAGTGAAGTTTCTCGAAAATTACCCGATCCGTATTAGCCGAAGTTACCCGCACTTTATATTTCACGTCAAAATCTAAAAACCCGCGAATTTCCAAAAAACTGATCGTTTTGATAAAAATTGCTTCAAATAAAATCAACCACTCACAAATCGAGTTTTATCATCTTTGCCAAACTTAAAAAAACCCGGTTATTTCACTGATTTTGAGCTGATTTTGAGCTTTGGGACTTCTTAGACACTTCACAAACACAGATACGTCCTTTAATAGGCACATCCCACCCAAAAAAAGTCTTTTTCCGCTTCATTTGATCAAATTTCGATAAAAACACCCGGTTTTTCAGTACAGCCAAAGAAAGACACCAACTCCATCACTTTTTAAAAAACTGTTCAAGACTCCAAAGACTGATCAAGAATGAGTAACAAAGGCTCACCATCAATAGCCCCTTCTCCATCAGCCATCACTGTCAATGGTGGTCTTGCTCCAAAGCCCCTCACAAAGATCGGGACTTCTAAAGAATGGGTGCTCCCTCCAAGGCCAAAACCCGGAAGAAAGCCTAGTGCTGATACCCCTGCTACGAAACGCAAGGCACAGAACAGGGCTGCTCAAAGAGCATTCAGAGAGAGAAGAGCTACTAGAGTAACAGAACTGGAAGAAAGATTGGGAGAAGTGGAGAAAGAGAAAGAGATTAACGAGCTGAATTTCAAGAATATAGTGAATAAGTTACAATCTGAGAATAAGTTTCTGCTGAAAGCCCTGAATGATATTAAAGCTGACTATGCAAGTTTCAAGCAATCAGTGATGTCACAGCCTACAAACATCGCCGTTCAATCACCACCGGCTGCTGTCTTTTCAAACGGCCAAGTCAATGCACCAAGTCCATTGAACTTCTTCAAACCTACATCTGTGCCTACACCAACTAGCTCCAGTCCGACAGATACCATTGAAAGTTATAGATTCCCTTCACAACCACAGAACATCCATCAACACCAACACCAGACCCAGAACCAACAACATCAGCATCAACATCAGCACTCACATCAGAACCAACATCAACATCAACATTCTCATTCACACTCCCATCAACATCAACATCCACATCAGCATAAACCTCAACAACACCAACAACAAAGACTCTTACAGAACCCAATGAGACAACAACAGAACCAAGCCTTATCTCCACTGAACCCAGGAAGATCCCCACATGAAGAATATTCTTGTAATCCAACCCCATCCACCAAAGCTTCAAGCATATCCTCCGCAGAAGAGAACTACGATTGTGGTGTATGTGTAAAAGATGACTGTATTTGTGCTCAAGTTGGTTTGAAACCTAGTCCACAATCCGATACGAGATCCATTCCACAGGAGATTAATGTGAATCTGAATAACATACAACCTATGGCTCCAGTTTCATTGAAGAGAAAGAACGAACAAGTGGAACCAATTGAGATCGATTATACTGCAAAATTCTCAAAGAAACCAACTGCAAGACCAATGCCAAAGTTCAAGAAGTTGAAACCTGCCGTTGTGAAATACGATGATGATAAAAATGCTGAATTCTCCACTGTGTTTGAAAAGATATCCGATAAAGATTTCGAATCTCCAATGGAACAATGTGGATTCTGTTCTGATGATTCACCATGTGTTTGTCGTGAAGCTGCTAAAGAAGCCGCTAATGCCATCACTGAACTTCAAAACCATTCAAGAAGGGAATCCGAATCAGCAAATCAATCAAATGCAAAATCTCAATCAACACTCCCTCCAATATCAAGACATTCATCAGTGAGTCAAATCAACAAACTTCCTGTATTACACCCAGGTCCTACCGTTGAGATATCAGAAGCTCATCGTTCAAGCATATCTACTCCAAGAGAACACGAATCTGAAACATCTCCATCCTCTTCATCATCATCATCTACAAAGAAAGCTGGATGTACTGGTAACCCAGGTACTTGTTCTCAATGTCAATTAGATCCAATGTCCACGTTGTTTTGCACCACCATTGCAAGTAAGGCTGAAGAAGAAAGAACGAGTCAAATACCATCCGAACACCCATCAAGACGTCATTCTAGAGCAGGCTCCATAACGACTCCGGTGTCCCTCACATCCCAACCATCCTCCTCTTCATCTTCCACTGCCTCATCCTCCGCTTCTAACTCAATCTCCGCCTCTTCCTCTTCTACATCTACTGCATCTAAACATGAACATGAAACCACCGCTAAGAATTCACCAGTATCACCTCCTGTCTCAACGCATCCTTCCAAAGTATCATCCCCAATGACCTCAACCCAAGAAGAAGAGCTCAATTCATTAATGACTAAATCCTCCAACATGACTTCATCAGCAACTCCCAATGGATCAATTAGTGGCAGTGCCAAGGGGATCTATATCCCTTGTGCGGATGCCTATAAGACCCTTAGTCGTCATAAGGAGTTCAATTCAGTTGATTTCAGTACATTAGTGGGGAAATTGAATACTAGGGGTATGCAAGTTGAAGTTCAAAGTGTTGCTAATGTGTTAAGAGAGTTAGATAGAAGGATTTATAACTGAACGACTAATTCCTATGAGTTATGACTAGCATTGATTACTATGGATTTATTATATTTTCGTTACAGTTTTCATCTGTTTGGTTTTTTTTGTCGTGTGTTTGTTATAAGTGTATGTTTGTTATGGGTATTGCCGTATGGCTATGTTTGTTATGGGTATTGCCGTATGGCTATGTTAGGTAACAGGGTTGCTGTTTTAGGCGTTTCATCAAGACATTTTATGGTAAAAGGTATGATATCATGTTTTGATAATCTCTTGGCTTTTTCGGTCTGGATCTATTTTTACATAAGTTAATGAGAATGAGAGATCAATAGAATCGATTCAGTTCAGTTTGTATCTTGTAGTTATGGAGGTTATATCTCGTGGTTACTTACAGATTGATTCTAATAATATGGTATTTTATTTTCATTTTGGATGGGTGAAATCTAAGCGATAACAGCAACAACACTGACACCAACGAATCCAATGATTATGGAGACCAATGATCTCTCGGATAGGTTATAGATGGTATTGTAGAAAGATGGGATGTTTCTGACACTACCGGCAGAGTTTGAACTACTTGAAGCAGAAGAAGAAGCAGTGGCAGAACTAGTAGACTCAGCAGCAGATGAGGATTCTTCACTTTGTGAAGAAGATGAAGAGGTTCTCTCTGATGTAGCAGAGTAATCATCATCTTCGTAACATAACCATTGGGTATCGAAACCTGTTCCTAATGGTTCACCAGCACCACTGGAGAAGAAAGCAGAAGCAGCAGATGGCATGTCTGGTAATGAGTTATCAGCTTCCCAAAGACCTTCTTCATAATCTGGACATTCAGAGATTTCATTATCAGTAGAGTAACCACCATCACCTGAAGGATTGGAAGTAGAGTTTAATTCATTTTTGAAGTTTGTGTAATCAGTCAATGTTTCAATTGATCCATCATCTCCAACTTGAACCAGACCATAGTCATTAGCTTCTTGAGTGTATTCATAAGCTAACCCACCAGAGAAGACACCAGACATTTGTGTAGAATAAATAGTCTCGACTTCGGTGAATGGTCTTGATGTTCCAACGGTGTTACAACCGTATTCAGATAAGAAGATAGGAATGGAGTAACCTGCATACATATCGACTTTCTCTTTGTAACCAGAAAGGGTATATGAACTGCGTCCACACCATGAATAATCATTCACACCGAACATATCGATTCTAGCATCAGGATCATCACCACAGTTGAAGTATTCAGCCGAAAGGACCCTGTTACTTGAGACATCAGCAGCAGAATATCCGACTGGGATCTTTCTATAATCTCTAGCAGTCAAATACTTTTTCATGTCTCTAACGGTTGCTTTGACATAGGTGGCTGTGTCAGTAGTGTTTTCGGAATTGATAACCTCATTACCAGCAAAGAAACCCAAGACATTATCATAATCGGCAAAGGCATCAATGGTAGCAAACACATGTTGTAAATAGGCAGTGTTATATGAACAAGCAGGATTGAATCTTGAAATAGATGCCTCTGGATTGTTCACATCCAAGATCAAATAGATCCCAGCTTCATCAAGAGCTTTCATACAAACATCATGATCAAGGGCATTATCAATGGTATACACACGAATGGTGTTAAGTCCCAAATCTTTAAAGTATTCAATATCTCTCGTACAAACCGTCTCATCGGCCAACGGATCAGTCAAATTAGAAGCACCGCCCGGTTGGTAATCCACACCACGGATATAGAATCTTTCCCCGGTTTCTGTATTGAAAAAAGCATTCCCAGTCACATTAATGGCCGGTAAAGCTGCCAAAACTTGAGTAGCAGCCCCGAGAAATCCAGCAATATGGCTCCACTTCATCTTAAATCTATTGGGAGAAAAAAAAAAGAACTGAGAAATAGAAGAAAAAGACTTTGGGATTTAGGATTTGAAAGCGAAGGAAGTCAAAGTCTTAAATATCAGAATTCAGCAAGAAATTTCAAGAAAAGTACCAAGATTTTTCAAATTTTTTGCAAATTTCTCAATTGAAACAAATTGAAAACAAAAACATGGTAAGAGCCACATTCAAGTTTTCGTTTATCATGCGGCCGATCATTTGATCTCGGTGTTAAACTTTTAAAGAAAAACAATTTGTATGTAAATTCTCGGAGATTATTTTTTGGTTCGATTGTGATTTGCGCGGGTTTGTTTACAGTTTGATGTTGTTATTGTTGTTGTTGTTGTTGTTGCTATGGTGATTATTTTTATCTTATTTTCATAGACTATATAGATGTACTCTCATCTTTCACATCGTTCACTTCTTCTTCTTCTTCTTCTTCTTCTTCTTCTTCAAGTGTGTTTGTGATCTTTGTCTCTTCTTTATCTTCATTAACCAACTCTTCTTCTTTATCTTCATTAACCAACTCTTCTTCCTTATCTTCATCTTGTGTCTCTAGTATCTCGTCCTCGTCTTTGTCTGGTATCTCTATCTCTGTCTCTTCCACTTTTGGTTCCACAACCTTTAGTTCCTCAACATATGTATCCTCTTCTTTCTCTTCAGTAATAGCTTTATCATTCACTACTTCATCATCATGTACTATATCAACCGTTTCATCATCTTCAACCTTGTCGGCTTTCTCATCAACAACAGTGTCCAGTATCTTATCTTCAGGCTCTTCAACATCCAATTTCTGAACTTCAGCACTATCATTGACAACGGACTCTTCTTTAGTCTCGGTATCAGCATCAGCCACGACGTCAGTTTCAAAACTCTCCTCTTGAGCATCTTTAAACTCATCATTCTCAACGACAACTTCTTTCTCTTTATCTCCAAACTTGAACCCTGAATCAACACCATTGAACACACCACTGCTCCAAACGTTGAACACCTTAATGGTTCTCTTATCTTCAACCTCAACTTTCTCTGTAGCGGCTTTAGGCAATCTTTTTCCTCTTGGTCCTTTTGCTCTAGTCTTTCTCAGGTTTGAAGGTTCTTCTTCATCTACCTCTTTCTCTTCTGAGGCTTCGTCATTAGTTGAGGATCTTGCTATTGCTGCTGGAATGGCTGCATCAGGTCTAACCATTCCAGGTAATGCAAAAAGGTTATTCAGATTTTGTTTGAATCCTGAGTTTCTCACACCAGGGATTATCTTTGTGTCTTTAATCTTGTCCTCATTGGAAGAGTCTTCAGAGTTTGATTCAAATGTTGGTTTTCTTTCAAATCTTCTGGTTGGTATCTGAGGTTGTTGAATTTGTGCTTCCTCTTGATTCTTTCTCAACATCTCTTGGAAAGCAGCAATCTTGCTTGATGGTTTCTTTGGAACAGGTGGTGGACCTTTAACTTTTGCTTTCTCTTCAAACGTTGATGTTCTAGAGATAGGTTTCAATGGTCTATTTGGAATTATTGGAGATGATGAAGTATCACTCAATTCAGCAGATTTGAGAGATGGTGATGCAGATCCAGAAGAAGTTATCACGTCTTTCTTGATTGGTCTTCTGGTTGGACGTGAAGGTATCTTTGGTAATTCGGTTGTTTCAGAAGCTGTGGTGGTCTCTGAAAGAGCTGGTGATTCAGTAGAGCTTTTGAACTCATCGGTTGACTTTGATTCGTCAATGGAGACCGGCGTATTTTCAGTTACTGCGATATCCTTGTCAGAGGGTTCGGTATCTGGATCAGGACTTGTTTCCTGGTCAGCAGCTTCAATCTTTGGAGCTCTTTTTGGACGAGCTGGGATCACAGGGATTGGTGAGACTTCAGTCTTTGGAGCTTCTTCGACTTGTTCCTCTTCTTCAACAGGCTCAATTGATTTCGGAGTATCTTCCTTAGCTTCATCCTCTTCTTTAGTTTCTTCCTCTTCAACAACAACAACAGGTTTTTCCGTTTCATTGTCAATATCTTGATGATCTTGCACAATTACTTTGTCCTCTTCAACAGTTGGTTGAACAACTTTCTTTGGACGAGGTGGTATGCTTGGAATTGGGCTATCATCTTTCTTTGTCTCCGCAGTTGGATCTTCATCTTTGCCTTCTAGCGTGTCCACGACTTCAACTTCATCCTTTTTTGATTCTTCATCTGAAACAGGGAGAGATGTACTAATTTCTTCAGATTCATCAATCACATCAATTTCAGTCTTTGGAGGCTCAACTTCCAAGTTTGTCAAGATTGTAGTTGATTTCGGACGTGCTGGTATCTCTGGGATGATTGGCGTATCAGTTTTGATTTTTGTAGGACGTTTTGGAATTGGAGGAGTTGATGATTGTGAATTGGTGTTTGATAATTCATCACTCTTTGATGGAATTGGACTAGTTTCAGCTTCAAATTCGTCATCGAAAGAGTTTGTCTCCGATTCAGAGTCCAATTCTCGTTTATCGGCAATGATATCATTCAAAGAGGCCATTTTTAGTGTGTTTCAGTGTGTTTTAAAGTGTTTGTTTTTAGTGTCAATTTGTTAAATTGCCGTGTTTTTTTAGTAAATCAACAATAAACGAAATAAACGAGATCAACAAACTATTCAAAAGAATCAGTATAAATTGAACTACAGAAATGTTTAGAGATTAAGCTATATGATTGGATCATTAGATGGTATGAAGCATAATTAAGCACCGTAGTTCAAACGGAAAATATCGTTGAAAACGTAATAAGAACTTCCATCTGGGATTAAATGGAACACTTGAGAGTAACGTTGAGCGTTTTGTTCTTCATCAACTAATAATTCACCGGTGACTAGGACAAGGACATCACCGTTTGGAGAAGCTGGTTGGGCATCTAAAGTGGTGATTCTGTGTGCAACTTTTTGGAATGGTAAAGAGGTTAATTTTTCAACAATATCTTTGGCACCTTGAACTTGGGAGGTTTCAAAAGTCAACATGGACTGGTCTCTCTGTATTAACTGTTAGTATCAGATCACCTCATAAATCCGATCCTTATATACATGGATCATCATCATCATCATATATCATCAACACTTTATACGTACATAAAGGTTACCCAATTGAGTTCTGTCACTATCAAATTGGTTGTAGTAGAATTCAGTGAATTGCTCTATCATCAGTTAATATTTCATCAATACAATAAATATCAGTTATCAAACAACATACGAGCTAAAGTGTTGAAATCGACTATTATTTGATTCAATTAGTATAAAATGTCAACAAACATATAAATTGATCCATCTCCAGTCATAATCATTGTAAAATCACTCAGAAATCTTCTCAAAATCATAACTTTCTAATAGAAAATAACCACAATAGAACATACCAGACATGACTTCTCTAATTGAACGAATATATCAAGTTACAAACTACAAAACATTCATCAAAAATCTGTCCTTAAAACCCAAAAAAAAGCTCAATGAAAACAAGAAGTTACCCGGATTTTTATAAAAGAGCCCACCACTATTATGTAATCTATAGATAATATCCGGAATTTGACACGTGATCAGTCGGGGAAAGTAGGACTAGAAAAGGTACATTGTCTAGTCTCTAGTGACGAGAAAAGGTCTAGAAAAGTATATTTCTGTAATAAGATGTCCGTTCCTTGGACCTCAACGTTTCTCAAAGTCCCAACTTCCCATACAAATTTAATGATAACTACTAGTCTCCATATAGTCTTCACATGAAAATGCGGACCAATTTTGTTTATGATTTGCATAAAGTGATCTGCAGCGGTCTGAATTTTAAGCGAGTTTTGTTAAATTCTCGAGATGTTTTATGAGTTTTGTGGAATGTTGTTGAATAAGTTTGAGTTGTTGACATAGTTCTCTATTGAACAATGGTTTAATTGATTGTTTAAGAGTGTTTTGATAATCTTCATTTGGCTTGGGTTCCTGGTTGAAAGTTTTCCATGAAAGTGACGATAGATTGACTGTCGGATCTTTCTGTAGATGAAGGTATATTTAATCAGTCGATTTAAGCAAGTGCATATCACACACATAATTACCGGACAACTTGTCAACCAATCGACACAGTTCAACACACAATTTTTTCAACTTCTAGCTACGATAATTTATTAATATGTAGGTACATACCCACTTTTAACCCCATCCACATCTAATTTAAATAGAGCACAGCTCCGTTTCGTCGTTCATTTCTCAGCAGCCTCAATATCACTCCATTAAAAACTAACAAGGATCTACAACTCCCCTTATCATTTACTCATTTATTTATTCAACAACATAAACAACCTTATATACACACAATGATACAACTACTCCAGGCAAACAGCACAAAGACCAAACGCCTCAAGAGACGGTTTTCAAAAGCCTCATCCATAGACTCATCTCACTCTTTCAATTCATCATCTACTTCATCCTCCAATAAGTCTCATAATCATCAACAGAGTCGACCACCACCCATCACATATCAAGCACTCCTGTTAGGAACACCAAAGTCTGGAAAGAAGACGATATTAAACTATATCAACGATGATATCAAGACACCAATTGACATCATAAGTCTTTCCAATGAGATTTCACCTGCAAATTATACAAACTTCATATTTGACACATCGTTTGTGATATTCATAATGGATTCAACACAATTGGACAATAACGAATATTCACAAGAGATTCAACAGACATTTCAAAACAATTTCATGAATAAAGATATTAAGAAATTACTGATATTCTTGAACAAACAAGACTTGAAAATGACAAACTCAACGAGGTTCTTAGAAAACAAACTCCGATTGGAGGAACTCGGGATTGATTTCTTGATTGTTCCAACGAGTCTTGATTCAAAGACAAAAGAGATCTATGGTGTTTCAGAAGGAATGAGTTGGTTGTTAATGTAACTCAATTTTGAATCTGATTCAATCAATTTTTTGTAACTTTCAGGCAAATGGTCAATTATGAGCTTCCCATTCTCATTGGAAACAAGAGAGAACGGAGGGATGTTCAAATGTTTAGGAATGATAGTATTGGACTTTATAATCACACAATCTTGAATATTTGTAAGTTGTTCCAAATGACAATCATCACCAATGATCACACGATTTCCCAAATTCGTCGAGAAAACCGAACATCTTTTACCAATCATCACATAAGACCCAATCTTCATCGGTTTATCCTTCTTTGGAGGCGTCAGTATTGTAGATTCATCAATAAACACGAATTTACCAATTTGTATAGATGGATTTGTACCATTGACATCACCATTCAGCACAACTTTTGACTGGAGTGTCGTATTCCCACCGATCAAAATCCTATCTGATCCTCTGATATCAGCCGTCTTGGATATCCTGTTCCCACTAACAGTCTCCACGTACAACTCCATTCCAAACCCACTTCTATCACACACTTCTCATATAAAACTCATATAAACAATTTCCGCGAATTCTCTTTAAAACACGTTTTTTTTTGTTGTTTTTTCGATAAATTTTTAAATCAATTTTTATAAACAAAACAACAACAAAACACCAAAAGTTATTTCAAATTTGATTTGATATTTATAGAGAAAAATGTCCGTTTTTAGACTGAACTCCGGCTACCAGAACTACGATTGGGGAAAGATCGGTTCCACTTCTTCCGTCGCGCAATTCGCTCATCATTCCGATCCAGAAAACGTTCAAATTGATGAATCAAAACCATATGCTGAATTATGGATGGGTACTCATCCAACAAAACCTTCTAAATTGATTCCATCCGGTGAATCCTTGAGAGAATACGTCACTAAGAATCCTCTAACCACATTAGGTCAAGAAATCATCGATAAGTTTGGTGCTTCAAATGAATTACCTTTCTTATTCAAAGTGTTATCTATTGAGAAAGTCTTGAGTATCCAGGCTCATCCAGATAAGGAACTTGCTAAACAGTTACACGCTAACGATCCAAAGAACTACCCTGATGATAACCATAAACCAGAAATGGCCATCGCCGTGACTTCATTTGAAGGGTTCTGTGGTTTTAAACCATTGGAAGAATTAGCTGATGAATTGAAAAGAATTCCAGAATTGATCAACATCGTTGGTGAAGAAGCTGCTACTAAGTTCATCAACGGTATCATCCCAGATGCCAAAATCGGCTCTGTTGAAGATAAACAAAACAGAGAACTATTACAACTGATCTTTGGTAAAGTCATGAATGCATCTGAAGAAGAGATCTTTAAAAATTCTACTTCTTTAATCTCAAAAGCTCAATCAAACCCTGAGATCTTCAACAAAAAAGACCTTCCTGAACTAATCCTAAGATTGAACAAACAATTCCCTAATGATATCGGTTTATTCTGTGGTTGTTTATTGTTGAACCATTGCAGATTGGAAGCAGGAGAAGCCATGTTTTTACAAGCCAAAGATCCACATGCTTATATCTCTGGTGATATCATTGAATGTATGGCTGCTTCTGATAACGTTGTCCGTGCAGGTTTCACTCCAAAATTCAAAGATGTTGAGAATTTAGTTGAGATGTTGACTTATTCATATGAAAACGTTGAAAAGCAAAAAATGATTCCTCAATCATTCGCAAGAAGTTCAGGATCTGGTGAAAGTGTTTTATTTAACCCTCCAATTGCTGAATTTGCAGTTTTACAAACAACATTCAAAAAAACTCAAGGTATTAGAAAATTTGAAAGTTTTAAAGGTCCAAGTATATTAATCATCACTGATGGTGAAGGTGTCATCAAAGTCAATGGTGAAGAATTGAAAGCTGAACCAGGTTATAACTTCTTCATCCCACCATTTGTTGAAGTCGAGTTGATCACTGAAGATAAAGAATTCACTTCATACAGAGCTTTCGTTGAGGCTGAATACTGAAAAAGGAAGCTTTCCTTGAGGTTATTTATTGGTATAGATAGAGAGTTTACATAATTAACTTAATTTACCGGAAAATTATGCATTTTTTTGTAGTCTATTATTATACAATTTTTATTGATTTATTGGATGTTGTTCTTCTTTTTCCATTTGGTGATTCTTTTTCTTAAATCACCTTCACTCTGTTGATATATATTCAGTTTCTTATCCCATTTCATCTTTGCATAATCTTCACCATGTCTCTTGTATAGAGCAGCTAACCAATCGTTTTCTCTATCACTTTGTACTCTTTCTTCCTTGATTGGTTTAGAAGCAGCATAAGCCTCTAGTTGTTTAACAACATCTGTCTTGGAACTCTCATCTATATCCTTCACTATGTCTGTCTCTGATCTCTCTTTTTTACCATAGATGATTCTCAGCACTTCACCATCATCACCTCTTATGATCTTTGCTTCACCTTCATATATATCGTTCTCGGTGAGTTCATCATCTGGTATGTCACCAATAGATTCTGTCTTATATTGGTTCTTCTTCAAGATGATCTTATCGAGGTTAGCTTCGATACCACCTGATGCGATTTGTAATTTAGAGGTCAGACCAAGTTTCTTATAATTTTGTTTCAATGTTAAATCATAATCCCAATTTGCTTCGATGATCGGATTTGAAGCGATGTTGATGTTTCTTTTTTTGTCCTTTGCTCTTCTGGACACTTTGTTTGTCTTCTTTGCGTTGACTCTCTTTCTGACTGTTCCCATTTCGCCTTTAATATGTGTGGTTCTATCTTAATTAAATGTGTCTGGTTGTTAAGAAGAGATGAGCTTATAAATTTTTTTTATTTTGTTAGTGATGATTATGTAATACTGTATGTGTGGGGAGGGTAACTCTTTGTGTGTATAACCAGATGATAACTTGACTTTAAATGGAATTAATTTATAGATGAAGTGTATGAAGTGATATCTATATAGATCTGATGATTTGGAACATGATTTGTGTATTTTGCATGGTTGTTTAATGGCTTTAAATTGTCTTTTTATTACAATTTTCTATCTTTCATCACCATAAAACTCGGTAAAATAAGTGAAAAATAATGGGAAAGTGGGAAAACAAGGACTAAACACCCTCAATAACACTGCTCCAGTTCATCAATTGAGTCCCTTAATTGCCTGAAACCACCCATAATCACCACCAATCAGATGTCTGACCAAATCGAGCAAGAACAAGCGGAGCAAATCCATCAAAATTTGGCTCAGGATCAAGCTGAAGCATTTGATCCTGATCAATCAACTCAACAAGAAACAGTCTCACCGATCCCACATATCCAGACCAGAAAGACCCCAGAAGAACTCGAACAGCAGAAGGAGATCGATTCTCGCTCGATCTATATCGGCAATGTCGACTACAAATCAACCCCGGATGAGATTGAGAGCTATTTCGCTAAGATTGGGGCCGTTATTAGAGTTACCATCTTGCAGGACAAATACACTGGTTATCCAAAAGGTTACGCTTATGTCGAGTTCGAAACTAGCGATGATTCCAAAAAGGCAGTTGAGGAACTGAATGGATCCACTTTCAAAGAACGAATCATTTCCGTCGTTGCGAAGAGAACTAACTTACCGGGCTTCAGAACTCAAAGAGGAGGTCGTGGAGGTTTCAGAGGACGTGGAGGAAGAGGTAGAGGTGGTTCTTTCAGAGGAGGTAACAATGGGTTCAGAGGAGGATACAGAGGTAGAGGGGCCCGTGGTCAACAACAAGGTGAGGAAGGAGAAATTGTCTCTGAGAAGAAACAAGAAGCTCCTCCTGGTGCTGCTGCTTCTGCTGCTGTTTCGGGAGATGCTGAATGATCTGATGCCAATCCATGTGTGTTTTATTAGGGCTTGATGTCTATTTTATTTATGAATCGTTCGTGTGATGTGCTTTATGTGTTGTAGACATATCATCATTAGTAGTATTAAAGGGTCTTTTGAAGCATTGAAAGAGAGTGTGCCTTGAAACCCTCTTGTGAAAAGGCCATATTAAGATAGAATCACTCACACTCTTCTACATCTTAAGCTACTTCTTGTTCAATTGCTCCTACAAATCAAGAGATTGAAATAATAGTAAGTTTATAAGATTCATCACGTGATAATGCCATGTTCTTTTTCGTTTTGTATATAAAAATGAAAATTTTCTTCATTTTAAACCATTTTCCATTAACAAAACACACATCCCGGACGTGTCTTCTCATCAAATTGTGCTGGTCTGGCACGGAATCTTTCACGTTCCAGACATCTCTTTCGGCAGTCCTCGTTTTGAGTGACTCCTCTTGAGCAGATCAGCATGGGAAGACTTTTTATTTGGGAGAGAAGAATCCAAGTTTTAACCAAACAGTGTATCATAGTACCTCGAATTCATGTCTTTTCATTCGTGAGAAGACAGTCCTGTCTCAACAGTTCGGAGTCTCCAAAGCCACAAACAGTCACTAGATTTAGACCATTCTTGTATAGATGTAAGTGATCAACTCTTTTTGATCGGACGTTATGTTCATTGGATCAATGGAACCATTTACGAATAAAGGAACTTTCAAAGCTCGGAAATTCTGTAGACACTTCAACTGGAATGCCTCTAATTGTGCGTGACATCTCCTTAGATAGTCTTCACACATTACCTTGTCATTTTGTTCAGATTCCATCATTCTTCGATACGTCTTCTCGTAGTTCTCTTGATAATTGAGTTGTAATTTAACCATTTTGTTCAATCTTTCGTGGAAGAGACTATCTTCTCTCAATTTTTCATCCAAAGCACTCTTCACACTCTCCAAAGTCTCAATTGTCTTCAACTTGTTCCCATTGGCGGCATTGTACTCTGTTAAGACTCGACTCTCAAAGTCTTCTAGGGCTTGCTGAGCCTGTTTCTGTCTGGACAAAAGGTAATCATATTGAGTTTTCAGCGTTGGATCCGAATCCAAGATCGTCTGGAGCCCATTCATCCTCAAATCTTGTGTAATCTCTCGATTTCTGAATCAACCTGTCTAAATATATCAAATTATTCACTTTAAAATTACGGGCAAAATTTCAAAAAACAACAACAAAACAACAAAACAAATTCATCAAATTCATCAAATTCCACACCAAAATGGCCTCGTCGGTGCACTTCTGCGACATCAAGGGCAAATCACTGCTCTCTAGAGATTACAGGGGTGATATACCAACTTCAGCGATCGAGAAATTCCCATTTTTGCTGGTGGAAGCTGAAGAAGATGCTCTCAACGCCTCACCAGTGATCAGATTCAACGGAATCAATTATCTCTATATTCAACACAATAACCTCTATCTTTTGGCACTGACAAAGTCAAACTCTAATGTGGCGCAGATATTCCTTTTCTTACACAAAATTGTTGAAGTTCTGACTGATTATTTCAAAGAACTGGAAGAAGAGTCTATTAAAGACAACTTTGTTGTCATTTATGAATTGCTGGATGAAATGATGGATTTCGGCTTACCACAGATCACTGAGATCAAGATGTTGAAAGAGTACATCACACAGAAGTCCAATATCTTACAAAAAGTCACCAATACAAGACAAGTTATGGGTCCTCCAAGTGCTATTACAAATGCCGTTTCATGGAGATCGGAAGGAATTGTCTATAAGAAGAATGAGGCATTCTTGGATGTTGTTGAGAGTGTTAACATGTTGATAAACCCACAAGGGAAAGTACTAAGAAGTGAGATCTTGGGTAAAGTGAAAGTCAAGTCTCATTTAAGTGGTATGCCAGATTTACGATTAGGATTGAACGATAAGATTAATTCAAACACAACTTCAAAAGGAATTGAAATGGAAGATGTGAAATTCCATCAATGTGTCAGACTGTCCAAGTTTGAAAACGAAAAAATCATCACATTTATCCCACCAGATGGAGAATTCGAATTGATGAGTTATAGACTATCAACCTCACTAAAACCATTAATCATAGTCGATTGCAAGATCTCAAAACATGAAAATTCAAGGATCGAAATCCACGCAAAGATCAAAGCACAAATCAAGAAGAAATCAGCTGCAAATAACGTTGAAGTCCATATCCCAATCCCTGAAGATGCTGATTCTCCAAAATTCAGATATTCTCACGGTTCGATGAAATGGGTCCCTGAAAAATCAGTCATCATTTGGAAGATCAAACAATTCCCTGGTGGTAAAGAATACTCCATGAGTGCCGAACTAGGACTACCTTCTGTTAGAATCGAAGAATCATCATACCAGATGAAGAGACCTATCCAATTGAAGTTCCAAATTCCTTACTTCACAACTTCAGGCATACAAGTACGTTATTTGAAAATCAACGAACCTAAATTACAATATCAAAGTTATCCATGGGTGAGATATATCACTCAAAGTGGGGATGATTATACCATTAGGTTGAACTAATGCATACGTTTATCAAGAATCATACAGATTAAGATGTAAGTTTACGTGAAACACAGAAACAATTGACATTATCTTTAACTGATATCACTGATAACAAGGATCTGTGATTAATGAGCAGTCTAATGATGTCAATCCGCGAATTTTTGTCCTTGTGGTCTTGTCATTTCGAAAGATATGTACTTTGTGTCAAAGATGTTTTTTTTTTTGTTTCTATGGTAACTTTTTTTGCAAATATTTGAAACATAAACAATTTCCAAAAACTTGACAGAATACACTTCACTTTCGAAGAGGTCAAGTTATCAAGAGTATGTATCAAACCCTTTGATGATCAATCACCAAGTGGAGTAGTAAAATGTTTCCTGTCTAGGAGGGAGAAAGGAGGGATCTTGGAGGGACAACAACAGAAGATGAATCTGGAAGGACTGATGAAGACAAGCTGACCAACCAATACAAAAGGTTGATCCCAGGCGTGCTCTATGAGCCGTCAATAATTACCTCCCCAGGCATCGTGATTGATAAAAACGGTGCCATTTATGGAGAGATGAACCCTATGACGGCTACGGTCTGTCCGTTTTTCTGGTCTGGCCAAATACAAGACCAAAATCAGAGCTGGGTCAAAGCACCCCAGCACTTATATCACACACGCTATGTCTGTGATAACGAGAAGGAAGATGCATGTGCTGGGAGTACTGTTAACTCAGCAGTGGCTCACAATCTAGGTCTACTGAGATCGGTAGATGCGACTGTGATCAATAAAATCGTGTTAGTCATGCCAAGTCGTCGTTGTACGTCAAACTCTTGGTAGCTGAGGCTAGTGCATAGGTATGAGCTACGCTATCACTCTTAGCAAGAGAAACGGTTCAGACTGCTGGACAACGTGATATTAAGGTGGTTGATTAGTGATAGATGATAACCTATCCAACTCTTTACTGTCACTTCCACAGACATGCTTTGATCATCATCCAAACAAACATACTGTTTACCGCTTTCAACCTGCTTTGAAATTGGTGTGAAGCTGCCCAATGTTGTCTTCTAAATCAGGTGCCCCATCCCCAAAAGAGATTCAGCAGAGTTCCCGAGACGCTTTAGCCATGTTCCAAGTTTGTTATTCGGAAGTACCCAAATCGGCGCAACACAAGCAAAAACACGTCTATCTAACACTTTTCAATGCTTTCGAAGGTTCCCAATCACTTTGGTGTATTTCAGTCTCATGAAGGCTTTCACAGGGTAATTCAGGGCGAATCTTCTTCAAGTTAAGGTGATCTATCAAACAATTATGTATTGTGAGAAGCACATACTACTATTGGGACACTCTTACTACCACATCAACGACAAATCAGGACACTTTATTTAAAAAAGAAAAAAAAATGAAACCATCAATTTGGAATTTTTTCGAAAATTCCCATTTTCAACATTTTTCAAAAGTTTTGAAGACTTTGTTAGTTGAAAAATTGTGATTTCACTAGAATTTGAATTACAAGTTCAGTTTTGAGTATTTTGAAGGTTTGAAGGTTTCTTTATACTTCTTATGAATGTTTCTATCGAATCATAATTTTTTTGAAGCTCAATGGCTCTGTTTTGGTCATTATTTTGGCTATAGTACTAAAATCTCGATGAATTTTCTCGCATTTTGAAGCTCTCTAATGATTCTTATGAGTGATATCGCACTTTGAGGAGTTTACAGCGCCTCCCATATGTATATAATAGTACCTTCTTGCTTACCTGTGACAATCGAGAACTATAGGAAGTTATATGAACACTCTCTACCCTACACTACGAAACATTGGCGTCAGTAATGGGTGTTTGGGTAACTCAATCAAACCCACACTAGAGGCAACTCGAATTAATGAAAGTTATAGGTATCGTGTTTAGAAGTGTGACCATCTGATGACATCGGTAATTCTAAAGGCACTGTCGTTCAAAGAACTTTGGATAAGATCAATCATTATCCATCATGGACTTGAAAGCCGGAGATCGTTGCTAAACTAGAAGACGTCTCTACGTACTTTCCACTAGCTAACTCGTTGCCAATGGCCTGAAGCACTGCCAACATGAATCAACAGCGTATGCGTTGACTGATGGTTAGTACTTTAATAACCAATAATAAGTTTCAAGCACTTCAATGCCAACTGTGTACAGTAACGGAGACATTCCTCTCAGGTGAACAGAATCTTCAATCGGCATCCTTCTCTGTCTCTTCCAAGGATCTTGAGAAACTGCATCACTCGCAAGAGCTGTAACAGAATCACACATAGAAAATACTTCAAAACGGCATGATCTGATCAAAACTTGGCCTGTGTGAGGTCATTGTATATTGCTATAAGACTTTTATGTACCCGATTACTGAATATGTGTTACTGGTGGTTCAAGAAAGCTCAAAGACTAGTCACTGAGAGAAAACGAGTCATCTGAAAGACAAGCCTAGATCATTATTGACAAGTTTTGAGCAGAAAAGATGTCATTGAACTTCAAGAATATAACAAATAGATAGTTTCGGTTATAAAGAATACACTGAAACTTTCATAACCTCAAAATACCCAATTATAAGCGTAGAAAGTCAAATTTGTAAATCACAATTTCTTCTAAGCTGAGAATCTTTTGAAAATAGTTCAATTTCGAAAATTTCGAAAAAATCCAAAATTGATGAAAATTGATCGATTTGGATTATTTTTTTTTCTTTTTTGATTTTCGTGTCCTGTTTTATCATTGTTTAACTATCCGACATATAAAACTGAAATATAAAGAGTGTCCCGATCCAACATTGAGAATTATACATTGCATATAATCCGCAATATATACCTAGTAAACCATGCCAGTTACACAGTCAGTAGCTTATGTACTTTCTGACATCCATCTGGGCCCTTAATTACTCCATTAATATCTTGAATTCAATGCTTGTGATGTATTCTTGAGTTACCATTCACTTACAAGCTGTTTCCGTAACATATAAAGAATGATTTTGCCATGAAAGCTTTCTTCTCTGTTGTACCAGTGAATTCATTCGATGAACTCTTCAGAGTTAAAGAATCATCCTACTGATCCAGTCCTCATTCATCTGCCTAAATTACTCAAGAACTTGTTTCTACTCAACTTAAAGCTTCAATTCGCAATAAGGTAGAGTAATATATATATCAAATTGAAGCGGGATTCCTCTAGTCTCTAATACGTTAACTGACTAGATCAGTTTCCAGTTAATAGTTTTTTTAGTTTTATTTCTAGTATCACTCGATCTTTCAAATTTTTAGTTTTGAGTTAGTCCAGCTTGAGAGACCATGAATTTTTATCAAATTTTGTGCAACAATTGCTCTATTTGAGGACTTCAATAGAAATCTTGAATCTAAAAGAGCATACCTGCCTGATTCTAAACTCCTTACTTTCTGTTTTTATTCTTTTATTCATAATTCAATAGTGTCCACGATTGCTTATACAGATATTGGGAGTTACCCGTCGACAAATTCCGATTTTCAATTCCGATTTCGTAGATTACGAAGTTTCGCTTTTGTGTCAAAATTTATTTGACTTTGTGGTTTCATTTTGGGCCTCAAAAATTCCCCAATTATACAAAACTTGACCAACTACACATTCTTTGATCAGAATTACCAGTCACTGTGCTTGGTAGCAAATGCTTCAATTGGGAGACTTGATCACTACATGATAAAGGAGGGAGAAAGGAGGGATCTGGAAGATATTTGGAGAGATATTAGAGAGATCTTGAATGGTACAAGCAATAATTTAGTAAACTAGTTGACAAAGTTTTGTGAGTTACTGCACTACATTGTGAAGATAATAATGAGTATTCGCATACATGTATTACATTATAAACCCTATAAAACAACGTTCTAAAGAGTGTTGTAGAATAGCTCGTAGCTAGGAGTACTCTGATCAGTAACTGAAGCATCAGCGCTTCATTAGCACCAAACAGGAGCTTCTGCAGTGATATTACTATGCACTGGGGAGGGGGGTCCGTTCACACCCAACTTCGATTTGGCTGGGATCATTAAGCCAGCCAGCAAGCCAAACCGTAGCCGTCATCACATTCATTCCCCCTTTCATAGATTGCTGAAGCAGCAATGCTTGGGGAGCTTGATTAAAGCGGCTTCTCAGCACGTTTAGGTACAGCACCTTAGGTCCTCGGTGGTCGTTTTGGCTTCATGATACCTCAGCAGCGTCTTCAGTTCGGATTTCCAGCACTATCGCAGAAAACAGGCGAAACCCACATATTCAACCTGGTTTGAGCCATATGTGCGGGCTGAATCTTTTACCGAGGATGGGAGGTCATGTATGGCACTCGGATCTTAAGCTGCTTCTCATTCACAACATCATCGTTCAATTGTAGAGCTCGTTTAAGCTCCATTCGGGCCAGCATAGCCAGTATCATTGGTTGTAGGGCTATTATTCAGAGATTTCGTCTCCGTCTCTTTCGGGAATCAAACAGTAGTATCAACAGACCTGGGAACAGACAGACCTGGGAACATGAACCTTCCAGAGATCTCAAACAGTTGTATCAACAGACCTGGAAACAGACAGACCTGGGAACAGACAGACTTGGGAACATGGTCATTCCAGAGATATCAAACAGTTGTGTCAACAGACCTGGAAACAGACAGACCAGGAAACAGACAGACCTGGAAACAGACAGACCTGGGAACATGAACCTTCCAGAGATCTCAAACAGTTGTATCAACAGACCTGGGAACAGACAGATTTGGGAACATGGTCATTCCAGAGATCTCAAACAGTTGTGTCAACAGACCTGGAAACAGACAGACCTGGAAACAGACAGACCTGGGAACAGAAAGACCTGGGAACATGAACCTTCCAGAGATCTCAAACAGTTGTATCAACAGACCTGGAAACAGACAGACCTGGGAACAGACAGACCTGGGAACAGACAGACCTGGGAACAGACAGACCTGGGAACAGCCAGACCTGGGAACAGACAGACCTGGGAACATGAACCGTCCAGAGATATCAAACAGTTGTATCAACAGACCTGGGAACAGACAGACCTGGGAACATGAACCGTCCAGAGATATCAAACAGTTGTATCAACAGACCTGGAAACAGACAGACCTGGGAACAGACAGACCTGGGAACAGACAGACCTGGGAACATGAACCTTCCAGAGATCTCAAACAGTTGTGTCAACAGACCTGGAAACAGACAGACCTGGAAACAGACAGACCTGGGAACAGAAAGACCTGGGAACATGAACCTTCCAGAGATATCAAACAGTTGTGTCAACAGACCTGGAAACAGACAAACCTGGAAACAGACAGACCTGGGAACAGACAGACCTGGGAACAGACAGACCTGGGAACATGAACCGTCCAGAGATATCAAACAGTTGTATCAACAGACCTGGAAACAGACAGACCTGGGAACAGACAGACTTGGGAACATGGTCATTCCAGAGATCTCAAACAGTTGTGTCAACAGACCTGGAAACAGACAGACCTGGGAACAGACAGACCTGGGAACATGAACCTTCCAGAGATATCAAACAGTTGTGTCAACAGACCTGGAAACAGACAAACCTGGAAACAGACAGACCTGGGAACAGACAGACCTGGGAACATGAACCTTCCAGAGATCTCAAACAGTTGTATCAACAGACCTGGAAACAGACAGACCTGGGAACAGACAGACCTGGGAACAGACAGACCTGGGAACAGACAGACCTGGGAACAGCCAGACCTGGGAACAGACAGACCTGGGAACATGAACCGTCCAGAGATATCAAACAGTTGTATCAACAGACCTGGGAACAGACAGACCTGGGAACATGAACCGTCCAGAGATATCAAACAGTTGTATCAACAGACCTGGAAACAGACAGACCTGGGAACAGACAGACCTGGGAACAGACAGACCTGGGAACATGAACCTTCCAGAGATCTCAAACAGTTGTGTCAACAGACCTGGAAACAGACAAACCTGGAAACAGACAGACCTGGGAACAGACAGACCTGGGAACATGAACCTTCCAGAGATCTCAAACAGTTGTATCAACAGACCTGGAAACAGACAGACCTGGGAACAGACAGACCTGGGAACAGACAGACCTGGGAACAGACAGACCTGGGAACAGACAGACCTGGGAACATGAACCGTCCAGAGATATCAAACAGTTGTATCAACAGACCTGGGAACAGACAGACCTGGGAACATGAACCTTCCAGAGATATCAAACAGTTGTATCAACAGACCTGGAAACAGACAGACCTGGGAACAGACAGACCTGGGAACATGAACCTTCCAGAGATATCAAACAGTTGTGTCAACAGACCTGGAAACAGACAAACCTGGAAACAGACAGACCTGGGAACAGACAGACCTGGGAACATGAACCTTCCAGAGATCTCAAACAGTTGTATCAACAGACCTGGAAACAGACAGACCTGGGAACAGACAGACCTGGGAACAGACAGACCTGGGAACAGACAGACCTGGGAACAGACAGACCTGGGAACAGACAGACCTGGGAACATGAACCGTCCAGAGATATCAAACAGTTGTATCAACAGACCTGGGAACAGACAGACCTGGGAACATGAACCTTCCAGAGATATCAAACAGTTGTATCAACAGACCTGGAAACAGACAGACCTGGGAACAGAAAGACCTGGGAACAGACAGACCTGGGAACATGAACCTTCCAGAGATATCAAACAGTTGTATCAACAGACCTGGAAACAGACAGATGACCTTCCAGAAAACAGATAGATGATAACCTTCAAGATGACCTTCCAGAAAACAGATAGATGATAACCTTCAAGATGACCTTCCAGAAAACAGATAGATGATAACCTTCAAGATGACCTTCCAGAAAACAGATAGATGTTAACCTTCAAGAAATCCTTCCAGAAAACAGACAGATGATAACCTTCAAAAGATCCTTCCAGAAAACAGACAGATGATAACCTTCAAAAGATCCTTCCTGAGATGATAACCTTCCAGAAAACAGATAGATGATAACCTTCAAGATGACCTTCCAGAAAACAGATAGATGATAACCTTCAAGAAATCCTTCCAGAAAACAGACAGATGATAACCTTCAAGATGACCTTCCAGAAAACAGATGGATGATAACCTTCAAGAAATCCTTCCAGAAATGATAGCCTTCCAGAAAACAGATAGATGATAACCTTCAAGACGACCTTCCAGAAAACAGATAGATGATAACCTTCAAGAAATCCTTCCAGAAAATATATAGATGATAACCTTCAAGAAATCCTTCCAGAAAACAGACAGATGATAACCTTCAAAAGATCCTTCCTGAGATGATAACCTTCCAGAAAACAGATAGATGATAACCTTCAAGATGACCTTCCAGAAATGATAACCTTCCAGAAAACAGATAGATGATAACCTTCAAGAAATCCTTCCAGAAAACAGATAGATGATAACCTTCAAGATGACCTTCCAGAAAACAGATAGATGTTAACCTTCAAGAAATCCTTCCAGAAAACAGACAGATGATAACCTTCAAGATGACCTTCCAGAAAACAGATGGATGTTAACCTTCAAGAAATCCTTCCAGAAATGATAGCCTTCCAGAAAACATAACAGAAATAAAATAAACGTAACAGCGACAACCTTCATTGATCAGTGGTTCTTTGGCAGAACATCTAAGGTGACTTCAGTTGAGACTACCATCAAATCAGCGAACACCATCAAACAAAAGATTGATACCACTAACTCTTATCTTTGTACCACCAAGACCAAAATTTGTGTGATCAACCACCAAAAACAGCTGTTAACAACTCCATCTTTGATCTCAAAGTCTTCTCGACTGTTGCTATGTCTTCTTGATCCATCTTGGCACTCTTCCTGGTCCATCCTGAGCTAAACATGACGGTAATCTTCTCGCTTTTCGTTTCCAGATGATGATTTTGAAGTTCTGAGGAAATATGTAGTTTGTCAAGTTTTTGGGAATTGTTTCCAATTTAAATATTCAAAATGAAACCACAGAAACGAATTATTCAATTTTTACTTTTACCACAAAACACAAAGACAACGATCTGCAGAGATAATTCGGGCTTTGAGTGTCTGGTAACTGGTACATAATTGATTAGTCATTGGCAGGGTTACAGGCTTTAGAGTTTGGAAATTGTTAGTGTGGGGCATGATTGGATAAGCTATTTGAAGCTGTGATAGATCGAAATCACTGCTTGAAGTTCAAACACAAAATGACCAAGAAAAACGCTGAGCTCGCTGAAGATCTACTGAGACACTTGTTCACTGAGACAGGGAAACTGAAAGATTCATCAGCACTCGCATTGAACTTGCTGTTCCCGAACATTCTACCTGTTTCGATGAGATTCATAGATGGTGGTGTTATCAAGATATACAACCCGTTAACCACAAAAACAGATTTAGATATAAGGAAATGCTATCTGTTGATTGACGGATGTAATACTGACCTGGAATCGTGGTTCTGCAGCTGTCAGAGATTCACAGTACGAAATGAGTCAAAGTCGATACAGATCGATAACAGTGATGATTCAAATAGGTCTACTTTTGGTAAAAGATTTGACAACTTTGAGTTTGTTGGTGATGGTGAAGGATTTCCTATATGTGAACATCTACTGTGTGGCTTGATCATACTCTTCAACGATCAATTGCTCGAGAAATGCGAAGTCATGTCTGTTGATCTTGAAACATGGTTATCGTTACACTCAGATCTGTTCAATTCTTGACAATTGAGCCTCCGAATCCCTCACAAAAACGGTGATGCATATCTGCCAATCACCAACATAACTCTCATATCACTCAAATGTCAGACCTTCACCAAAACTAACTAAATAACTAACAAACTGTTTAAAGATCTCTCTATGTAATCATTCCCAAAGAGGAAATACTTCCCAATTTAGAACCCGCGAATTTTCTGTTATTTTTTCCAACGAAATTTTTTCCAAATTTATACGTCGAAAATTGCGACCAAGTTAGATAAAAAAACTGGCATAAGTTTCCATTTTGAAGCCATTTTTGTTCGTTTCGAGTTCAATCAAATCATTGCATCGTAACATCTGGACCCATTTTATCCGTGTTGCTTTTTTTTCCCTCGAAATCTAGACCAATTTAGCACCTTTTTCAGAACATCAGTTCAACTTGTTGATTCAAGCATAAGGAGATATTTGTCACCGATCAAAACTTACAACGAAAGTCAACAAATGCCACACAATGACTACAAACACTGAGACAGCAAATGAGGAGGTACAGCAGATCACGAGTCCACTTTTGAACAGCGAAAGCTCGCAATCAGAAGAGTACATTCAAATCTACCGTCCCCAACAACAATTACATCAGCATCCATACCCACAACAACCAATGCTTGCACCAACGCCCTATCAGATGTACGGACAACAACCACCGTCACTCCCACCACACATTGGACCACCTCCACAACAGTTCTTCCAGCCTTTCCCTCCAGGATCGCAAGGGTTTGCTCCATACATGTACGATCCAAACTATCCGATGCCTATGCCAACAATGCCATATGGGCAGCCGTTTGGCTATAACGATCCTAATCAGCAATATCAACAACAGCACCAACAACGACACAACAATGGACCACCACCTCTTCAGCAAAACAACACGATGAACCAAAATAACAGTCATAATAGAGTAAAGAAATTCAATCCAAAATCTGAATCTTTCATCCCGTCAAAAAGTCATGAAGCATACATAAACAAACCGCAGTTACAGCCATATTCCCAACCACCACCACCACAACCTCTACAGCACCAGCCAATTCAACCACCACCTCTACTCCAGCAACAACAAGCTCCTTCTTCTCTACAACAACAAGAGCAGCCACAACAAGTTTCGATACCACCATCTCCACAACAGCAAGAACAACAAGTTGTAGGTTCTCAGGTAGAATCCAACAGTATCAAGTTTATTACAGCCCCAACATCTTCTCATTCCGACTTGATTAGCACCAATGCTTTGACCACTACCAACTCCACACGAAATGAAACAAAAGATCTTGATTCGAAGCTTGAAGTTCATAACCTAATCTTTCAAGTCCCTTCAGAGAACGATGTTTCATTACCTCTAGTATTTGGAACCACTTTGAACAAATTCATGACCCAAAAAAAAAAATTCAGTAAAGACGCTCAACAAGAGGAAGAAGTACTTCATGAGACTAAAGAAACCACACCACCAGCACCAGAACCAGCACCTCAGTCCTTAAAATCACCAATCAATAATACACCAAAAGTGATGGCTTGGTCGTCCATTGCCCAGAAAGCAGCACAAAAGCCATTGAAGTCATCCACTGCATCTCCATCTGCTTCAAACTCCTCCACTCCAACTGCATCCAGAAAAGAAGATTCGATAAGATTCGTGCCTACGGTATCTAACGTCCTTGAACCATTAGGAATTGTGTTATTAAGACTGATGTTTGATAAGAACTTCCAGAAATACTCATCGAATTCTAAAATTCCAAAGATCACACCTAGAGGAATCGTGAACACTGGAAATATCTGCTTCATGAGTTCGATATTACAATTGTTGTTATATTGTAATCCTTTCTACAAATCATTGAACATTATTTCAAACAAGACACAGTATTCATTGAATGGAGACTCCAAGACACAACTGTTTGATTCAATCATCAACTTTTACAAGTACTTCAACATTAAAGATGATTCATTAGATGAAAAGAAGAAGAAATCAAAGAAATTTAGTGATGCAATTACACCAACTGAACTATATCAATCTATCTCATCAAATGAAAGATTCCAACATTTGAAATGGGGTCAACAAGAAGATGCTGAAGAGTTCTTTGGATATTTATTAGATGGATTACATGAAGAGTTCATTTCAAGTGTTGAAAGAATCACCGAGCTTGAATTAAAGAATCTTTTGACATCCATTACATCTGATGAAACAAGATCTTTATTGAAACAAACCATCAAAAAGTTCCATGAAGATGAACTTAACTCCACCAATCAATCCACATCATCAGCTCCATCATCAAGAGATCTCATATCAGATGATGGATGGACAGAAGTCTCTAATACCAAAGCCGGTAAGACCAGTGCCAAAAGAACCGTTGAGGTGAAACCATCTCCTATCAAACAGTTATTCGGAGGACAGTTTAGATCGGTCTTGAACGTTCCTAAACAGAAAGAATCACGCTCGATTACAGTTGATCCATTCCAACAAATCCAATTAGATATTTCTGATGATTCAATAAAAACATTAGAAGAAGCATTTTCCAAGATCTCAGAGATCGAAGAAATCCCAATGAAGTCATCCAATGGTGAAGATGTGATAGCGACGAAGCAAACATACATCGACAAACTCCCTGAAGTGCTGATCATCCATCTAAAGAGATTTTCCTTCAATTTCAGCAATTTGACCACAAACACAAACGTGAATTATCCATCAAACAACAACAACACAAATGGATACTACAGCAGAGGTCGTATTGAGAAGTTGACTAAGAAGATCGAATACAAGCATGAACTAACGATCCCAACGAAAATCATCTCTCCAGCTAATAGAAGTTTTGTCAAAGATTTGAACTATAAGTTGACAGGTGTGGTATATCATATTGGATCATCTTCCGATGGTGGACATTACATAGTTGATGTTTTGAGTGATGATGGATGGATAAGCATTGATGATACAAATATTGCACAGTTGAAGCCAGAAGAAGTCTTAGAGAAAGATGGTGTTCAAAGTGCTTATATTTTGATGTATCAAAGAATTTAATGATGACGAATTTCGGTTTAGACTTTTGAATTTGTAGATATTTAGTAGTAGTTGTCAGGAGATGATGAAGGTACTCACTTAAAAGATCTATAATCAGCTAGATGTAGCTATCTGTAGCGATCAAAGAAATTACAACTCAGATCAATGATTGAAAATCTTGTATTATACAATTAAACATTTTATTTAACCCAACCCTTGAGAACTGAAACTCCTAGATATAACCCTGATGATCCCAATTAAGTCAATAAGTAGGACACACACCTCGTCATCGTCATCATCATCATAATTTTCTAAACTCATTCAAGACAGGATAGATAGCTTCAAAAGCCTGATAAATCTCTTCCCTTTGCTTAGCACCAGTCAACACGATTTTCCCACTCACAAAGATCAACAACACAATCTTTGGCTTCACCATTCTATAAATCAAACCTGGAAACAATTCTGGTTCATAACTTGAGAAAGGACCATGACTGAAGGCCAAACCTTCCAATCTAATAGGAAATTTGACATCACACGACCCCACAATATTCTGGATCTTGAAATCTGTGAATTTGGCATTGAAACCCAACTTTTGTATGATTCTGGCATACTTTCTTGAGGCTAATTTGGAGTCATCTTCAGATTTAGCACCAGTAACAACCATCTTTCCCGAAGCGAAGATTAAAGCCGTTGTTTTTGGTTCTCTGATTCTCATAATCACCGCAGCAAAACGTTTTGGATTGTATTCGGCGTTTCTGGCATGTAAAGCGATGGTCTTTAAATCCAAACGACAGTCCAAGTTGACCGTGGCCACAATGTTCTGTAGCGTAGGCACGATTCCTGAAGTTGTTTCACTGGCGTTATTGTCCGTGTTGTCCGTGTCCGCCTGGAGCAGCTGCTGGTCGCCCTCCTGCTTCAGCCCGGAGAGGTCTTTCTCGGCCGAAGGATAGCCAAAGAACTGAGAGTTCGTGAAGGCTTTGGCATCGGCGGCGTTTTGCGGAGCCTTGAAAGTGTCCATTTTGCTGTCACTTTTCGCGGATTTTTAACGTTGAATAAAAGTGGGAATTTCGCTGCTTATATAGTAAAAAGGAGGCGGTAGGGGGCGCATGGAGTGAGAACTGATGAGATGATTGGACATTTGTGTGTGTTAAGGGAGGTATTGATTAGTATATAATTATATTTGTGTATTAGTGGCATGAGGATGTGTATATATGTCAGTTTATAAAGTATCTGTATGATTATTGGATGTTTTATACACTGATTATCCATGATCTATTGAAATATCACGTGCAGAACTATTTCCTCTTTCGGAATGTCTACTTGAACATGAAAATTACAATACACGACCTGTCTCACTAAACATTCACTGACCTTTAGCCAAGATTGACCTTTCAGCTGTCATGAACCACTCAAATGGGACAAGTATCAACAGCTCGTTCTCTAATGATGTCCCAATGACGTCGTCACCGGATTTTGCGGGGAATTCTGTGCCTTTCAATGCCCAAAACACGAATCAATCAAACACAGCTCACAACTATCAATATGCACACGGTCAACAGAATCGATATGCTCTATCAGCAACTTCGGCGTCTGAACAACATCTTTGGGACCTTGGAAACACTTATTATAATCATGCCAAGTTCAACCAACACAAGATTGTCTCCAAGAAGAACCTTCTTGAATACTACACATTGATCCAACTAGCACTCATAGCTCTAGAGAAATTGGCTAATATGAATCAAGCTGCCACTCTGCGATTGAGACTGAAGGCCAATTTGAAGATTGCGGAGATACTCATACGGGAATCCAATGGATCTGGTGCTTTTGATGCTGAACATAACAATCCAGAATACTATCTTGATCAAGTGATGCTTTTGACTGCCCAACATGTTGATTATATCTGTTATTCTGCACATGCGGTTTTCCTTCTTATTCAACAGATGCTTGATAAAGGTCAATATAAACAGGCTTTAATATTAACCAATGAACAGCAGCCATATTTCCAGGAACTCCCGCTGTTTATATATCTGAAGTTTCAAGCTCTATCGCATCTGGACACTTCACAAGCTTTGAGTGTCATACAGTCATATATTCGTTCCCCGGCTTTCCAGTCTTTGAAAGATGATATTAAGTTATGGTTTTTACTGACTGAAAGTAATTTTGCACTTGAAAAAGGTGTCACTACTATTGTTCAACTATCGTCAACTCCACCAACGTCAATCGTTCACTTAGAAATAGCACGTCAATTCACAGGTGTGTTATATGAGCTGTGTCATATGAATGAGGTTAGTCTTCCCAAGGAGAATAACCCATTTGTGTCTTTGAACAGTAAATTGAAAACATTGGGGACACTCTTGACACAAAACAGTGAGAAACTGATGATGAGATCATTCGTTCTGACTTGTCCATTCATGAACAGTGTTGAGATCCCATTGGTGATACCGTGTCTTGACTACTCACTCATGAATATCTTCTTTCACCTGATATACGGCATTTCCAAACTGCATATGACTTTTGAGAATAGAGAATCATTAAAGACCTTTAACCAATGTCTTTCAATGATTGAAGAGGAAATGAAAAGATATACCGGAAATGCTAGATACATCAAGTCGAATCAAAAGCAAGTGAGCAAATTGGTTGAACTAAGGAAGACCACCCTTTTCTTTATGATGATTGAAAGTTCAATGGCTGAGAAAGTCAATGAAGATTCCCTTCTCTCCACAATAAAAGAAATCTCACCGAATGGTGATACGATTAACACATTATACCTCAAAGCACTCAAACATCAACAGCACGGTGAGTTGAAACTAGCTAAACAACACTACTATATGATAACACAGCGATTCCAACACTCGAAAGACGCACCTTATAATGATCTATACATCATCTCACATATGAACATCCTAGCTATCATCGAAAGTGATATATCATACTATACCAGAACATCCAACCCTACACAATACACCCTATTAAACCAAGAACGTCAAACCATCCTCTCCCAGATCAAGACTATCCAATTCTCCAAAAACACATCGATACAAACGAAATACCTCCTTGCAATAACACTTCAGTTCCAAACCATCCTCTATAACTACGACTCACTCTCCATACTTGATCAGAATTTGATAATCTCTTCAATCCTCGAACCAAATTTCAACAACTTGAAAAAATTCACACTTCTTTCATCATCTTTGCTATACGTCAAATCATCAACATTGAATCAGAATTCAGATCAGAAGCAGAAATCCTCACAATTGAGTTTCAACCTTGCAAAGATGGGATACATGCCATTAATAAGATATGTTAGTGGTGTACTGAATGGGTCAAATGCAAACATTGCGAGAAACTTACAACAGGCTGAGATACAAAGACAAAAATTAGAAAAGATCAAGAAGAAACTTGATCCAAAGCTATACCATATCCATGATTAGATAATTCACGAGCCTTTCATACTATCTGTTTCCAAAAGTTGGAACTACATATAAAGCTATAAATATAAGTCCATTGATGGCAATTGTTATAAGTCTATTATATCATCAACAAAACGAAGTGTTCGCTTTTTATTCTCTAACCTCTAAAATCAACATATCACAACACAGTCATATGTCAAGTCCATAAAGCAATATAAACACCGACAGTACTTTTAATAATTCAAGCGGCATCAGTTGAGGTCTTTCCCACAGAATTCGATTTCTTCGATTTTAAAGCAGCAATAACAGTCTCAGCCTTTTGACTAGATTCACTATTCTTAACGTGTCCTCTATCATCCAAATCCATAGTTCCTGCACTTTCAAACACCGAGACCGTTCCCACTAGCAAGCCTAATGTTTCAATGACTTGATTTGGATCATTCAGGTGAGAAGTTGCAGCTGTTTGTTTCGAAGCTGGCCCAACTTTGATTGGATAAAACCCGAAATTATTGAAATTTGAATGTCTTTTGAAATTTTCTTTTGTATCCCATAACTTTTCGATAGATAACAATTTAGAAAACATGTCTTCATCAGTGGAATCATCACCAAGACAAACGATGAAATCTGGGAGTTCGTTATGTTCATGGTTTAATTCTTCCACATCAACATTTTTTTGTGGTGCTCCATGTCTTGTTAGGACTAATCTCTTAACGATCTCACCTTTATTCACAAAAGAAGGACGGACCTCAACATTGGCTTTTCCTGACATTACCTCAACATCGTATTCTTGAGCAACGGTTCTTTGTAATTCTTTAACTAGTTCAGTGGCTTGGAATTCTCCAAGTTCAGGATCACTTCTTCTATAATGCCAAGTCAAGGCGACTTTCTTCTTTTCAATGTTTGAACCTGGTGTTTTATCTGTAAATTTTGTATAAATATCTTCAACTTTTTGTTGCCATGACATATCGAATTCAGCAGTGAGATTGACCCATTGAGAATTAATATCCTTCATGAAACATCCATGCTCTGCTGATAATCCAAGTTTAGGGTTTCCACCTAACCATTTCTCTAAAAATGCTTGATCACGACCACTAATGATCCAGATTTGATTTTTTGGATCTTCAGCTAATTTATTCATGATCTCAATCAATCTTGCAGATGGGATGGCAGCAGCTGGGTCTTTAACGATTGGAGTCAAAGTACCATCATAATCGAATAAAAATAATCTTCTTTTAGATTGCTTATAGTGTTCTAATAACAAAGGACGGTTCAAAGCTGGTGTCAAGTTTCTTGTAGTGTCAGTGTAATCATCAAGACCTTCGATGAAATTTCTCAAGTAATGATTAGTCCAAGTTTGAATAGAAACAAGATCCTTAGACAATTTACCTTGATAATCCAATTTTCTCTCTTCATCCAATGCAAGTGATTCTTTGATCGCTTTAGCAACAGCAACACCATCCCATGGATTAACAATGATAGCATCTTTCAAGACTGAAGCAGTCCCACTGAACTCTGACAGGATCAATGGAGAATGATTATCTCTCTGAGCAACAACGTACTCCAACGCAGTTGTATTCATACCATCTCTCACTGAGGTGATCAAAGCCAAATCAGCAACTCTCAACAATGCAAGATATTCTTGTTTATCGATTCTCATTTGATAATGATGGATAGGTAAATAATTCAACGAACCATATTCTCCATTGATTCTTGAAATCAATTCACCAACTTGATTCTCAATCTTACTTGAATGTGAATAATTTGGAGAGGAAACTTGAATCAATGTAACTTTTCCTCTCATTTCAGGATACATATGTAAGAATATCTCAAAAGCTTGTAATTTCTGTACCACACCTCTCACTGAATCCAAACGATCTCTTCCAACGATGATCTTCACATCATGATACAGTTCCTTGATAGCCTTAACTTTTTCATCAATGGAAGGATTGAAGGCATCATGTTCAATTTTAGCAAGATCGATCCCAATAGGAAGTGAATCAACAGGGATGACATTCCCATAGACACTAACGGATTCCGGAGTTGTATCCAGTCCCAAGATTCTTTTACAAGAACTCAAGAAATGTCTAGCAAAGGAATAATTTTGGAAAGTGACTCTATTTGCACCAAGCAATCCATCTAACAATTGTTGTCTTTTTGGTAAAGCTCTAAAATATTCACTTGAAGGAAATGGACAATGCAAGAAGAATCCAACAATCGCATTAGGTAATTGCATTTTGATCAATTGGGGTAATAATAACAGATAATAATCATGGACCCAGATGATATCACCATCTTTATACATTGAGACGATTTTTGAAGCATATGCCTCATTGAACTTGACGTAATCGTACCACCATTGAGATTCTTCTCTCCCATCACTTGGTGTACCCATGATATAATGGAATGCAGGCCATAATACGTTCTCGGCATATTTTCTCCATCTATGTTGATCTTTTCTTAATAACCAGATCGGATGAATATTCTCAGTATTGTTCTCCTTCTTGATCAATTTATCGATATTAGCCTTTTCATCTTCATCCAAATAAAATGATTCATCTCCATTAGTTTTACTTGACAATTCACCAGTCCATGCAATGAGATGGTTATCCCATTCTGTCTCTTGATCAAGATAACTGAAAGACGATAAAAGTGCAGAGTTCCCAGCTAAATGCTTCACTTTCCACTCACCCTCGGCATCATCTCTATAGATCTGATTAGGGATGTTTGTGAACACGTTGAGGATTCTCCCACTGAGTTTCTTTCCCGGATAATCCGAGGCCTTGACGAAGTTCTCGAACTTTGGATGGGCGAACTTATCGTCGTGGTCAGTCATTATTCAACAACAAAGCAATAAATGAATTGGGATCTAAAAATAGCACGAATTGAATCAGAAAAACAGCGATCTTTGGTAAAATTGAAATATAAGCAATGACAACGGAAAACAATGAAGTTTTCAACACTTTTTAAAACTGGTTAAATTAAGTGGAAGTTGCTAAAAGTTGCTGTTTTTGCCATTTTTGGACTTTATTTGAAACTTGACAGAATGTGCCAGAAATTATATTACGTAATCGGTTTATTGTTCTATGCGTTTCTATTAAAAATATGGCTCACTGGCCGGTATGCAGTCTTCTTGTGACTCTGTGTCTTCTCTTTGAAGGTCATATGCTAGTTTAAGTCGTTTGTTTCCGATTTTCGAAGATGTTTTCGGGTGAAATTGAGATAAATGGATTATGCTTAATGATTCTGGTTGTGTAGGGTATAGTTCTTCTAATTCATCGTCGATCTCAATGCTATGGACTGTTGTCTCTTCTTCACTGGGTGACTCTCCATCTGATTGGGTCTGTGGTTCCTCGATCTCGGAGAATGATTGTTGTGGATCGGTCTCTATTATTGGTGGTGCTTCTTCTTCAACTTCATGAGCCATAATTTCTCGTATATCAGTGTTTTCTTCTCCCAAAGACTTTTCTATGGTCGTCACATCAGTTTGAACATTGTTGTCCATATCTTTCTCGATGATTCCCAAAGGATCTACTTCGGTCAACGTAGATGCTAGTAAATCCTTCGCGTTGTATATGTCTTGATGTCTAGCTGGTGATGACTCCAACAAAGTTCTTGAGATCTGATCCTCTTCTCCTCCTTCCATTTCCCTTATTTCTATCATCACATCATCCTTGTCTCTTCCTATTTCCTGCTCCTGCTCCATTTCCTGTTCCTCTTCCTCTTCGCCTTCCTCGACATCAGATGAGAACAAATCATCACTCAATATGAGCGACCGTGGTGTGATGTTGTTACCACCGTTATTCAGTGGTTCAACCCCATTATCAGTCATCTGAAACGATACAGATCTGGAAACATGTTTTTTGTACTTCAAGATCTTATTCATCATGGGACTATGTCTAATATGAGCAAACGTTGCGACATTTGAACCATGTACCCAATCCTTGTATAGCAATATCCTTGATCGTACGAATGAGAAGCATGAAGGGTAATTTCCAAGAGCAGAGAACAATATGGGTTGATAGATGATGTTTTGTTTTGGTGATTGTCGTTGTGATGACATGAATGAGTCAGATGAAAGTGATGGAGTGTGTGATGATGTCTCTGGAGTTTCAACAAAGGACATATAAACTATATCAACTGGATTCAGTAGACAACAGGCAGATTTCTTCTGGGTGCAATAAGTTGATATGAGTTTCAATAGATCTTGGACATAATGTTCTCTTTTGTTCTTTGAATTTCCTTGATCTTTCTTTGTGGCTAGACTTTCCATCGTTGCGAAACACCTCTCGATCAAGATCGATATGTCTTCAATAATGACCAGATCATAAGCTTCATTCAATGATTGTAAAAATAGAAACAGAGATCCCAGAGTGTTTAACTGTATGCTTTTCAGACTTTTCAAAACATCAAGATCATCACAGATCTGTTGTAATCTAGCAATCGGTAGTCCAGTCAATGTTGAGATCCACAAGACGGTCTTTTCCAATTTCAACACATTTACACACATCTGTGCTGCAATACTTGTCTTTCCTGTACCGTTCATACCACTGATCTCGTAGACGTGGCCAGGAACGAATCCACCATTGAGCTCATGATCGAAATCTGGTATACAAGTGGATATGGGCGTGAGTGGTCGCTGTGAAAGGAATTGTGTCAAAGGCTGTGAGGGCAATTTGTGTATCTGTGAAGCCAATGTATCATTTGTCGGGTTCATTGGACACTGAAACAGCTCAGATCTTCAATCAAACTATGAATTGTCTGTTTGTTTATTTGTTTGTTTATTGATGTTTGTTTACACTTTAAATACATTTCGCGTTATTTCGCGTTATTTCGCGTTATTTTGCTTACAAAGCATCATTGATCACATAATACAAATTTGGTATAAATTAGCGAGTCATAAAGCCGTTATTTCAGAGGAAGTAGTCCGTTGCTGGTTTCTTTGAAGGAATGGCATTGGCATCTTGAAGCACTGCCTCAAAGATCTTATAATCTCTGTTCAAATCATCGTCAATTTCCAATACAGCAGCAACGTTCCCACATCGATAACAATAATTTGGAGCACTCCATACAGTAACTAATCCTCCATCAAACAATTCCTTATATCCTTCCATCACCAATTGATGTGCTCTTGCTATGAGACTGACGTTATTTTGATGTAGGAATTTATCAACCTCATTTTTCCCAAAGAGATAACCAGCACCTCTCGGACTAACACCCCAACTTGGAACCTCATCAGGATCAGACCATAATAAATCACACATTGCACCTTCATGGGGTACTTCTTGTTTTCTATCTATGAGTTTTATCTGGTTGATATAATCGATATTTGGTGATAATCCTCCATGAACACAAAACACACCTCCTGGACCTCCAACTAATGCACCTAATGACAAGTAATCAAACACTTCACAACAATATCTCCATACGTTAGCAGATCCGTATTTTCTCACACATTCATCATAAAACCCATAAACTGTAGTAATTTGTCTTGATTCATGATTTCCTCTAATCAACGTGACTCGATCAGGATATCTAACTTTTAAACATAACAATAATAAGAAACTTTCTAATGAATAAAACCCTCTATCAACGAAATCACCAAGAAACAAGTATCGCGTTTGAGGACATTCTCCACCAGCTTTGAACAACGTAAGTAAATCATGTAATTGACCATGGATATCACCACATATAGTCACGGGAGTGTCTACCGTCTGAACATTAGCCTCATTTATAAGCAACTCCTGTGCCTTCTCACACACTTCATACACGTCTTTCTCTGATATCTGCTTGCATTCTTTGAGTAATTGAATTGCTGCATCCAAGTCTACCATATTGAGATGAGATAACTAATTAACTAACTAACTTGAGTAATGAAATAGAGTATAGACCATCAATCTTGGTGGTTTAGAAAGAAAATCAGAAATGGAACAACTGATACAACGCACACTCACAATCAACGTCTCTTGCAACACAACAAACCACTTAAATTCCCTAAAAAGAACAACTATTTCATCAAGTTCATCATCTCATCATCAACTAATTAACTTTTCTTTTTTACGCGAATTTCAACATGTTAAAGTTAGACGGGTTACCCGGATATGCAATCACATTCAACACTCAATTTACACTCAACTTCAGATCAATATAGTCATAATCATGTAACTAAGTAGATATCGTCTACACTTTCCAAGGTTATTAAGATTTATATTCTTTTTATTCTCTCTTTTTGCAGTACTCTAATTATTCACTTCTGTTTATGACCTTGACCATGATGTCTCTTATTAGGCCATTTACCATTTAATTGGAAAACTGGAGGCACCCAGAATGAATTCTCATTAGTAGCAAGACCAGTATAAGCATTATAGAATGCCAATAGAGCAGTGATTATACCACTAACACCAGCAGCTTTTTGTACACCTAAACTCATTGTGAATTTAGATATTGTGATCAACGTGAAGGTAAGACAAACAAAACAAAACAAAGTGAAGAAAGCCACCGTTGATTTCATAGTCAACATAGTCATCATATAAGTGAAAATAGTCCATGATAATGAAAAGAAACCTAAAGCATTTTGCCATTCTTTTTCAGAAGTATAAGTTGAAGCTATTCCAAAGAATTCAATATGTAAAATCCCCCAAGCACACCAATAAGCACCATATGAACTTAATGCAGTTCCAGCAAATGAATTATTTGAAGCAATACACCACATTCCAGCAATGAATTGTGCAAATCCACCATAAAATAATGCACAACTAACGACAATACTGTTATTTGAAACAGATCTTGCTTCTAAATCAATTAAACTAGAGAGAAATGTAGTCAATGCAAAAGCACACAATCCCAATGGAGCGGCATTAGCGAAATCATATTGTGAACGAGGTTGATAACCTGGAACCAAAGAACCACCAAAGGCTTCAAGTACATCATGACGGAAGAATTTCTTGTTGTCAATATAGATGATATCTGGTTCTCCTTCATTTGTGGTGATGGTGTGGACTAATTGGGTTCTATCAAATCCAATTGATTGTTGATCCTTTTCTGTTGGTTTGAACTGTGCAGGGTGAGCAGGATGGTCGTCATCTGATTGTGGTGAGTTGGAGTTTGACTCTTCTAGTGAGATGTGGGATAGTTGGTCCTCGATGTCTCCTTGTTTAGCGCGATTCATTCTTTATCAGTCTATATTAATATGAGATTTATATGAAATCGTGTCTATTGTTAAAACAAGGAATGCAGCCTGTTATAAATAATAGCCGTGATCTGCGTCTGGTGACATATCCAGCTTTTCTATTTCTCACATGATGATGATCATATTTAATTAGCTAATAATTTGGCCTCCTCTTGAATGTATAAAATATTGTACGTGCATATGCCGTGATTAATATGGGCTAACGTTTCTTTTCCACATACATTTTACTTTAAAAAGAAAATTAAAATTACACGTTGAATCTAATAGTATTATGGTTGTTTGTTCATTAAATCGTTTAATCACGGCTGTGTCTATGGCGCGGCTATTTGTTCTTCTTTCTGAATGCGTTCTCTGGCAGACGGATCACATGGGCAGTGAAGTATGAGTTCTCTTTAGTGGCAAGACCCGCAAAGGCAACATACCATGCCAACAATGCAGTGATGATACCAAATACACCACCAGCTTTAGTTATACTCTCGTTAATTGCAAACTTACCTGCACTCAACAAGATGAAAGTGATGGTCAATGAAAAGAATAATGAGAAGAAAGCTAATGTAGATTTCAACGTTAATAATGTCAATCCAAAAGTAAAGATTGCCCATCCTAATAAATAGAAAGCAACAGCATATTCCAATTCTTCATGTGTTTCATATGCAGCAGTGATACCAAAAGCATCGATATAAATAGCACCAAATGATAACCAGAACCCACCATAACTAGATAATGCAGTTCCTCCAAAAGCGTTATTTAAAGCAATCTCCCACATACCAGCTAATAATTGAACTAACCCGCCATAAAACATGGCAAGACCAACAACGATGTTTGGAGTCTTGACGTTTCTAGCTTGAACGTTGATCAAACTCAGCACAAATGTAGTCAAAGCGAAAGCACTTAAACCTAATGGGGCAGGATTTGCAAATTGATGAGATGGTCTTTGTTGATAACCAGGGACTAATGAACCACCAAAAGCATTGATCAAATCACTTCTTAAAAACTTCTTATTATCAATATGTATAAATTCATGATCTTGACCTGAAGTTGTAATGGAATAGACCAACTCTTGTGATGGGGTTGCTGTTCTGGAAGAAGATAAGTTAGAAACTGGATCTTGATGTTGTTTCTCATGATCATAGATGTTTTGTGGTCTGTTCTGTTCAGCGTAGAAATTCTCTTCGTGGAAATGTTCAGAGTCATCAGACAAGTGAGAGATTTGGTCTTCTAGATCATTAAGATCTTCATAACCACGAGCACTAGAGGCTCTAGAGATGGTTTTCTGTAGTGAAACCATAATATTGTTGGACATTCCTATGGTAATTGATCTAGGAGATAAGCAGTCTTATATATTAATAGAACTGTATTTATATTGGGGGTGGGTGTGTGACAACGTTGTTAATTGCTGTTAACTTTCAGCCGTTTATCGGTTTGATCAGTAGAATCAACAAGTGGGAAAATTATGGAACTTTAAATACAACTCTCAATGATAGCCAATCGAATCAGGGTGAAATTTTTTTCGATTTGCAAGCTGTGCGTACAGAGCTTGTGTCATACCTCTTCTTCTCACAAACTAAACAACACACAGCACCGACAAACGCTGAACCTGGCAGAAGACTAGTACAGTGTGGATCCTAGACCAATCAAAACGGTGTTGCCTCCTTCTCATTGGCCAAGATGTACAAAAACAGGTGTCTTGGAACCTAAGAGAAATTTTAGCCTGGGTCTAGAAACACGGAAAAAGACTTGTAATAGCAAACACATCAACCGTCTGATTGATGTCTCTATCGAGCTACAAACTCACTTCGACTCGGACAACACACATATAACAATGACCCCATACATGTCCTCATCGTGAGGCTGTGATTCCCCTTCTTTTATCATTCAAACCCGTTCACTCTTCATTATTCAGCCTCACAGTGCTCTAGCCTTGCCTGTTTCTCAATTCCAATCTTTCCGGGACTCAACCCACGTCGAAAAAAGAAATTCCGGCTGGAACACAAAAGCTCACCCAGATTGAACTAAACATAAATCCATTTCAATTTGATTGTTTTGTTTATTCAGGAATCAAAATGTATGTACACCGTTCATTTCTGACAGACTGCAGGATATCTTTGTCTTTTATACTTCCAGCATGTCATACTGATATTTCTTTCACTGATCCAGTTTCCCCTCTTTCATCAAAATTTTCTTCAAGAGAGGGGAAGTCCCAAATCGGAAGGTACTTTCATCACTCCCGTGTGTCTATGTGGTGTGGTGTGGTGTGTACCGCTTTGGGCTTCAGCATTGCATTGAAGCAAAAAAAAAAGAAATTAAAAAGAAATTATTTTCAAATGATTTCATATTCCGATATTCGCGCTTTCATATTCCGATTATTCAAGACAATTAATAGAAGCATACAGTGATACACTCACATAATGATCATTATTGATCTAAGTCTCAATCTCTGTTTTCTACTACTTTGTATGTCAGTGTATATGAGAGCAACTCCTTTGATCTTTGATCCAAAAATCTAAACCACGCAATTCACCATGTGGATGGATCTCTTTCATCTTTCAAGTTTCTTTGTGTTATTGTACACAAAGGTATAATATTAACGTAGGCGCCAGATACACTCATAATCTCAAATCTAGGTAGCCGGAGACTACAGACCTTCGCTGACATTTGTTGGCCATGACTAACTACACGACACTAGTACTGTATATGTCGATATTGGTCGATTGCGATATTAGAACAGCTAGATTGAATGATGTCACAAACGTAGACAAAATGTCACAAAATGTCACAAAGAACCAGTCGTATCGATCCTGGATGAAACTTCCTTGTGAAAAACTTGATCCAACACAGCTACACTTATAAGGTACTCCCTATTATTTCAAATCATCCACTCACTACGGTTTCTCTCGTTTAGATTTTGTATTTACATGTGTATATCCATTATGTGCATACTTAAACTCTTTGCACTATGTCAACCAGCGAGTTAGCTTTCTTATCATTCAGTAGTACCTCTGACACGAACTTCTCAGCGACTGGTTTACCATGGTGTAGTAACAGAGCACCAACTAAGGCTTGTGTTGTGGTGGCATAGACGGAGTTTTCACCACTTCTGGTGGCATCTGTAAGTAATGGATCTCTTCTTTTCCAAAATGTACTATCACCAATTGAGTTGTTTGATCTTAAGAATTCAGCAAGGACTTCAGTGGAAATAAGTTTCTTTGATTGTTCAGTTCCCAAATTATCAATATTGAGATCTTCAGATGATGATGAACCAATTGAATATAAAGTGGTTTTATATTTCAAGAAATGGGAACCATAGACAGATAGTTTCTCATTGAAAGGTTTCAATCCATGTGCGAATGACTTGTGAGTCAATACCTGTAGAAGTAAAGAATCAGGCAATTGGAACTCACTACCTAAAAATTGTTTCAAACTACCAACGTTTTTCTCAGATACTTCATACGGTTGACCTTTTGGATTCACTAGATATTCGGCCTCATCACGGATCAACCCACGTACTCTGGTGCCTCTATGTAGGTATCCCAAAGATCTAGAACTTATCAGTGGTTGTGAGCTGTTGATCAACTGGCTTGATCTTATTATGGTTCGAAGACTATTCATGATGTGTGTAACTGTGTCAGAAGTTTGATTTCTGTATGCAAAAAAAGGGAATGATAGTGAAAGCGGATGACACAAGTCAACTAGAATTGATTAGAAACACTCAAAAACAACACAAACAACCAAAATATCGCTCGAGACTCCAATTTAAAAGACCTTTTTTTCCATTTTCAACTGAAAAATTTCCAACGAACAAACAAAAAAACACTCTTTAAAGATTATGTAATCAAGTATTATGTAATTCTCATGTAATCATTCAATTTTGCCATATAAAAAATTTTAGAGCGATGAGCTTTCATTTCTCTTTAAAGATTCATCATTTCAGGTAGTTTTTAGTCGGAGAATGGACATATTTAGAGTGCTCTCGCGTGGTGCTTCATTGAAGAAATCGAAGACTGTTGTCACAGATTACTCGCTGCCTTCAGAAAGCGTGAATAGCCAGCAAAAGAAGAAGAAGTTACAACAGATTGACAAGGAAGTTGATAAAGAGATTGATTTCTTTCATACAAAGAAGTTCAAGAACTTGGGAAAGACAGAGGATCAAATCAAAGAGGACCAGCTTGAAGAACAGGAAGAGATAGAAGGTGAAGATGGTGAATTGGAAGTACCGGTGCCTAAGATCACCACTGAGGATGAAGCTAGAATATTGAGAAAATCATACAAGGCTAAAGTTTCTGGTGATGATGTTCCATTACCAATTGGATCGTTTGAAGATTTGATCTCTAGATTCAAGTTTGAACCACAACTATTGACGAATCTCCTCGATTCTGGATTCACTGAACCAACTCCAATTCAAAGTGAAGCAATCCCACTTTCATTATTTGATAGAGATATCGTGGCATGTGCACCAACTGGTTCTGGTAAAACCCTTGCCTTCTTGATTCCATTGTTACAACAAGTGTTGAACTCCAAGACAATCACCAAGACTGGTTTGAAAGGTCTGATAATATCACCAACGAAAGAATTGGCTCAACAGATTTATGAACAATCACAAAATTTATCAAAGAAGACTAATTTGAAAATAGCTATCTTGTCTAAATCCATAAGTTCAAAACTGAAGAACAACATCATCAAAAAGGACAAATATGACATATTGATCTCCACACCATTGAGATTGATTGATCTAGTGAAGAACGAAGCTTTAGATCTATCACAAGTCGAAAGTTTGATCTTTGATGAAGCCGATAAATTATTCGATAAGAATTTCCTAGAACAAACAGATGATATCCTTTCTCATACCACCAATCCAAAACTGAAGAGATCGATGTTCAGTGCCACAATCCCATCATCAGTTGAAGAGACTGCTGCTAGTATAATGCACTCACCAGTGCGTATCATCATTGGTCATAAAGAAGCAGCAAATGTTAAGATTGAACAGAAACTAACGTATTGTGGGAATGAAGAAGGTAAACTGATAGCCATTAGACAATTGATTCAACAAGGTGAATTCCAACCACCTGTGTTGATTTTTTTACAATCAATCACTAGAGCCAAAGCTTTGTTTCATGAATTATTATATGATAGATTAAATGTTGATGTCATTCATGCTGAAAGAACTCAAGTCCAAAGACAAAAAATCATTGAAAATTTCAGAAAAGGTGAGATTTGGGTATTGATCTGTACTGATGTTCTTGCTAGAGGTATTGATTTCAAAGGTGTAAATCTTGTCATCAATTATGATGTTCCTAACTCTGCACAAGCATATGTGCATAGAATTGGTAGAACTGGTAGAGGTGGTAATGAAGGTAAAGCTGTTACATTTTATACCAAGGAAGATTCTATTGCTATTAAACCAATTGTGAATGTAATGAAACAAAGTGGGAGTGATTACGATGATTGGTTGGATAATTTGACCAAGATCAGTCAAGATGAAAAGAAAAAGATTAAGAATGGACAAATCAAGAGAAAAGATATTAGTACTGTTCCAAAAATGATCAAACAGAAAAGAAGACAAAGAGAAGATATGATTGAGGCTTCAAAGAGAAGAAAACAAGCAGCTGATACTCTAAGTACGGATCATGTCATTTCCGATGAAGAATAATTACACAAAACAATGATTTAATTTCATGAACATAACAATAATAAAGATTATACAGTAGAATTCTCTAAATCCTTTCTTTTCCCTGTACGTCTCTCATTTTTCTTTTTGTATGGTGATTTGTGGAAGGGGGGATGACAAGGTATATAAAACAGAATATTCACAGTGTTTTTTTTTGTCTTTAAGCTAGCTTAATGATGAGCTTCAGACTTGTGACCATATGAAGGATATCCGACAATTTGT
The DNA here is from genome assembly GCA_949709075.1 of Wickerhamomyces alni. Classification (NCBI taxonomy): domain Eukaryota; kingdom Fungi; phylum Ascomycota; class Saccharomycetes; order Phaffomycetales; family Wickerhamomycetaceae; genus Wickerhamomyces; species Wickerhamomyces alni. Next base: position 451,551 of record CATIXA010000004.1, on the reverse strand, counting down.
AGACGGCCAATGATCTCACCTAGGGCGAACAAACCGGACAATTGGACCAAATATGAGGCGTAGATGGTGTATTCTTTCTTACCTAGACTTTTGAAAACAGATAGAACTTCTAATGGTTTAGTGGAATATTGTAATGCTTGTTTGTACAAAGATTGGTAAACTGATTGAAATTCAGAAATTGAAGGTGGAGACAATTTTTCTTTCAAATAGACTTGTTTAGCTAATTCACCAGTGACTTTACCCCAGTAGATTGATTTAGAAACAAGACCTAGAATAATCAAGTTAGTTTATAATTTGATCTAGAAAAGGGTGAGTGATAAAATACGTACCAGAAACTTTAGTAGCGACACCTTGAGCAGCATCGGTGGCTTTGGTCAAAGTGGATTGGTGACGGACACCGGAACGCAAAGCTTGGTTAAACACTCTTCTGAACAACATCTTTAATTGGTATTAACTTCAATTAATGAACTTGCTTTTTAAATTGAACTATTAATTTTGTCCAATAGAATTGGCCATTTTCATTTTTTTTATTAGTTCATATCTTGCCTAAAAGGGTAAGTTCCGGGTGATATACCCTCGTATATTTGTTAGTTTTGCTTATATAATACTTATGTCATCATTTTTTAATTTTGTTACGTAATCTTGATTATATAATGATTATGTCATAGATTCACCCTGATAATAAGAAAAATGCCTATATAGGAAATAATCCCGGAGGAGATGCCATTTCATAACGTGATAGCAATTAAGCAACTAGATAGATGTTCGGTATTTAAACTCCTTGAAAGTCTCGAGATGTCACATTGTAAAGAAAAGTTTTTCAAATTGACTCCAACAAAGATGACTTCCCATGTCAATAATGATGAAGAGTTGTTGTATGATGAGAAGTCATATATCCCATTGAGTGATAAAGATACGTTAAAGATTAACAAGTGTAATAAATCTAGAGGTTTTTTTTCAAAATTGGCTAAAAGTTTGGTCATTGGTGCTGCTGGATATCTTGCATTTGCCTCATATCAATCATTTGATTTCGGTACAGATAATTATGAAATCACATTACCACAATTGACCTCAGCTTATTTGAATGTCTTGCAACATTCTAATCTTGCTGGTAATTGGTCTGAACGTTACACTTCAGAACCACATTTAGCTGGTACAAATTATGGATTAGTTGAATTCACAGCTGCAAAGTTTGGTGAGTTTGGTTTCAAGTCTTCAATTGAACCATTCAACGTCTATATCAACTATCCAAAAGAGTACGCATTGAAGTTATTGCATGGTGGTGATGTTGTATATGAACCAACATTGGTTGAAGATGAACTAGATAAGGATCCTACTACTAAAGGTGATGATTTGGTTCCTGCATTCCATGGCTATTCAGCTAATGGTAATGTCACTTCCCAAATCGTGTTTGCTAACTATGGTACCAAGGAAGATTTCAGATTATTAGAATCTAAAGGAGTTCAAATCAAGGGGAACATCGTCGTTGTTCGTTATGGTAAGATCTTTAGAGGTCTGAAAGTCAAGTTTGCTCAAGAAGCCGGTGCTATTGGTGTATTGATCTATTCTGATCCTGCTGATGATTATGTTCCTGAAGACGTCAAACTATACCCAGATGGACCAGGAAGAAACCCTTCAAGTATCCAGAGAGGTTCTGTCCAATTCTTATCCTCTTTACCAGGTGACCCTTCAAGATTCACCGATAAGTCTCCAGAGGCTCTAGCTACATTGGACACTATTCCACAAATCCCTTCTTTACCAATCAGTTATAAAGAAGCCGAACCTATCCTGAAGACATTGAATGGATACGGTCTAGATCTAGGGTTTGAAGGTGGTATCTCATCATTCAAATACACCACTGGGCCAACCGTGAAACACTCATTGAACTTGTACAATAACAATGACTACAACTTCACTGACATTTACAACGTCTATGGTTTAATCGAAGGTGAACAATCAGACAAAGTGATCTTAGTTGGTAACCATAGAGATGCTTGGATCAAAGGTGGTGCTGGTGATCCTAACTCTGGATCAGCTGTCTTGTTGGAGATTGCCAGAAGTTTAAACGAGTTGTTTACACTTGGTTACAAGCCACGTTACTCCATTTTGTTGGCTTCATGGGATGGTGAAGAGTACGGATTATTAGGATCAACTGCTTATGCTGAGAAGTACGCTGCAAAGTTGGGTAAAGAAGTTGTTGGATATATCAACCTGGATGCTGCAGTCACCGGTACACACTTGAAGATCAACTCTTCTCCAATCTGGAACGATTTCTTGTTGAACATCCAAAAAGACGTGCAATATCCTTCTAGTAACTTGACCCTACATCAACACTTCACCAATGAAAGTTCCATCAAGATCCTTGGTTCAGGTTCAGATTACACTGCATTTTTTGAACATTTGGGTATCACTTCATTCGATGTTGGCTTTGGACCAGGTCTTGGAGATTCAGTGTATCATTATCACTCAAACTATGATTCCTATCACTGGATGAGTGAGTTTGCTGATCCAGGTTTTGTCTTCCACAACACTTTGGCACAATATGTTGGTTTATTGATCTTGAACTTGAGTGAAGCCAAAGTCTCTCAAAGTTTCAACACTGAATCTTACGCCACTGCCGTGAAGAACTACTTCGATGACTTAGTGCTTCAGATTCCTCAATCTTGGTTGAAAGAACCAATCAACTATGAGAACGATGAGTCTTTATCATTCTGTGAACTACAATATTTGAAACACAAAAAGCATGGAAATTACACATTAGGTGACTTGATCAAGAAGACCAACCACGAACTAAGAAACTACATCAGAGTTTCAAAGAAGTACGACATCTTTACCCAAGAGCTTCAAGTCCAATGGGAAGACGATGTTTCAAAGTCCAAGAATCCATTCAAGAAATTCATTTTCAACAAGAGAGTTAACAACGCCAATGGAAAACTATACGATTTGGAGAAGAACTTCATATATGAAAAAGGTCTGGATGGTAGAGAATGGTTCAAACATATTGTGTTTGCATCTGGAAGATACACAGGTTATGCAGGACAAACCTTACCTGGATTGACTGAAGCTCTAGAAGATTTAGATTTCCAACAAACTGCTCGTTGGGTTGGAATCATCAAGAAGGGTGTTGTTGATGCCTTGGTCAGTCTTGTCTAATGGTACAGACATTCATCATATATATATATATATATATATATAGCTACAATGCTAGCTGATATAGTGCACACTACAGTGAAAACACAACAAAGTATATCATTTCATCATCTCGTAGGCTGTTCAAGTACACAAACACTATTTCTATCACACCAATCTTTCAAGAATTCAGTAGTGACTTCAACGTTGTTGTTGTTTAAACAGTTCAATAGATCGTTCCACGGAATAGGTTCAAAGATCATGACTTTCTCAATCAGCTTTGAATCATTGGATATAACATTATCAATTCTGTCAAAAATGTCATCTTTGATTAATCTCTGTGAAAAATTAAAGTCTTGAGTTTGTGAAAGTTTCAAAATAGAGGATTGTTTGAGATGCTTTGAAACGGATCTTAGTGATTCGATCATCTTGAGTTTAGATCTAGCAGGTTTCAAACCATACTGGATGATTTTCGTCTTCAATTGATCCATTGACATCTGTGTAAATTCATCTTGATCTTGTGTTTCCTTGTCAGGTGTTTCTTTGTCTTGTGTTCCAGTCTCTTCATTGTCTTTGTTCTCATTATTTTCCTCTTCATCAGGTTCATTATCATTGTCTTTAAATATATTATCGTAATCATCATTATCATAATCAAGTGTAGCGTCTTTGTACACAATATCGTCCTCGTTCTCATCATGATCGAAATCGAGTTTTGGCGTCTCCAAAGTGTTGAACAGTCTATGGCTCATCTTTGAAGGACTGCTGGTGGTGCTTAGTTGTTCAAATCCAGGACTTGATGCCACTTGGATCACACTCTTATTGAGCTTCGGTTTCTTCTTTACTGTCCTCGTGATTTCAATGATGCTAATATTGACATCATCTTCATCCTCAGAACTCCCACTCCCAATGATCTCCACTTCATTTTCATCCTCTTGTTGATCTTCTTCTTCATCTTCAGAATCAACGATCTCAACAGATCTCTTTCTCTTGTTCTCGATAATCCTAGTCTGAACATCACCAAAAGGAGACGATGTCTTCGTCTTCACATCACCTCTATAACGAACCTCAGACCGTCTGATCTCAAAAGGAGACGACTTGAGAGGTGAGAAGAACCTCTTGTGCATCGGAGACGGCGTGTGTGCCTGGTTAGCTGTACAGTAAACACTTGGACTCTCTATCACTGTGGTTGGCGTCGTAGGCAGTGATGACTTGATAGGTGAGATCAGATTAGGCACGGTGAAAGATTCCTGAGTAACGAGTAGATCTGACTTACGTGGAGTCTTTATCTTAACGGGCGAGTGCATTCTGAAACTCGTTAACTGAGCAGATGGAGCAACAGAGTCTAGTGGTGTGTTGTTGATGGGTATTGGCGATGATGTGAAGACTTGTTGTGAGCGAACTGGCGACTGGGCCGAGCGGATGTCGTCGAGCGGTGATGGCGACGAGACGATCAGTTTCTGTGATTCCATGAACTCGTTATGTGAGACTTCAAACAGATCACTATCATCATTTATGTTAATTGTGTTAATTGTGTTATTCGTGTTTGATAGACTGGTGGTCTGTTTGTAATTGGAGTTGTAGAGCGTGTCAGCGGGCAGAAACGAGTAGACATCTCTGGAAGGCATCTCGATAAGTGATCCGGCGGGGCTGGAACACGGAACAGTCGTGTTTTGAGTATCCATTTTTGCCGGATTTGAGCGTGTTTCTATTAATTTGATGGTGATGATTTGATACTTTTTTCATAATAAGTAATCAGTTAATTGATTCATTAAATTGCCACACAATCAACAACTACACCGATTTATAAATATTGCTATAAACTCACTTTAAAAATGGCCAATTTGCTTAACAAACCATTCCCAGAAGGATTCCACTTCAACTATGTTCCTTACAACGAAGAAGACCAAAAAGACCATCTTTCTTGTGCCCGTCCTATCCAATTCAAACTGACCCCTGAGAACTTGAAAGGAAAGACCATCGTCATTACTTCTGCTCCTGGTGCCTTCACTCCTACTTGTACCTTGACCCATATTCCAGGATACGTCGCTAAGGCTGCTGAATTTGCTTCCAAAGGCGTCGACAAGGTGTTTGTCATCACTCAGGACTCTCCTTTCGTCACCAGTGCCTGGGGTAAACTACTAGGCCAAAAGTTACCAGTCGAGTTCGCCACTGATCCATCTGCAGCCTTCTCCAAGAGCATTGGCTGGACCGTTGATGCCGGTGAAGGTGGGATCTTGACTGCTCGTTACACCATCATTGTCGTTGATGGGGTTGTCATCTACGCTGAAAAGGAACCTTCTAGAGAAGTCACTGTCAGTGGAGCCGACGCTGCCTTAGCCAAGTTGTAACTAACTGTCTCATGACCACCATCAACAGATAAACAACACAATATACACACTGTTTCTGCTTTAAACTACGTACTATAGATGATTATGTAAGAGTTGCATAACTTGAACCAGCATGGAACAATAAACATCACCAACCAAACTAAACTGAACAAAACTAAAACAGAGCAGAATGATGCTCAGCGAATATGACCCCCACATCCAGGACATCCTCCCACATGGGAAGATGTTCACATTACAGATCGGAAACGAGCGTTTCCTGTTAAGTGGAGCTTCATTGTCATCAGATGCCCCCTCCTACTTCACAAACTACTTCTTGATACCTGGTAATGATGAAAAAGCGTTATTTATTGACCGGTCTCCTGCTGTGTTCCGGATGGTGTATGCCCACCTACAGGGCTATTTCCTGGAGATATCTAACGCTGATGACTTCACGCAATTGTTCAATGATGCTTTGTACTATAATCTACCTCGTTTATTAGACGTGTTACAGAATAGTGACTATTATTATGCAATTGTTGGTGGAGAATCCATCAAATTCCCAAAAAAACTACTCTGTGACAAGGCCAACATACCAAACTACTTCTCTGTGTCGAATGAAACTCTGTTCTCAGATTTATCACAACTCCTATTGTCAAAGAAATGGATCCGTCCACCACCTCAATCTGCTCCAGTCGTAAATAGATGTCCATTATTGTTGAAAGATCTATTACATCTCCTTCAAGGAGTCGAAGTAGATATCAGAAGTGAGGAACATAGGAAATCACTTATCAAAGAAGCAAGATATTACAGATTTAACACTTTGGTACAAAAACTAATCAGACACAAAGTGGTTTACAACTCTTTTATCGAGAAAGAAGAGATCATTATTGGACTGGAATACATCGATACTAGAAATGTTAGTCTTGACTTCGATGGCCGTCCAGTCGTCAAACAAGAAGAAGACAATCTATACGGTATTGACTTCAGATGTCACAGAATAGCATATCAAAGGCCCACAATGGACACGCATAAAAGACCTCTATTGATCCAATATGACCAACCAGAAGTGGTACTAGTACCTACAGAGAGAGGATTCATGGTACAATTTCAGAACCAAACGAACACAAAGATGATCAATATATTACAAGCCATTGAAGTGCTCGATCCAGATGAATTATCCACAGACACACCAACGAGACTAACTCTCCCACTAAGCAACACGCCAACTATCTCACTGAATGGGAACCCGGCTCAACAACTGACAACCCAAACTTCAGACAGAATGATTGTACTCCTAAAGAGTATTCTGTCTTTCGAAAAAGTGGACTGTGCAGAGGGAAAACGATGGGAAGTCGGTATTTTGAAAGCAGATGGCGTGGACTCTGTGGACAACTTCTACACCAGGGAAGAAGCATATCTCTAGTCTTGCAACGCACATCTTCTCTTTGTGTACAACTCTATTCATTACCCGATTGGAGCAACTTGATCATGTAGAGAAATCCCAAAACGGGAATTGTCGGTCGGATTATTGTCCGAATTTGGAAGCGGATCCAACAAACAATTGTCCGTTTAGGAAATGCCCTTGCAAGCTCGGAGGACAATCTTTTGCTCAACATTCCATTGAGAGAATCTCAATCTAATATTAGAATCAAGTGTAAACAAGTAATCTACAGGAACAATCATTAAACCCAGAATTATTATCCAATTAAACCGTTTATTTTACATAAATAGATGAGGTATCAAACATCACTAAAGAGTCCATTGTAAGACATCTCAAATGAAAATTGCTTAGAATAATAAAGCAACACCGGCAGCGATAGCAGCAACGGCTGGGACAGCTTTGACAGCAGCACCTTCGAAAGTAGAAACGGAAGCAGAGGTAACGTTAGAAGCTTTGGTGGAGGTGACTGGAGCGACAGTGGAGGTAACTGGAGCTGGAGCTTCGGTGGTGGTTAGTGGACAGTAGGTGGTGTATTCAGTAACAATGTTGTCAATGGTGGTGGTGACAACGGTGACACCGGTGGTGACTGGAACTTCAGAACATTTGTCAGCGTCACAAGAAGTAACAGTGATGACAGTGGTGGAGTTAGAGTAAACTTCAGCGGTAGAAGTAACGTTAGCGTATTGAGCAGAAGCAACAGAGGCAGCAGCGGTTAGGGCTAAGACAGTAGAGAATTGCATTGTAGAATAGTTAAAGCGAATGTAAGTAGTTGGGATACTAAGAAGAAAGAATAGAAAAGAAGTAAAATTGAACAGGGGGAAAGTTGAGTTTTATATACTTTTTCCAAACGGTCGACATCAAAATTTCTTGTTTCAAGTTTTGTTTACGTTTTTCTTCTCAAGAGAAAAAACCTTTACTTGACGCGCATCATGCATTGTTATGCGTGTCCCGTCTTTCCCATTCCGGAAACCACAAAGCCCAATACGGCACCACAAATCGCAAAAAATCACCAAACCCATGCCTTTCGTAACTCTTATGTCCCATCAACCTTACTGTTCAACTCTAATTTCCCATAAGTGGACAATTGTAAACAAATACTAACAAACAAAAAAGGAAAAACACAACAACAACAAGAATAACAACAACAAATGAATACCGTGCTACCATGGTGATATATTTGTATGTTTGTTGTTATTGGTCATTCGCTAGTAATCCAGGAAGTGAATTCCAAAGAACTAATACGTGAAATTCTGCTTGTAAGTCATCGGATCATTAGAGTGATGCTGATTATGTGGAGGTGTCTATGTAGTATGGAAAATCTCAGTTACCTCGCTGGCTGGTCAGTGGTTGGTGGCTGTGGGATCTTTTTATCAGGGCTCAGGGGAAGGCTGGAGCCTAGCCTGACAGGCGGTAGTTCACAGGAGGCTGTAGCTGTAGAAGGAGATACCCACGAGATCTCAGCAGTCACCAGCCTAGTAAACCACTGCCCGCCCAATGCCCGGTTGCCATGGTTGGGTTTTCAGGTAGCTAAATATAGTACCATGATCGGCCATGTTTACATTTTTCATGCTCTGTTTCTCGTTAACGATTGACCTTTTTGCGCATGTCCTGTACTCTTCTGTCCTTTTTGTCCTTCTTTCTCAGATGTTTTTATACTGATTTGGCTGCGAGGGGGTACCTCGGACAAGCAGAAAATAGCGACCAGCGGCGAATTTGTCTTACTACGGTTTAGAAGGAGTCAGCGTTCACAACTTCTGGTCGCTGGTTAGTGGGCCGTGGCTGCCAGTAGCTAGTGTTGCTCATGAACTGTGCTGCTTCCTGTGTTAAAGTTTGGCACTTTTACTTGTTTTCGTAGAGAGCCGTCTGCTGGCTGTTGGTTGGGGCTATTGCTTGTTACTTGTTAGGCAGGAATGCTGCAAAATTACACATCACAAAAATAGACATGAAAATAAGCTCTTTAGCGCTCGTCTAATTGGCTGCTGAGAATTACCCGTGTGTATGGCTGTTTGAGGTACCGTAACACTGCAAGTGCAATGTGATGACTTCGTTATGGGGATTTCATAGCTACGTTGGCGTTAGTTATTAGTTATATGTGCTGTCAGCTGAGTAGCCACTAGCCTGTGTACATGATTTTATTACCAACCATACAGAATCAGCACTTGATCAAACATTTTCAGCATAGGTGATCTTCACGAAAATCTCATTCACAAATCACAAGACATGTGATCGCGAAAAACATAAAGTTTTCCCAACGATTTTAAAGTCGATTCATCCAAAGCGTACCGTACCGACCACGTCCACCGCCGAAGAAAAATAAAAATGTTAAAATAGCAGTCTCATGGTAGCAAGCATCCATCCATGTTGGGAGTGATTACTGCTACCGGTAGCTGAAAGAAACTTTAGATAAAGAATCCGGCTAGATCGTAGCTCATTCAGCATGTTTGTCTCACTCAGATCCGAGCTGACGGCTTTGCTGAGACAGTTCGGTCGCATCTGTCCTGTTTGTATTTACAGCAGGGGACCCAGTACGTAGTTTGTACCACCGTCCACAGCTGAAGAATTTATCCATTGCGGGCACAAATCTGGCTGTTTACAGGTAACAGACCCGCTTAACTAAACCATAATTTACCACGGCAAATGGACCACCACCAAGAAGGAAGGACCCAAATGAGTCATGACTCATGGCTTCAACACTTAATATCTGGATGGGCAGCTTTGAAGGCTTGAGCAGCTCCTGACTCCAGTTCTAGGCGCGTGAGCCGGTAAATATACACGTCAAGGTCTATTGTTCGATGTAGGCTGCTTGCCAAATGAGGTTAGTTGAATTAGCCTCCTTTTCATAATACGACTAGACTCACTGCAACGCTGCAGACAAACAAACAAAGAAACAAAATAAAAAACGCGATTCTCATTCCAGACTTCCATGCCCTTTCATATTTTATGAGGTTGTACTTTGTAGCCAGCCACTAGTAGTGGGTGGGTTCTGAAACTTACGCCAATCACCGGTATGAGTAATTTTTATACCATTCACCCGCAAACCCAACCAAACACCGCGATTTTTGTAGCGCAGTGTCCCTGATTTTGTGGTACGTTCTGATTTTTACACTGGGCTGTTCTACAATTCACTGGTCGTCTCCTGGTGGGCGATTAAGTTTGAAAGGAGTGTTGCTGGGCTGAGCTCGAAAGGGGTGCGTAATTTTCAAAATATGTATAAGTGTAAACAAACAAACGCGTCGATCTTGAAAAGTGGACGCGTGATGTCTGCGTCCGGATCTGGTCATTTGGAGCGTTTGTGAAGGTGATAGACACGGGACATGCAGTGCGCAGTACTGGAAGAAGCTCGAACCCTAATCTCGTACGTAGCTCATCATGGCCGTCTATTGGTTTGTTGTAGTTCTCTTGCATTATTTAGCTCAGGTTTACTTCGCATTACGACTCTGAGGATTAATGTTGAGAAATGCTCTCAGGTTGTGAGATCCAGCACAAATAGCAAGTGCGGCATCTGTAGTACAAATCTGGAAGCTGGATTGAGATCCAAGGCACGCTACTTCTTCGAGTCGTACTCGTAGACATCCTAAAAGAATTAGGGTTCATGATCTAATACATACAGTTCATAGTAATATTAGAAAAGATAAACATACCCGTCCACACAGATCCGTGACTCCTATACGGCCATGTCACCAATATGCTACATCGCGATCAGCACTCTCAACACGTGTGATTGGTCGTGCTTCTTTGGTCTCTCTTCTGAACAACGTACATGCCTGTTTACTTTTTGCGAGTTCATGATCCATATTTCCACCGAAAAGTAAACAACTAGTCCCGATTAGGAAACCCGAAAACATCCCGAATACATGTTCATCGTAGTGAAACATGACCCAAATGTAGTACTTCGTCATATATTCCTGTACCATTAGACTCATAGACTGATAAGGTTCATAATGGTTATGATAAGAATTCGATCTAACAGATTTCTAAATTTTGTTATTTTACTAAACTTTTTTTCAGTTTCATACTGAACGTATTGAGATCCTCTTTTTGAAATCTATAGGTTTTTTGTATTTTCAAATGTGTTTAAACTCCCCTTTTGAAGGGTCCATCGAATCAGAAATGGTGCTAGGATTCGAAATATATGATAATGAGATCAATTTATACGCAAGATTTTGCTTTATATTGGTACATTAATTTTCCTATAAATTCTTCTCGGCCGAAGCTATTTCTCAATGGATTTGACTTCAAAATGGGAAATTTGATCTTTTGACTATTTTATTAGTAAAAATACTCAGGATTTCAATAAAAAGATATTGCGACAATACTACGAGATTTAAGGAACATTCTATGTAACTTTTATCCATTTTGAACGTTTTTAGCCTTCCAATACTAAAGTATTTCTAGTATCAGCTTATCATCATGGCTATGACATCATCATACTAAAATAAGTACCAATAACCGCCATACTAAAACATAAACACTACGATTTTAGTACCATTCGAACCAGAATCACCATATTTCTTCTAATTTTACAATCAAATAACTCATTTTACAACAAAGAAGAGACGCAAATCACCACTTTCTATCTTCATTCTCCATAATTCGAAACCCGCAAAAGGTGTGAAAAATAGCAAGTTTCCTTCAATTTTTGGAAAAAAAACGGCAACAAACAGAACAACAAGAGCAACAAACCACAATAACAAAACTGTTCAGTTTGTTTCCAGAAATTTGCATCTTCCGGTTTCAACAATAGCCACTTGCAGTAATCCGCTTGGTCCTACCGTCAACGTCTTTTTCCCACTCTTATTAAGCACTGGTTGTCAATAATCCATAATGTCACAGGAGGAGTTTATCAGAACACAGATATTCGGTACGGTCTTCGAGATCACAAACCGTTACACAGACCTGAACCCTGTTGGGATGGGAGCCTTCGGGCTTGTGTGCTCAGCTAAAGACAAGTTCACCGAACAGAACGTGGCTATTAAGAAGATTATGAAACCGTTCTCAACCCCAGTGCTTGCAAAGAGAACATATAGAGAGTTGAAACTACTGAAGCATCTGAGACACGAGAACCTCATCACCCTGGAAGACATCTTTTTAAGTCCGTTAGAGGACATTTACTTCGTCACAGAGTTACAAGGGACTGATTTGCATAGATTGTTAACATCAAGACCTTTAGAAAAACAATTTATCCAATATTTCCTATATCAAATCATCAGAGGTTTGAAATACGTTCATAGTGCAGGTGTGATCCACAGAGATTTGAAGCCTTCCAATATTCTTATAAATGAGAACTGTGACTTGAAGATTTGTGATTTTGGTCTGGCTAGAATCCAAGACCCTCAAATGACCGGGTATGTCTCCACAAGATACTATAGAGCCCCTGAGATCATGTTGACATGGCAAAAGTATGACGTGGAGGTCGACATCTGGTCTGCTGGATGTATCTTTGCTGAAATGATCGAAGGTAAACCTTTGTTCCCTGGTAAAGACCATGTTCATCAATTCTCCATAATAACTGAACTATTAGGTACTCCACCAGCCGATGTTATTGACACTATCGCTTCCGAGAACACTTTGAGATTTGTAAGAAGTCTTCCAAAGAGAGAACCTGTCCCATTGAGCGAGAGATTCAAAGGTGTTGAACCAGAAGCTGTTGACTTATTAGAGAAGATGTTGGTGTTTGACCCAAAGAAGAGAATCACAGCCACTGAAATCTTATCACATCCATACCTCGCACCATACCACGATCCAACAGATGAACCTGTTGCTGAAGAGAAGTTCGATTGGAGTTTCAATGATGCTGACTTACCGATTGATACTTGGAGAGTCATGATGTATTCTGAGATTCTGGACTTCCATCAAGTAGAGAACCAATAGACTGAATTTTATAAAGCTGCCTTAATACTTGATTTGTACAATTAAATGTTTCTTTGTTTTTGCTACTACAACCATTATCGTATGCTATAATTTTATTACAACACGTATCAATAAATATTACACTCAGCTCTCTATGGTGCCATTGACATCAGCTGCGTGAACCAACGAGTAGAAGATACCGTCCTTATTCTTCAACAACTCTTCTGGTGAGTCAAATTCCTTCACTTCACCTTTATCCAACACAATGATCTTATCACTATCCATGATGGTGTTCAATCTGTGTGCAATTGTCAAAATAGTTCTATCTTTGAACTCAGTTCTGATGGTTTCTTGTAAAACTTTATCAGTCTCAACATCAACAGCAGCTGTGGCTTCATCTAAAACAAGAATCTTTGAAGGGATCAACAAAGCTCTAGCCAAACACATCAATTGTCTTTGACCAACAGATAGATTTGAACCACCTTCATTCAATGAAACATCCAATCCTTCATCCTTCTCACTCATAGCCAGAACATGGTCTTTCAAATGTGATAGTTCCAAAGCTCTCCAGATCTCTTCATCGGTGTATTGATGTGTAGGATCAATGTTTTCACGGATAGTACCTTCGAACACCTGTGAATCCTGAGGAATGATTGATAGTTTGTGTCTTAAATCAGCTAGACCAATTTGATCAGTTGCAACACCATCAATGATAATGTTACCCTCAGCTGCTTCAATGATTCTGTATAATGCTAGAGTCAAGGATGATTTACCAGCACCAGTTCTTCCAACAATACCAATTTTCTCTTTTGGATTGATCTTCAGGCTAATGTTCTTCAACACTAGACCCAATTCTTTTCTGTATCTCGTCGAGTAACCATTGAACACGATCTCACCTTTGTGAGGCCAGTCTGAGGCTGGTCTAGGCTCTAGAATCTCTGGAGCTTCTGGCGTCAAGTCACTATATTCTTTCACTCTTTCGACAGCAACGATGTTGGTCTCAACTTCAACAGACATTCTAACAATCCAATTCAACGATTGTGTGATCATAAGTGAGTAACTAACACTTAAACCCGCAGTACCAGCGGTAATGTGACCAAACAACAGTGTCAAGATACATAGACCAGAAGCAGCTAAAATGATGACAGAACCCAAGAACTCCAATCTGACAGCTAACCAACGGTTAGCATTGACACTAGGGAAATAAGCACTCATGTTGTTATCAACTCTTGATTGATTGATGTGTTCAAATCTTGAAAGCTGACCAAAACCTCTGATAGTGGTGGCACCACCTAAAGTTTCTTGGAAATGGGCATAGATTGGAGATCTGGTTAATGAGTCTAATCTTCTTAGTTCTCTAGAGGTTCTCATGTAGTACTGTTGATAGTATGAGTAGATCCATAACAAAGGAACAACGATCAATGCGAATTCCCATGTTGAGAAGATGATGACCAGCATGGTCAAACTGACCTTAGCACAATTCACCAAGAAATTTGAAAAACTTCTAGAGAGCACTTCATCAATCTTATAGATATCATTTGAAAATCTGTTCAAGATACGACCGATTGGCGTAGTCTCAAAAAACTCCATTGGTGCTCTCAAGACACTAGTAACCATATCATTATGCAACTTGGTGGAGGCTTGAATGGAACAGAATTGTAAAACAATCACAGCTTGAAGGAAGACAGCGAATGCACTAGCGACACCCAAAATGAAGTAAACACCCAAATAATATAGAGGGTCAGGATTGTAACCATATCTAGTATTAATCTCAGACCAATACTTCAACCAAACATTACCCATAACACTCAAGATTTGTGGAATAGCAACAAAGCATAAGAAAATCAAGACATATTTTGGATTACATGCCTTAACATAATCCCTGTAGACACTCCATTTCACTTTACCTTGTTGACGACCTTCTCTTTGACTGTCCTTACCATCATCGTCGAATTTGATACTTCTCAAAGTCGACATACTTGCTCTCCTTAAACTAACAGTATCCACAACGTCTTTATCCGAATTCGAGTTCTCAGAAGACGAGACCAAGTCATCAATGTTGATTTCTTCTTCTTTGACTTCTTCCTCTTGTTTCTTAGAACCAAATTCTTCAATCAAAGCACGCAATCCAGAATCAGGTTTCTTGATAATATCATCATAACAACCATGCTCTGTGATTACACCATCAACCAGTAAGCTGACTTCGTCAGCAATAGTCAAGACAGAGATCTTGTTAGTAGCTAAGATCTTTGCTTTTGAAGCCAATAGACCGTTAGGACCAAGAACATGGTCAACCAAATGTTTACCAACGTGTTCATCAACAGCAGCTAAAGGATCATCCAATAAGTAGACATCAGATCTAGCATAGACAGCTCTTGCCAGAGAAATTCTAGCCTTTTGACCACCTGATAGAGAAATACCCTTTTCACCAACTAAAGTCTCATCACCATCGGCCAAGATAGCAAAATCAACAGTCAATGCACAAGCCTTAACAGTTTTTTCATAAAAGACTGGATCATATCTATGACCAAACACGATATTTTCCTTGACAGTACCATTCATAATCCATGGCAGTTGACCAACATAGGCGACAGTACCAGCAATAGTAACAGATCCATCAATTCTATGCAGATCACCAAGAATACTTTGGATCAATGCAGATTTACCAGAACCAACTTTACCAACAATACAAGATAGCTCACCTTTCTTAGCAGTGAAGTTAACATTAGCCAATGCAACTTTGTAATCTGGTTTACGTTGCCATAAGAAAGTACCTTTCTTGACACTAACAGCGACATCATGTTCCTTTTGAGCTTTAGCAGTGTGGATCACAGCATCAGATTGTAATTCTTCAGCTGTCAAGAAACTAGTCAATCTTGAAATGGCAACCTGGGCCTCAACGAAAGAGGTCAGAGCCATCGGTAGGACAGCCAATGGGAATGTCAGTAGTGAGAATAGAGATAAAGCAGGGAAGACCAAGTCTGTGGTTAATGGTTTATTTTCAAACCAGATGAATAGTGCAAAAGTAGAACATGAGACTAAGAATGGGGCAATATTGAACTGGAAACTTGCCAATGCCTGAACCAAGTTCATCTTTCTCAAGTTCTTCAATTCTTTGTTGTTTCTGACATTGTATAGTTTGGCCTTGTATGGTTCTTCCCATCCATAGAGCTTCAAAGATTTGATGTTGTTCAAGATTTCACTGATAACTCTTGTTCTTTCATCTTTGTTCTTCATTTGGACTTTTTGTAGCTTCTTCATCAATCTCATAATGATTGAGTTTAATGGTATGAAAATAATCATGATGGCAACACCAACCCACATACTGTTACCTAGTAGATCATGTAATGAAATCAGACATAGAATGATTTGGAATGGTGCAGAGAACAAAATAACACCAAAGTTGGTTAGCTCTTGTAATCTTTGGGTATCAACAGACATTAAGTTAACGATATCACCAGTGGCTCTTTGGCCTCTAGCTTCATTTGACAATCTCAATGACTTTTTGTAGAGAACAGCTGTCAATGATGATTTTATGTTCATTCCAACGTTGAATAAGTTCCAGAAATATTGATGAACAAGTGAGGTTTGAGTGACAGAGATGGAAAACATGGCCAAGACAATCATGAAACCTTTTGAGATTGGTTCTGGAGAATCAGAGTTATATCTTGAGACAAAAAGAATCAAATGTTTCAACATTCTAGGCTGCGAAAATTGTAAAATATCTTGTAATAGTTTGAATACAGCACCAATACCTATCTCTCTACCAAAAGTGTCAAGAAGAGTACGACCAAGCGATGGTTCTGAGCTTTTTTCTAATCTCTTATTCCAGTTTTCTTCAAAAACACCAGATATATATTTGGATCTGAACTCATCTGGTAATGGAGGCAAGTCATCTTCAGTCAAGAATTGTAGATACCCTTGCTTCATCAAGGGACTCATCCAAGAGAAAGTAATCAGTTGAAACAAATCAGCATAATCATAAGGATTTTCTTTACCAACTGGTTGGTAAGTTTGTGGTTTTTTTGGTAACCAACAGACCAGTAGAGAGAAGATGGAGTTAACGAAAGCGAACAAGGTCAAGACGTAATAATCATCGAACTTGGATCTCCATTGTAGATTGATGACTTTCAAAGCACCAAATATCACGGACAATAGCCAGTAAAACAAGATAGATGAGTTTGTAACTTTGGAGTACATATAGTCGTAAAAGACTAAGAAGAATCCAAGGACCAACGCAGCGGATTGTAAAGCAGCCTGGATATATTTCCAGTTATTGATGCCTTCATAAAGACCAGCGTAGATAGCAGTGGCGACTGAGATACCCAATTGAACCAGGACCAGTGCCTGTCTGGCGTAGTAAGCCCAGCATTTTCTATAGATTTGACCTTTTGACGTCCTTATCTTATATAGCTGATGTGAGCCAATGATGAGCAGGAACAAACTGGCCAATGTGAACAGCACACCATTCAGGAAACAGATTGTGAAGTCAGCATGTTCAGAGGACACCGGGCCCCATCCTTCAAAGTCATCACAGTAATACTGACAAGCCAGCGTGCCATTTGAGCTATTTTCAACAGATTCATCCACAGAAAATCCAGCCGCTGTGAGTGTGTGCTGTTTCAGCAGATGGAAAGCCATTGTAGCAACAAAATAACAAGAACGAGCGGTATGTGAAGCGAAATAGCCGGTGAAAACAGCGGAAACTGATGGCAAATTGATAGAAAATGTTCAAAGTAAATTGAAGTTTTTTTTTTTTTTTTCTTTATTGAATTTCAGCGCCGCTTATTAATAGATGTCGCGAGAAATTAACATGTACAACTTAGAGCCGTGTGATATGGACGGTGTGAGGACGATAAGATTGAAAGCTGTATCTATGGCAAGATGAGATACAGACTGTTTAAAAGGAAGTTTTCGGGTTAGTCTAGTCCACGAATTGAGTTTTTTAGTTGCAAGTAATTGGATCTCAGTATTAATGATAAGCCACAATCACTGATAAGTCAGTTCTACAGATCGAAGATGTATTAATAGATAAGCTTTTGAAGAGTCATGGATTGAATGAATAAGAAGAACGCCATTAGACGAACAATTCTATAGAATATAAGCTGTCAAACGCCAACCATGACATTGAGTCATGAGCTCTGTGTATTATTTATTACGTGTTTTGTGTCAAATCTGGTACAACAAGCCATAATAAATTATGTTTCTTGGCTATTATTTGACCAATCTAGCCCCGGAAAACAGCACAACCATCACAAAGATACCTATCCGAAACAGGAAATATCACCGAAACCCCGAACAACCCCTTTGAATTGACCGCAAATTGATAACCCAAAAATTTGACGTACAGTTTTACTGATCGATCAAATGGAGCAATTTTCGCGAATAAGACGTTTTCGCGGAATTATCCGCCAAATAAACAACAAAACACAACTTTCTTTAAGAAAACACGCTGTTTCTAGACAATTTCCACGGTTTTGATGTACACACACACGATATACAACGGGTTGCTGCTGAGGAATGTCCGTGTGGAGATTGTGCACGAGAACAACCCCGTTTTCGCCGGGGAGGAGGTCTCTGCTATAGTTAGATTCAGGCATCTTGGACAACCGAAGAAAGAACTAGCAGAGGAAGTAAATGCTCCTGTTAATGGAGATGTTGTTGGAAATTCGAGTGCAGAGAACAACGTTACTACGAACGGTGCTGATGTGGGTCCTGCTGATTCCGATAATGGATGGTTTGGGAAGAGATTATCACTACAATTGACCAATACTGCAAGATCTCTATTCTTGGATCAACTGGAAGAATCAGAACAAGAAGTTCATATTGACCCTAGAAATCTTCCGGTTGATCTGATCAGTGGATATATTCAACTATCAGGATTCTTCACATATGATGTGGACGTGATAGAGCATGAGAAAGTGGATAATTTTAGAAAGAAGACTGCTGTATCTGGTAAGATTGGTGGTTTGGAAGGCTTGGAGGTGTCAAAATCTCAAGGAAGTACATTTATGAAACTTGTGGGAGGTATGGGAACACTGTTCAATGCCCCTAATGGGGATTTGAAGATTGACGAGAAGAGAGAAAACGTCAACACTGATAACTTGGTTCCATTTTTCTCAACTTCTCAGTCATTATTATTCAGTGAGATCCACTTGGAGGCAGGCGAAGTGAAAACTTTCTACTTCAAGTGCACTTTGCCTAAAGAGCTACCTCCAAGTTATTCAGGAAACTCGATCAAGATCAACTATCACACAGTCATTGGTGCAGCTCTCGATGAAAAATTCCCAAAACCTCTGAATGTTCATTTCCCACTACGTGTTTCAACATTCTTCGACAAGAATGGATATCAGCCAATCTCAAATCTGGAACAGTTCATCCTGCTACCATCCAATAAGATCTTCAATGAAATTGTGACAAAAAGTTCAGATAGAAGAAGATCAAGTTTCAGAACCATAAAGAACGTTGTACTGACACAACCCGAATTGACACATACAGAAAAGCAAGAGAAGTTCTTAGCAAAGTTGAACGAAATGATCACAGAAGAGAAAGAGGACCTCGTGATAGAAGATTTCATAACACCAAAGATAAAGGACGTGATCACATCGTTCTGCGAAGTTTCATTGACAAATCAAGAGATCAACCCTGAACAACCAAAAATAATCACCATTGATGACTTCAAATACGAGAAACAACTCACGAAGTTCCAAACCCAATATCTCATCAGCAAGAACAAACAACTGATATCAACTTTGACTTTCTCCAAACCATTCTACAAAATTGGAGAACAAGTCAAGCTAACCTTTAACTTCCAAGACACAGCCTACAAAACCACAGGATTACTTCTATCCTTAGAAAACCTTGAGCTCATCAAGGACACATACTCTGCATCACCTCAAGAAACTAAAACTCATCCACGATCAATAACCCATTTCAAAGAATCTTACACCACATACAACTCGAAGAACCTATCGGTATCGCTCCCGATCCCACTTAGTGCCACGAGTCAATTCAAGACGAACATGTTTGAGTCAAGATGGTCCATTTCAATTAATCTCATCATAACGAAGGACGAATATTTACAACAGGTCCATGATGATGATACGGGTGTGTTCTCATTCGCAAAGGAGCATCTTGCGGGTGAAGAGTTTAAAATCAGATTACCTATAACTGTTCTTCCAAGTGATCAGGATTTCGGTGGGATTCCCGTATAAAGTGTTATAATAATTGTATAAAGTGTCGAGAGAAAAGAAAACTGCATTGATTGATTACCGGTCTTGTTGTTCGTAGTGTATTTCTAAGAGTTGCATTAAATATTATGGGGGTTGGTTAGGGGGTCATTAATATTGGGTGTTGGACAGATCGTCATGATCTTTGTTGTCTTTCTTTTTGGAGTACCAAGTCCATAGCTTTCCAGGCGAGTGGGATTTTTTCAATTCGTTAGCAGACTCAATAGGTTCTTGTTGTTTCTCCATCTCGGTCTTGAGTTTGAGTGATTCTTTACCTAGTAGATTTCTTTTATATTCTCCAAATTTCTTACTGTTGTCTAGCTTGAACTGTTGAAATTTCTCAGTTAGTGATTTCGATTCATCAACGTAGACATGTTTTGGCTCGAAGACGTCGAATATGTGATCGTCTGTCTTTTCGATGAATAAAGTGTAGTTGTTTGTCTGTTTCCATTGAGCCACGAATTGGGAGTTAAAATTCTTCATCTGATTTCCATCATAGTCTCTGACATCCTGTGGTGGATTGTATCTATTCAAAAAGATATCATATTTCGTGGTGGCTAGTAATCCAGTGAAATAATCTTCAAATTGCCATCTTATATAGTCGTCACTTCCCAAAAAGCCTGAATATGTCTCTGAGTTGGATAATGAAGCGGCATGGAGTAGCTGTGTCATCCATTTCTTGTCAAGTGAAGTCAATGTCAACGGCTGTAGAAGTTCTGGTTTGATAATTTCTATGGTGTTGGTATCCAAATTGATCAGAACATCCGCTAGTTTAACTTTATGATTCAGTAGTAGAGCATTAGAGGTTCCAATAACGTAGTATTCTGTCTTCTTCAAGTCCTCAAACTGTTGTAATGGGGAATAGGGACTGAAGATTCCTCCTTTCCCAAATATCTGTAGTGGAAGTCCAGCAAAGTCAAGCACTGAGTTTCTATCACTTGTTTTGAAGCTTGTTGTGATCTTCAAGTTGCGTGCGTACTCATCGAGTTCAGCTGCTGAAGAGTCTAAAAGGTTATTTATCAGGTTGGGTATTAGACTTATGAATGTGAATATCGTCTGACACAGCTTTGTTGGATCAGATCCGAAGAATGCAACTTTACTCTCCAATAACATAGCTTTCAAAATGACCAGCACATCTTTCTTCAAGTCTTTCAATAGTTCACGTGGTGATAGTCCAGCATAGAAGTCACTTTCATCCACAAAAGTCACATTGTCGTTATAGATGGTGTGTAAACTTTGATATAATGCGTCTATTATTGTCTTATCGTGAAAATTCTTCTGTTCGAAGAAAGCCTTCGTCACAATACTTAACTTCTCTTTTATCTGTCCAAAGATGGGCTGCCTTAGAATCACAACGATAGATTTTTGAACAGAGGATCTTGTGACATCAGCATCCTTTTCCAGCAACTCGTCACTCTTGATCTGGCGAGCACATGATATAGCAAACAACGTTGTAGGTTTACCTTCTTCCTTATCGAAATATTCTAACGTGAAGGATGAAAACGTCTCCTCGAAAGCATGTGCACCATCAGGAAGTGCCTGGAATGGCAAGTAAGGCCATCTTCTCGAAGCATCAATTGCAACACTAGGTGGAAATGAGTATTCAACCTCAGGGCCTCTCAGATGGTGGAAGTTGATGAGACAGACACCAAAGATCAAATCCTTGGTCAATCCATGTATGTATGACACTTTCTTTGATGGAGTTCTTGGCTCCATCTGCTGAGGTTTCAGGTTTTTCTCAGAATGCTGTAAATTGACAGAGGGCTTTTGCTGTTGTTGCTGGAATGGCTTCTTTTCCAATGGAATGAATGGAGGGTTCAACTTCTCAGGAGTCGAGGAACTTTGCGATTTCTGGGACGCAGGAGTGGCTACTTCTACCCACGGGTTCTCCTCCTCAGCGGGCAGCAAGGACACACCGAATTGAGACATTGAACAAGGTGAAACTTGGTACAAAAGCGCTTTATTTGGCCTTGATTATTGACATCGTTTGAGTGTTGTTTGATGATTTTGATCACAAAGAATTCGCGGAATATTTGAAATCCGGGTAAATAAAAACAAATAGTATTATGTGCATGTGTATGTAAGTAACTACAGTAACGTATGTCTAGAATTAGTTATAAATAAGCTTTTTATAGATGATCATCGGTTCACATCACAAATGACTCCTCGTGATAGTCGATTCTGACAGTGGTGTCCTTGATCAGTTCCCTCACTGAGTCTCTAGCCCGGTCTATGAATGATGGAGGTCCAGAACTGATAAAGCTGGTAGAATATGATAGATTTGTGGCTTTCACTAGAGATGCAGCATCTGGTCTGTCATTGAGGACTTTGAAATGAACATTTGATCTGTTCAGATACTTGTCGCAACATGAGAACCCTTCGATTGATTCACTGGTTTCTTCAGCACCGGTGATAATAACCTCAAGTTCAACACCATTGGCAATCAGGTATTCCATATCTTCTCTAAATAATGAATAAAAATGTAGGGATTTGATGACCCATACAAAACGGACTGCTATTCTTTGACTGTTGCTGTTACGCTCAATTATGTCAACAGCCTGTGAATAACATGGCGTGAAACCAATACCCGCAGAGATGAAGACGTATTGTTCGTGAGTCTTCAAAGGAATAGAAGAACCGTATGGACCTTCATTGAATATGCTGATTATCCTAGATGGTTTCTCTTCCTTATCCATCATTTCTTGGATCTTTGCAGTGATACCTTTATGGCTTTTGAACACGATTGAGTAGAAACCTTCTTCTCCTTGTCTCTTAGACTTCATGAGTGAGAAAGGATGAGATTGCCAGAATCTCAATCTCATATTCAAAAAGTAGATGTGGTTATAGCAACCTGGAAAGTAGGAGGCCGTAGTAGGATTAGCAATCAACACTCTGATATACTTATCATCCAATCTGGTGATTTTTGCAGCTTTAGCACCACCATTCCACAACACGGATAAGAATCGAACTATTCTATCATAAACCCAGATCACAATACAAGTGTACAACCATCCCATCCAGCCCATGATCTTACAATGGTACCACATTGAGACGATGAATAAGACACCAAACATCTGATGAATTAACAAGAACACATCATAAGCAACCTCTCTGAAAATTCTATTAGCTTGTAACATCATCACAAACAACAAAATTGTGCCAACGATACCCCACTTCCAATAATCATCCATAGCCCAAGCACCATAGTCACCTTCTCTGATAACGTAGTGTGTCCATACTGCTGAATGGATCAAAGCTTGAACACTCATACCGATGGCACACCATTTATGATAAAATAGGAATGTGGATAATGAAGAACCTGTCATTTTGATGAAAGGATTGTTTCTAATGCCAAAGAAGAAAGTCGGTGGGATCAGTGCAAATGAACCTAATCCTGTTCTGTAACCGATCAGATCTAATAGCTGCCAGATGTAACCATTCATGTAAATGTTTGGTAGTTCTATGGAGTAACCAGTACATGAAGCTAAGACCATATAGATGACATAAAAAGTGACCACAATGGCTTCAAGTCTAGTGGGTAGATGGACTGGCCAAAAGCCAAAGATTCTATAGTTTGATTTAGGCAAGATATTAGGCACAGTCAATGTGTATCTCAGTTTATTGATAGATTTTGAAGTGAATGCAGATTTGTTGTGATTAACGTATTTGAAGAGGAAGTGTCTTGAGAAGTTGAACAGAGTGCCTATCAGAAGCACAAAGGTCCAGAAGAAGATGTATCCCCATTGGTAGGCTTGTGACCTAATGACTTGTGCGTATATGTGATTGAATGAGTTTTTTGGATATGCAAATGCAGTTTGATTAACACTCAGTGGTGTGAAAGTTTGATTCTTGACGTTGAACGATGAAGCTTCGACTAGATAGCTTGTGGCGTTCTTCTGGTATGCTTTCAAGACCTCAACAGGCCACTCGACGTGTCCTTTATCAAGACATCTCTGTCTTAAATGTCTATAAGCATGATCAATAGAGCTTCTGTCTTGTCCCTCACTTTCGAAACAGTTAGTGACAGAACCTATCCAGTCCGTGTTGAAGCAGCGACACTTGTAGTATTTAGCGCTCTGCGCCGTCGAATTACAACCCCAGTCGTACCCTTTCATATAGTAGATACATTGTGTAGCCAGGATACTGTCAACAATAGTCAGCGAGTAGACAACGGGCACCAGCGATATCAGTAGCAACAATGATACTGGAGTCTTCATTGGAAGTAAATGTGAGACAATAGTGACAGTGTGATCCAGCAACACTTCAACCAGCCAAACAAACAGCAGACTGAACCCTTTTTATCAGTATAAATTCTTTGATTTAAATGCATCTTTGGCCATATTGTACGATTGTCGGTTCGGGCAGTTTTTTATTTGCTCATCCTCGTCAGATCTCAAAATTGATTATTGAACAATTATTGCGCTGTTTATTGGCTCATTTTTCGGCATATTGGCTAGTTGATCCGGTATTCGTATAGTTTACTTATTCTTGGTATTGTCTATCACTAGTTTGTGGAATTTGTGGAGTTTCTGGTGGTTTTGTTCTTTGTGAGCGATGCTAATCAGTCATTGATATGGATAATTAAGCTGTATAGAGAGTAACGCTAGTATGTAGCCATCCAACTACCTGATAATCAAGTAAAGACTGAAGTGTGATTGAATATGACCTGCTATACCCGGTTCAGAACGATATTTCCAGGAGTTGAAGGCTTGTGCTTCGACGCTTTGTTTAATTGCTCATATTGACTGAAAAGGAATGCCTACGCACCAACCACTGACATATGAGACAATTCACCGAGGCCGTCACTGAACAGAACCTGGATCATCACACCAAGCTGACTATCATAGACAAGCACACCAAAGGTTTCAACACAGACAAAGAATATAAAAGTTGTAGAACAATTTGACACATAAACACATCTGGTACACACACTACTCACATACAATTTTTTCTGTCCACTAAAATCTGGCTTTAACAGTCTGATTCAAAAGACAGATCAAAAAACAATGAAGTTTGTTGCGCTTGTTTCTGGAGGAAAGGACTCATGCTTCAATATTTTGCACTGTCTAGCACAAGGTCATGAACTCATTGCGCTAGCAAATCTGAAGCCCGCAGATTCGAGTGTTCAGGAATTAGACAGTTTTATGTTTCAGACCGTTGGACATGATGTGTTGGAGTTCTATTCAGAGTGTGTTGGTGTACCGATGTATAGAGGATTGATCAATGGGACATCGAAGAACCAGGAGCTGAACTATGTGAGAACAGAAGAAGATGAGATCGAGGATCTATTTAGGCTATTACAAAGCATAAAAGATCAACATCCTGATCTTGAAGGTGTTTCCGTTGGTGCAATTCTGTCTTCATATCAAAGAACAAGAGTTGAAGATGTTTGTTCTAGATTAGGATTGACCTCACTGGCCTATCTGTGGCAGCGTGACCAATTGGAATTGATGACTGAGATGGTTGAGTCTTCAATGGATGCAAGATTGATAAAAGTGGCTGCTATCGGATTGAATGAGTCTCATCTAGGTAAGAGTCTCAAAGAGATGTTTCCAACCATGCTGAGATTGAACCAGAGATTTGAGGTACATATATGCGGTGAAGGTGGTGAATTTGAGTCGCTCGTGCTCGATGCTCCCTTCTTCATCAAGAAACTGCAAATTGTTGAGTCGAAGAGCTTTGCATCGAATGATGATGTTGCTTATATGGAGCCTATAGTTGAGGTGGTTGATAAGACGCAGGAAGATGGTGAATACCATAGTGTTCATGAGAGTGTGGATTGGAAGAAGTTTCTACTCTCAGATAAGGTTCTTTTGAGTGATACATTTCAAGAGGTTCTAAATACGTTGAAATCACAGTCTAGTAACACCAAACCATCCCAGACTAGTACCTCTACTGATTTTATCGATCCATTGATGAAAGTCAAAAAGCTCAAGAACAAGCTTTTCATATCAAATATAACAAGTCTCAAATCTTCTGTTGAAGACCAGACTTTGGATATTTTCGAACAGCTACATACAATTTTGAAAGAACATGATCTTGAGTCAAAGAACATACAACACTCCACATTATTACTAGCATCAATGTCAAACTTCCTCCAGATCAATTCAATCTACGTCAAGAACTTCATTGAACCATTACCACCATCAAGATTCTGTGTCCAAACTCCCCTCCCATTCTCAAAACATCTACAGCTTTCAGTCGTCGTCATGTTTAACTCAAGCAAGAAGACTGGATTACATGTTCAAGGGAGAAGTTATTGGGCCCCAGCAAACATCGGACCATACTCTCAAAGTGTCATAGACGAGAACCTTACTGCATCATTGAGCGGTCAGATTCCATTGATCCCAAGCTCAATGGAACTCTCCCCAGAGTCTCAGTTGTTCAACAGTGTGTTATCTTTACAACATTTCGATAGTGTCAAGAAAGTCATTGGATGTGAAATCCAGTTATCCACAGTCGCGTTTGTTAAAAGTCCTGAATCAGTTGGCAATGTGGTGAATGTATGGAGAGAGTACAGCGAGTTAGACAGTGCTGCCAATCCTCTGAATGTGTTGTTGGTTGTTGAAGTTGAAGAACTACCTAAGGGTGCTGACGCAGAATGGGGTGGGTTATCCTACAAGAGACTGACCCAAATGTATGAAGATGATGAAGATGAGGATGACGTGGATGATATCAGTGACAAGATCGAAAAATCACTATCGTTAAATGATTCGCTATACAAGGCAAATAACGGTGATTTTGTGTCAACTCTAGCATTGTCAGATAATGAATTCACAGATTTTGTGTTCAATCCAGAGTACCATTACACAATCTATACAACACCTGGTAATATCACTAACAAGGAGAATGTATCCATGGACTACATTCCGGTGAAAAATATCTGGAACTTTGAAGGAGAATTGAAGACTTATGGTATTGTGGTTAGGGCTTGAGGTACATAAAGCACGTGATGTGACAAATTATTATACAGTCAATTTTTAGCAGAACCCTGAAAAACAGAACATACATCCCTACACCACTAACACAATCAAACAACAATACAAAATAAGTATATTTACAGAACGAGTTCGCGGAAAAGTTCAGTGTGTGTTTCCTTTTTTTCGTTTGAGTTTTGACGCATAAAAGTTATTCAAACTATCAACACCAGCTACAACTGTTCAACCCACAAACCACACAAATCACAATGTCTGCTACTCAAGCCCCAAAATGGTACCCAGCTGAAGACGCTCCAGTCGCCAAAAAAACCAGAAAGACTGCCCGTCCACAAAAACTACGTGCCTCGTTAGTTCCAGGTACCGTGTTAATCTTATTGGCTGGTCGTTTCAGAGGTAAGAGAGTCGTTTACCTAAAACACTTGCAAGACAACACCTTATTGGTCTCCGGTCCTTTCAAAGTCAACGGTGTCCCATTGAGAAGAGTCAACGCCAGATATGTCATTGCCACCTCCACTCAAATCGATGTTGCCTCTGTTGATGTTGCCAAATTCGATGTCGCATACTTTGCCAGAGAAAAATCATCAAAGAAGACCAAATCTGAATCCGAATTCTTCGGTGAAGAAGCCAAGAAACAAATCAGAGAAGAAAGAGTCACCGACCAAAAATCTGTTGACAAACAACTCCTAGGTGAGATCAAAAAGACTCCATTATTGAAACAATACTTGGCCTCTTCCTTCTCATTGAAAAGCGGTGACAAACCACACTTATTGAAATTCTAAACCTTTCATCATCATCACCATCACCAACTCCACAGCTACTTCATTTCCATACATTTCATAGAAGATAATGTCCTTGTTCTAACCAACTCCATCCCCATTTCAAAGAAATGATACTGTTGTCTCCAATTACGCGAGACTACAACTTATATTAATGAACTTCCTTTGCTTAACTTATAACAGTCAAAACTTGTTTTATAACATCTGGTTAATAAACTATTATGTACGATTAGTTTAAACTTTTCATATCCAATAAAAAAACAAAAAAATGTGAAAATTTGAAGACCTTTGAAATGTAGTCGTTGGGATCTATTCAATGTACAACTTATTGCGCCATTCACACCGTATCATTAGCTTCAAGTACGAATTCATCTCAATTTTATGACCGGTGTTCAGCTCGTTCGCGAAACGTGTTGATGATTAAATTTGTAACATATCTAATATAGACCACGATTATCTGAACTAAAGAAGAGTGTCGGTATGTGGGGATTCTTCAGTGCTGATCAGGCTGATAAGATCATCAGATTGCGCAATGCAGCTGTGAAAGATCCAAAGAACCAGAAGGGCGTAAAAAGACTAAGAACCGAGAAGAAGATCAGGGACACATATAAACAGGCCAGTAGCTACAAGAAGCATATTAGAAGCGGAAGACTAGACCTAATAGACGAACAAACTAGAAATGCAATGTTCACAGACTATCAAACATTACAAAGAGCATATTACGACAGTTATACTTCGAGAAAAGAACGCACGGGTGACTCAGACAATGACTCCATCATCCAGCAGCAGACGGACAATACATCAAAGAGACAAAGACAAAAACAAAAACAGAAGCTGCAACTAAGCGACAACTTCTACGACGAAGGAGCTATACCCTCAAGCTCCGAGGTCTCACTCGTTCCAACACGAAGTGATGTCCTTCCAGCCCCACCATCCTCCTCATCACCAATCCTACAACCCACACAGGTATCAATAGCCCAAAGCCAACCATACGATCCTAAACCACCACCACCACCACTACAACCACCACCACAACTACCACTACCCCCACCCCCTCCATCGCTACAACAACGACAACAACAACAACTACAACAACAGATATCACCTTCCCCAATATATCCACAAGGATATCCTTTACAACCACCACCACCACCACCACAATCACAACCGCAAGGAATGTTTTCAATGGGATGGCTTCCTATGCCAATGGCACCACAATCACTCGCCAACCCCCAACTCATTATGAATTACCAGGCCCAAGAACATCTCCAACGCCAACTGGAGCAGTTTCAACAACAGTACAGATTGTATCAGATGCAAGGAGGTGGTGTGTTTCCTCAACAGGTGAATCAACATATGAATACACTATTAAACCCACAATTCAACGCTCAGTTGAATGGAAATGGAAATGGAAATGGAAATGGAAATGGAAATGGAAATGGAAATGGAAATGGAAATGGAAATGGAAATGGAAATGGGAACACTGCAGGGAGTTCTCGTGAAGATAATGCGAAAAGCGATGAGAGTCTACCTTACTGATCGGTGTTTATCATATGGTCATGCTACGTCGTGGATTGTACGATTTAGTGAATGTAGGCATGTTCGATGTATTAGAAAGCAAATTTATTACCTTTCGTGGAAAGTTCAACTCAGACACATCTATTTTTTTAAGAACTTTTTGAATCTTGAACGTTTTGTCTCTTTATCCTGAGAAGAAGCTGATAATGAGGCATTAGAGGACTCAGATTTCAACTGATTGGTCTGTGGCAGACGTTGAACTGGCGTGGATGATACCGGTAGCTGAGTTCTTCTCTCATGTGGGTTCTCCAATAGGTATTTAGGTGCGTGTGTTGGTCTAGATTTGGCCCAATCAGCGTATAGTTTCAAAGATGGTCTTTGATGTTGGAGACGTTCAACTTCACCGAGGAATTTCTTTGCTGTTAAGAGTTCATCACCTCCGATGATCACGTCTTTATCAAATCGATTTGATAGTTCGTATGCGGTTCTTGTTTCAGAATGAGTGACACCCCCAGCAATGAAGTAGAAGATTCTTTGTCTTGGAGGTTGAAATTGAGAGTTTTGTTTCGCCCATGCTGGTCTATGTTTTGGATTCTTCAATGACGTTGTGGAAGTTGAGTTTGTTCTTGAGATATCATTCTCCAAATCAATAGGTTTGTCCTTGATGTAAGGAAAGAGCACGTCTTCTAAAGTGTTTGATACGACCTTGGTGATTATAGAGTTTATACTTGGCTTAAATCTCGATGTTTGGAAAGAACCTTCGGAGATTGATTCATGTAAAAATTCTCTCTTGAACACTGATTTGGATTTCAGGTTTGGTTTGACTAACTTATAACCGATCTGTTCAAAATTTTGGATGTACTGTAATGCTTGTTGTGCTTTTTGTAAGCTAGTGAACCCAATAAATTGGAACAATTTGATATAATCATCCTCGATCAATCCACCTCTGTAAAAACCATAAAGAATGATCAATCTCAGTTTGTCTTGTAGTGAATAGTTAACATTATCCAGGAGTAGAGCGATGAGCTGATCAGCAAGATCCTTGACTCTTTCACCATCAATGTCAACACCAAAATTTGCTAGATTTTGTTCGAATTCTGCCAACTCTGTCAATTTCTTTTCACCACTTGTCAAGATCAGGTCTTCAATCAATGTCTTGTGTAAGACGATTCTTCTTCTCTCTTCATCGAACCCTTTAAGACGTGCAACGGCTGTTAGAATATCTGAAGTTGATTTGATGTTTGATCTATCAACAAGCATTTGATTCTTGGACAAAAATTCCTCCAGTCTATTGGATAACAGTTCCTTAGCATCTAAAATATGTAAATGTCTTAGTTTTACCCAGTCTTCATCTGTATCATCCAGTTTAGACTCCTTTGATTCTTGCTCACCACGTTCATTTTCAGCAGTATAGTGATAAACATCATCATCTCCGATATCCTTCAGATCATAAGCCATTGCCTGGTATGTAAACTCATGCAGTAAAGGAGAGAATAGATCACAGGTACGATCACTGACGATGAAGATGGATCTTTGTCTCGTAGAAGCAGGAGGGAAGTCCGGCGTGCTTCTTGCATAGTCATCTAACTGTGTTTGGAACTCATTAGCAATCATTTTAGGAAGTACTGAGGCATTGAAGTATGCATCATTCTCATTAGGGTTGTAATATCTGATGATAGGATACTCTCCGGTCAGGATACAAAGGTTGACCAGTTCTGTTGCTGTTTTGATAACTGTCTTGGTGACCAGATCATGACATTCTGGGTTATAAAAATACTGCAAAGAGTGCGAGTTTCCAGTGGTGAAAGTTAAGGATTCTTTGGGATGCACACCTATACGGAATTCCTTGAAGGACTTCAAGCATCTTTGTAGTACAGGATTCTGTTTTATCTCAACCGTCAGGTCAGATGTCAAGCCAGGCAAGAAAAAGATATGAGCAGCTTTGTACCTCTGAGGCACGATTGTATAGTCCGCCAGGAGACAGTTTATAGAGTACTTCGTTGGTTCCAAGATATATATAGCCTCAATTGAAGCTCTTGACTCTCTTTTCTGGTCGATTTTCTCCACAGCTATTCAAGATCAGTTGTTAGTAAATTTGAGTTGTGATTAGTTGAGGGAAACAAGAGACATACCAGTTACAATAGCCAACAATTCAGTCTCTGTGACGACTTCTCGGACCAGATTATACGTGATATCATCCAACAGCAATATCTTATAACCATTTGGAGTATTCACGGACTTGATTTGGTCCAGAATGTCTATAATTGTTGATTGTTAGTGCCAGTTCATGGTCGTTATCAGAAGGCTTTAAGATGAGCCTCAAAGAGCGAGAAAGAACGTACAGGTTCGTTGCAAGTTGATCAGCGACGTCATTGTTGATTAGCATCAATGTGAGTATTAGATCGACGGAATTATCAAGCGAATTCACTTCAAAATTGTCTGGTAAATTGTTATTTTGATGAAAATGGCTGATTTTGCAGTTTCCACGTTATTTGTTATTGGCTTTATAAATAGCTGGAACCATAAACTTTGAAATTTACAAGGTTTTATTCCAAGAATGGACGCCTGATTGATCGTTTTATGTGGGTTTATGGAACTAGAGACCTATATCCGACTTTTCCAGAGCTTTATTGTAGCTGATTTAAGATTTTGTGATGCTATTGCGCAATATTCAACAGTATATTTCCCTATTAGGATACATTGGCGAAAGATCTCGAGGAATGTCACCAAAATAATTCCAGATCGTGCCAATTGGCAAAAAACTAGCAGTGAAATTTCATCAGAATGCAAGATTCGTTTGAAAAGACGTTCAAATTCTACGATTGAAGCAGAGAAACAAAGAGAATTGAGACTGTTCTAAGGATTCCATATTGATATACTTCACCTACTCACTAAATTCCCTTTTAACTGGACAAATTTGAGCCCCTCCTTCATCTTTGTTTATTTGTGTCACCGTCATCTATTTGATTAATCTAGAATCCAGACACAAAACACAAAAACGTTCATATAATTCAAAAGTTTGCCAGATCTCACATAATATAAATTCGCTGCACAGCTCCAGAATCTGCATAGATCAATTATAGCTATCTATATCTTATCACTTGCTCTACAAATTTCAAACACAGAGCAATCACATTGACATCTTTGCGCATTGTTTCTGTTCAGAACACTAATACCTGCTTATTTCTGGCTATATCACAGAAGACAATATTATCGCTACTATACGATTGCCCTAATACTAAGGCACCTATAGAGTATGTACAATAGACCACCGATGCCCCTTCCCCAAGATGCTTCAAAAGGGTCCAAGATTAACAAGTTGGTGCAAAAGTTCAAGAAGATGACCACTCAACAAGACAACCATCAAGCCACCTACCAAAACCAAGACCATCAACAACATCAACAACAACCCATCATCTCCAATGCTGCTGATATCTTCTCATCCTCCATCTCCACTGCATCGCCACTGTCCGTCTTTTCAAGAACAAACCATCCAGTCGCTATCCCATCCACTGTCAACAACAACAATCTACCTATTGGAACCAACAAGTTTTATGGTAACATGCTGTTAGAGAACCAAACCTTGCCTGTGTGGACTCATCCTTATTCTGTTTGGTTCAGCAAAGATTCTGGTGCCGAGGGTCTGGCCATTCACCAAGTTCCTGCTGCTGAAAGAGTGTTTGGCCCTGCTGGAGCTTCAACGCCTCAATACTTCTTTGGCCCAACTGGTGTTAAGTCAATTGTCCTTGGTTCATCAGATTTTGACAGCTCTGCTACTTTAGGCTTGGAAAACATCAAACACTTGTCAACTGATGTCAAAATTCAAAGCAAAAGTCAAGGTTATCTTTTGGCTCCGTTGGTTCAAGGTCAAGGTTTCGTCACTGCTGTTTATTATAATCTGATCCCAAAAATCTCAAGTGCTGTTGGGTTCGCCAGTGTCACAGGTGATACATCCCCAAGAAGTGGAATCAACAAGTATAAAATGAAGTTGAACAACAATAGAGTGTGGACTCTTTACGTCACCGTTCCAAATGGACAATCATTGACTCTGGCATTGAAAGACGGCGTCATTGTTGCCAATAACTCGGTCAACGGTGCTGTATTCCAAGTTGTTGCTAGTGAAGACTCTACATTTGACCAGGCTGCCGGTGCTTATCCAACCCGTGGTACTCTCTCCGGCTCAGTTTCTGGTACCACTGGTTCATATTCTATCTCTTATAGCATAGCAGGTTCTTCGAACTCTGGAAAGACAGCACTGTTTGCTCTTCCTCACCATGTTTCATCTTTCACAAGCTCCATGTCTTCATCAAAGACAAACGTCACTCTTGATACAACCACAAAAGGTACTGCCACATGTTACATCACCAACAAGTTTGACTTCACGCTAAGTGTACCAACAAATGTTGGATTGGATCCTTTCTCGACCATTTCAGGTGTTTCTCTCTCCTATTCGAACAACGTTCTTGCTGCTATCAAAGCTGCTGCTACAACCGAAGTTACATTTGATGTTGTTTCGGAGTCTAACATTGATTCAATGTACACTTCAGGTAAGGTGTTGGCCAAATATGCCTGGATTCTATATGTCACTCATTACGTCCTGAAAGATTCTGGTCTAACCAACACTCTGCTTCCAAAGGTGAAGAGTGGTATTGAAAGATTCTCCAAGAACACCCAACAATTCCC
The DNA here is from genome assembly GCA_949709075.1 of Wickerhamomyces alni. NCBI lineage: Eukaryota > Fungi > Ascomycota > Saccharomycetes > Phaffomycetales > Wickerhamomycetaceae > Wickerhamomyces > Wickerhamomyces alni. The sequence goes on along the minus strand of CATIXA010000004.1, from coordinate 417,660 downwards.
TCTATCATACGACCAAACTTGGAAAGGTCTTGTTTCTACTGCTGATAGTTCTGCAGACTATGGTAACTCTTACTACAATGACCACCATTTTCATTACGGTTATCATATCATTGCAGCTGCAATCACAGCTAAAGTTGATTCTGCTCTTGGTGGATCATGGGTAGATAGCATCAAACCATGGGTCAATGACTTGGCTAGAGACATTGCCAATCCTTCTGATAGTGATACATATTTCCCTGCTTTCAGATCTTTTGATTGGTTCAATGGTCATTCTTGGGCTAAAGGTTTGTTTGCTTCCGGTGATGGTAAGGATGAAGAGTCAAGTTCTGAAGATTACAACACATACTATGGTCTGAAAATCTGGGGTAATGTTATCGGTGATTCTGCTTTAGAAAATAGAAGTTCTCTCCAGCTGGGTGTCTTGAATCAATCTTTGAACCACTACATCCTTTTAGCAGATAACAACACCACTCAACCAGCCAAATTCATTCCAAACAAGGTCACTGGTATCCTATTCGAGAACAAGGTTGATCACACTACTTATTTTGGTACCAACGAAGAATACATCTTGATGATACATGCTATTCCAATCACCTCAATCAGTTCCTTTATAAGACATCCAACATTCGTCAAAGAAGAATGGAACGAAAAGCTATCTGCTATTTCAGGGAACGTTAATGACGGATGGAAAGGTATCATCTACTTGAATGTTGCGTTGTTTGATCCTAACACTTCCTACAAATTCTTCACCAGCTCAAACTTCTCAAGAAACTACCTGGACAATGGTCAATCGTTGACGTGGTCTTTGACATACTCTGGTGCTTTTGCTTCTGCTTAGAGACTGGCGGATTTGTTTTCTTGGGATGTAGCGCTAACATAATATAGGCTATTATTGGTATCACTACATTGTAAAAAGTAACTTCTGTAACTAATGAGATCTAGAAGCTACATTGATCAAATATAATTATTTGGAAATACAAATGAATGTCCTACAGACAAAGTGAAAGAGCTCGATGTAGTACAAGTAGTCAGTGAGAACATCTCAGTTGGCAGGTCAGAGAGACCCATTGTAGACTAGTGCCACTTAATTATTGAGAGTTTAAAGGAGACAAAATTCAACACTATTGATCAAAAACACTTCTCATGAGCACACTAGCGCCTATTTCCGACAAAACCGCGAAAACCGCGGGTTTAGTGGTAATTTGTAAAATTATAAGACACACGCTTAAAAATCACAGATTTATTGGTCTCACGGTATCATTTTTCAGCTGATTATCCTTATGTTTGGATGTTAGCACAGATATGCTTATTGGAAAATGCGTGGTGATCTATATAGCCTAGTATACTTATCGGATGGATGGCACATCTTTCAGTACTCAAAAGTGATCATAGAGATGGTGCTGTCAGCTGTGCCATGCTGGAATTTCATTTAACCGACACAAATACATTCTTTTACCCGGATGACTTCATGATGAGTTCGCGAATTTGATATGAGTTGATTAGATACTTCTCAGTATCCACTTCCCAGGCTGATATCCTCTTACAATGTGAAGCCCTGGCACTCGATCGAGTAAGATTGACATTATGATCATGGAGGAAGAAATAATCAAGAGACGTGTGGAGCGAAAGGCGATTTATGAGAAAATCATCCAGAAGGTTGAGCGTGACTATGCCAGCATGGCCATTGACCAAGATCTCATAGAATTACAACGAAATGTAAAACTGTCATTTCAGTACGATGAGTTCTGGTGGTATTGGTGTGATAGCAGGAAGATGGCATCGGTGTACGACTTGCTTGGTATTTTCAAAGGGGATGAGCTGATGAAGGCTAAAAAACCATGGGTCGATTGTTTCAAGCAGTATCCATACTTTTTCATAAATTACATTGGATTAGATTATCATACTCTGCTCGATCCTACTGAATCCAATGAGCAGCCATCAGCTACGGCTTGGTTTAAAGAGGGGCATTTCAATATGAAGAAAAGAGCTTTAGTCATTCCATATGTGAATCGTTTTCCTGAAAGCCATCCTTTCAGTGAAAATATCATGAGGAAAAAGCTGACTTCATGTCTGCAGCAAGTACAGTCAGGGGATCCTGATGTTGATATGCTGGTGAAGTTCAAGAAGGCGGCGGATTCTCTCCTGAGCAATTTCAAATCTGAGTTAACTGAAAAGTTGCAGTCGAGTGACGCTCACGTTAGAAACAACCACAAGAAGTTCGAAATAAACTTTGGGGGTCAACTTTTTGAAACTATTGAGAAAATCTCACTTGAATTTGTTGAAACATATGGCATTGCCTGTCACTATGGTGCAGAAGAAGGGGTTTCTGCTTCGTAGTTAAAAGTGAACAGCCTCAATACGAAAAATGTGCATCACAGTGGAGAGGACACGGGTGGATTTGTCCTGAACTTCATAGAGTCCTCTAAGAAGCTACCTATTGAACTGGTTGAAGGTAAGGAAGGCCAGAGATATATGAGGTTTTCTCCGTCTGATGTGAACAATGATAACTCACTAATAATCTCCTCGACCCTTAAATACTGCTGTGCAAGCTGCCTTTATTCTGGACTCAAAGCGTTTGTTCTCTTCGATGGTACAACGACCATATTGTTTCAAATAAGTATTGATGGGACTGAAAAGATCAGTGACCCAGAATTTCCTTTGGAGAATAGAAAAAGTGCTAGTGGTGTGAAAAGCGAGATAGCAGAGTGCATTGATCACTGGAGATCAATAAGAAATTCTGGAACAGTAGAAGATATAAAAGATACTGATCGTGAGTTTGGCTTTGATCCTGATCTTGAGTTTGATGTTGGTAGTGCTGCTGATGTTGCTTTCCGATACTCAATCTTTAAAACCGATGACGGAGAAACAGATCAGATACAATGCGTGATTCTGATGAGCATATTATCACTCAGAAGCCATCCAGAAGAGGCGAACTTGACTGATCGTGAAGTCGAAGTTTTGAGAAGCTGGATTACCAAAGGGGTGGATCGTCTTCCACTCATTCCGTCTGATCAGAAATCTATAATCAATACTGAGCCTATCTCTGGCTATAATGAAGAGGTTTTCAGCAAGCTGGTTGCAAATACCGATAGAGATGATGTATATGGTGTTGTGAGCAAAGAAAGGCACTGGGTAGATTGGCCACTGATTAAAAGACTCAGCCGATCAACTCTTTCACTGAACAATGTTCCAGAAGTTCCTCCACAGAGAATGGTTTTAAAATTCCCTCTGAAGGAAGCTTTGATAGGAATTGGAGACTCAGAAGCTGAGCTCAACCGTGAAGACTTCATTGGCAAGTTTCTTCAAGCAACATATGATCATGCTTCAGTAACGTTTTTAATGTCAAGAAATGAAATACTTAGTGCATTCAAGGAACAACTGATCGGATACAAAGACCTGCTGCCCGAGAAGATGGTGATGAAGACATACAATGACACGAATGTTGGAGATGCTCGTTATCACGAAATTCGCCATGGAAATGGTAAGTTTACCAGTCAAAAGCAGTTCTACCGTCATATTGACAAGATGTATGAGTCAGAGATTCAAGCTTTGGAGCGAGCTCTTCCATACGAGGAAATTGGTCTCCCTCTATTACTCGCTCACGGGGAGTTGTATTTCTTCTGCACTAGATCGCATAAGGAAGCATATTATGGGAGATTTATTTTAATGACTTATATCAAACCAAGTAGAAAGGTTTCACTGATTGATATAGTGAATAGCGATGATAAGAAAAGGAAGAAGTCATATTTCAAAAAGGCACAAAGACATTTGAAAGAAGTGCATCGTACGTTGAAGATCAAAGTCGAAGGTATCAAAATAGATAACATGGTTTTAGGCGATGATGATGAGATACATCTCACAGACTTTGCACACGCTACAGCTTACGAAGAGTCAGAAAATTCCAGCATTGACTGTGATTCACAACTGCAAAAGGCATTCAAGCTGGAACGTTCAACTGTCCATGTCTTAAGGAGTATGTATGTACCTAAAAGTCGCAGTGACATTTTACTCGATTTCCAAGCCTTCGCGGTTTTCGGGGCAGCGAACATTCTCGAAACTGCGAAGCTTTCGAAAATCTTCGATGAATCTTCGACCGAACGAATAAACGTACTTAAAAATTTGGTCAATCACTTCTTTCTCTGGATGTGCAGATTAATACTACTTATCGATGGAGAATGGAAAGTTACAAAGGTGTAGGTAATATTCGGATATTAATCATCTGTTGATGATGTGAAAATTGTAATTATTGTTTTCGTTAATAAACTCTGCTTTGGGCATTAAATTCTGCTAATCCTGAAGAACATGAAGAACAAATATTGAACCCTACGAGGTGTATAGAGGCTGCTACATCTGTTGAGGAGGTGGAGAAATTAGTCTTAAAAGAGTGATGTACATTCACCATGTCCAAAATTTCAATGAATACTTACCTATTGGAGTTGAATTTTGTTCCAAAGCCTTCTGAGACCTCTCGATGTCCACGTCTTTCCTCACCTGTGAGATTGACACCTCCAAGAAACATCTTTCAAGTTCTTTATCATATGTCAAGTAGAACTTCTGAGTAGATAACGGAGCCTGCAAGTTATAAGTCCTTATCGAGTTGTTCACCAGCTTCAATTTATGTTCATGATCAGTCTTCCATTTCCTTTTGAACTCTTTTTTCATTAGCAATTCGTCCTGTTCATGAAAAAGCTCGATATGCGATATCCACTTCTCCTTGAGTGTTTCTCTGAACCCGTTGATATCACCATTGACACCGCCCTGTTTCTCTATCCACGGGGGAACAATATTCTGATTGACTAGTATGTTGTTCAAGTGGTGTTCTGTGCGATCGACAAATGCGTTCACCTCCGTGTCAAGTTTCTTTCCTCGAGGTATGTTCTTGAATTGTCCTTGTCTGATAGCTTCTTCAATACGAGCATCTGCCAGTGTCTTGATCTTGTCGAACGAGCCGATGGGCGTGAACTTCTCTTTGTAAATGTTTCTGAATGCTGTGTCTTCGTCGTCCACGTCTTTATTGATCCTGTAGTCCAGAACCGTTTCTTTCGCCATGGATAGCTTTTTCGCAGCTCTTTGTGATCTCAGAGGTTTGTGCTTGTCTACCAGCATTCGAAGAGCAGTGTCATTTTGATGTTCCTGACCTGTCCAATGAGCCGAGCTCGCTGTTTCTCTGTCATTCTTGCTGGCATACGATGGGATCTTTGTTGATTGGATCACAGCCTGATGCTCATAGTTGAACCGCCTCTGTATCAGCTGGTCACTTATCTTAGACAATTGCTCATCCTTGTCAATCAGCGATTTGTACTGATCTCCTAATAAAACATCGTCTTTTGTTGGGTGTTCCTCCTCAAGTTGCTGAAGTCTCCGCGTGAACGCCTTTTCCACTTCGCTTGTTGTCTTGGTCGAGAGCAATCTTCTCACAGACATTTGAATGGTTCATCAGTGGCGATCTGTACGTTTATTGTTGATGTTTCATATTATTCATTACGTCTATTAATTCGCGGTATGCTCTATACAGCAATTGGCTCAACCAGAATGATCTCGTCGTTGCTGATTCTCACATAGCTGTTGCGCCTGATCACCTCGCTCGCAATGGCAATATTCCTCTCTGTTATCAGCGAGTCCAATGGTGTTTTTCGAAGCATACTTGAGAGTGATTGAACTAATATTGAGAATGAGCCATCACTAACAAAGGCACTTGATTGGATAGATTTGTAACTCTTTGTCAGGTATTCTGGTGGCGTATATGCGTCATCTGGTATCTCAGAGTTCATGATTATCCAGAGGAAAAGTACCACGTCGACATAGTCCTGGGATTGAATGTCTTCGTAAGAGCCAAATCCGAAACCTGCTAGTAATGTTGATAGTCTTTCGTCTCTCTTCAAGATCTTCTTCAGTGTAAGTAAATTGTTTTTGTGATCCTGGAGGAGCTTCTTCTCGTTGGCCTTAATCTCAGCCAATGCCATTTTGTATATACCCTGCTGCCCCTTTCTGTAGATTTCAACAGTATTAATGGTATGCTGATCGATGATTGACTTATCAACATTCTCACTCTCTTGTTTGAGCAATGTTTGCTTCTGCTCTAATGCTCTTCTCAGGTTCTGCAGCGCAGACAAGTCGGACCTGACTGTTCGTTCTCTCTCATCAGTACTTTTCACCAAGAATGAGAATAATTGTAGTAGGTTGTCAGGTAGGAGATTTGATCTATTGATGAAGAACAAAACACCATCATCGCTATTGAACTCTTCCTCCTTCTGTTCATTGCTGAGGAAAGCATGGTGTGTGTAATCACTAATCTTGGGTAGAACAACACCGAAGTTTTGAGCTTGAACGATAACATCCCGTGGAATTCTCACTCTCAAAGCAACTGAATCGTTCTTGTTATCAGGAACAACAAATCCATAACCCATCAAGAGTTCCTCGTTACCCTTTGCTCCGTAGTTATTGGTCACTTCCTGTCCTTTGATTAGTTTTTCGTTATTCTGTAGTGTGAAAGAACCTTCTTGGAATCCCCATTGAACATTCGTGGAGTTGTCATGGTTCAATAAGTCTATCAACGGCAACAAGATCGCTTGACCATCTTTTGCCTGGATATCGATGATGTGATGAGGAAATGCTCTTGATGTGAAGATTATGGTGGCCCATAGATATGCACCGAAGGATTTCCAGTTTGATACTTCTAGAACTGACTTCACAATTTCATCCCAGCTTAGACTGTCAAACCCAGAATGATAGGCAATTTCGTCTTCATGTGTGCCAGGTAGTAGTTCGATAGCAGATTTCCATTCGTTGAGTATACTCTTCAATTTCAACTCAAGGGATCCGCCCAGATTTGTGTTCTGTAACAGTAACAACTCATTGGTAGTGTAGTAGAATGGGGAGTTGGTCTCTCTTCCCTCCGGTAAGAGATCAACATATGGCGCGAAGAACTCTTTCAAGTCTTTGTCTTTCAAGACCACTGGCTCATCCTCAAATTTCAATTGACATAGCAGCAACTTCAGAAGACCATTCACATTGGAGCATCCTGATGAAGTCGTACCAAAATACTGCTCAGCCAGCTCATTCCTTATAACCAAATCCAATGGGATTGCCAATTGTGGAGTCGTAGATGGATCATCTATATCAACCTTTGACACGGCAAATACACCACGATCAGCAGCGTATCCGAACTCCAAAGCCTCAGAAATTTGCGATCCATTAGAACCAGCCCATTCCAGCAATCTTTGGATATTTCCATCCATCTTCACAAGCAAATATTCTCGACAATGACACAAATATCTTCACAAGTATATGACACTATAAAAAAATTTCTATATGAGCGCGAAAATTTCCGTTTTCGGATGTTTTTGTTTACAATTCCGAATGTGTTTGATTTATACCGTTCACAAAACAGAGAAACTTACTGAACAAGTGGTTAAGTCTATACTTAATCGAGAAGTATTCGGGACTATAGTTAGATCATGTCATCAGAAAAGAGACTCTCGATCGAGAAACCAAAAGAACGAGTAAGTATGGAGGAATATCACCCTTTGGGACTTCGATACTAATCACAACAACACAGGTTGGAAGACCAGCTAATACCACAACATCGGCGAATAGAGCACGTCCTCCATTGACCAAGATCCAGCTCAATAATGCTACCAGGTTGAATAGGCTGTCTGCTGCCGGTTCCTCCTCCTCATCCAAATCACAGAATCTACCCTCATACATGGCACCTACTATCTCTGCTTCGAATAATGCCACTTCACCACGCAGAGTACGTCGAAGTTCACAAGTCACGGCATCGTTAGGAGAAGAGCAGAAGAAGAGGAGATTATCAGTCGCTAATGTACGGAAGTCAGTTACGCCGCTGAGTATACTACAGGAGTCTAATGTCCCACTAAGAGAGTACAGACTGGAGGATTTTGAAATTGGCAGGAAGCTAGGAAAGGGAAAGTTTGGAAAGGTATATTGTGTCAAGGATAAGAAGACTGGATTTGTTTGTGCTTTGAAAGCCATGGAGAAGAAAGAGTTGATGGAATATAAAGTTGAGAAGCAGTTCAGAAGAGAAGTGGAGATCCAATCACATTTGAGACATGAGAATATCTTGAGACTATATGGTTATTTCCATGATTCTACAAGAGTTTACTTGATATTGGAGTATGTGATATACGGTGAACTATACAAGTATCTGAGAAGGAAGAAGAGATTCAACGATATCACTGCTTCTCATTACGTTTATCAGATGGCTGAGGCGTTGGCATACCTACACTCAAAACATATCATCCATAGGGATATCAAACCGGAAAATATTCTACTAGGGTTTGACAACATCATCAAGATCAGTGATTTTGGATGGAGTGTACATGCACCATCCTCGAAGAGATCAACCATGTGTGGTACATTAGATTACCTCCCACCTGAAATGGTTGAAGCCAAAGATCACGATTGCAGAGTCGATGTATGGGCATTGGGTATTTTATGCTATGAACTAGTGGTGGGGAGTCCTCCATTCGAAGAAGAGTTCAGAGACGCTACATATAGAAGAATTGCCAAAGTTGACTTGAGGATACCCGCTTTTGTCGGTACAGATGCTGCTGATTTGATCAAGAGACTATTACATTATGACCCTGAGAAGAGATTTGAACTTACAGAGGTGAAAAATCATCCATGGATAGTGAAGAACAGACCACTGTGGCCTCATAAGCGGATATCATCATGATTACGAGTTGGTTGATGCAATCTGTGACGTTTCATTTATGTATTTACAGGTGTCATTAGTTGTGATGATCAAGTAGCTATAACAGTAGACTTTTTCGATCTCACCACTCTCTTCAACCAAGGTTTTGTCTTCTTATCAGTTATGATGAAGACACGACCACTCTGGTTCATTCTTCCTGTTCTACCGATTCTATGAATGAAATCCACAGAACTCGAAGGGGCATCGTACAAGATGACGTTTCTCACACCAAAGAAGTTCAACCCTCTAGCTGATATATCAGTAGTCACTAGTACTCTCAGCTTCTTAGGATTCTGTTTCTCTGTGTCGGTAGTAGTGGCTCTTTTCTTGATTTTTATGTTTGAATTAGGTATCATTTCATATTCTTCCTCTTGGGAAACTTGAGCTTCTTCTTCAATTGGTCTTGGAGGCGTGATGAAAGCTGCGATTCTCTCGGATCTCTCAGCAGGTGTATCATTACCTGTCAGACCGACAACTTCATGATTGTATTGGGTGTTCAGTTTTGTCACTAATGTCTGGACGTCATCTTTGTTGTTTACAAACACAACACATCTCTTTTCGAAGTGTTGTTCTGTCCCATCTTTGTGAATAGCATATAGCGTCTGTGCAAGAGCTTTTAGTTTAGATCCTTGATATGGTGCAATCACAGAGTCGATGAGATGAAACTTGATATTCTTTGGGACACGATGTAGCACTGGAGAAATCAAAAGGTTTGGCTCTGAATGTGGGAAGATCTTTGAGATGGCTTGATTAAATTGACTTGAGATTGTGGCCGAACAGAAAACCAGTCTGTTAACGTTATACATATTCTTTATCGATTCGTAAGTGAGCTCAATGAATGATTTATCCATAAGGGTATCGGCTTCGTCAACCACAAGAAACTTGACTGCTGACAGCACATGTTCTGGTCTTGAGATGGCTCTAATGTTCTTCAAGGTATTGAGCTTTCCCGGCGTTGTGACTAGAATATCGATTCTGCCTTTGAAGGCATTAATGAATTCTGTATGTGGAGTGTTTGTATCCCATTTATAGCACTTCAGTCCTAACTCAGATTCAAAGTTTTCAATATTGTTGTAAACTTGGCTGACCAGTTCATGTGTAGGCACTAAGATCACAGATCTAATGGCCGCTTTCTTCGAGATGCGTTCCCAATCAGGCATCAGAGCTTCTTGTTGCTTCAAGTAGTCCAACAACACAGCAAGATATGCCCACGTTTTACCAGAACCTGTTTCTGCTGCTATGGTGTATGTCTTCAGATTCTGTTCCATCAGATGTTTAGCCATCTCATGAATAGTGACAATTTGAATCTTGGACGGTTTTATCTCCAGTTTCTCTTCAACGTCCTTCGCGGTTTTGACATGTTCGTAGTTCTGCGAGTTCAGGACTGTCTGTTTGGCGATTTCTTGTATGACGGTTGATCTCACTTGTGGTAGCAGTCTCAGCTCTGAGAATTCTGTGATTTTGGTGGTCAGGTTCTCGGGCTTGCTCATCTGTTCCTTGCTGAACGACTGCAGAATCGGCAGCTCAAATGCATCTTGTTTGTCTCTGTGCTTGTATGTATCATCTCTTGTGGACCGTTTCTTTCTCGTTAATGGTGTCAATGTCTTCTTGTCTAGCTCTTGGACTTTAGGCACGTTGGGGGCCTTTCTCTTCTTCTCCACGATCAGTCTCTTGAACGGACTCTTGGCTTGAGCAGCAACTGACACCGAGAAGTATCTTCTGGGTATTCTCAACAACATTATCTCTCCACCAAACTTAGTTATTAGAACAAGCTCATCGGTAGTAATTGAAAAATTTGTAGTAGTTTATATTGGATCGACCGTTTCGGGTAATTTTCGCGGAATTGTTCAAAAATTGAATGTCGATGAAAAATTGGACAAATCAACGACAAAAAGCATCAAAGAATTATCTTGAAAAAGCTCTGAATTGCTGTTGGAGATGTCACTGAACGATCTTTTGAAGAAGCTGGAGGTCTTCAGCGCCTCTGAAAAACACGAGGAAGTTTTCGAGTCTAGTTTCGACATTTTGAAGAACTCTCCTCACGATGAACGAGCATTGAGACTAACGGTTGTCTCGCTGATCAACCTGGACCAGTACTTGAAGGCCTTGAAGATCATCAAGAAGTACAGCACTGCTGATCAGTCATCACTCCTACTCGAGAGACTGTACATCTACTACAAGCTGAACCTGAACAAAGAGCTGGATGAAGAGTTTAGTAAATTGACCTCAGATCAACTACCAAGAGGATTACTTCACTTGAAAGCTCAATTCTATTACAGAACTGGGAAATTCGAAGAAGCATTAAAGATCTACCAGACACTTGTGAAAGAAACTTCTGCTTCGAATCCTGAATTGCTAGATTTGAGTGTGAATGAACGTGCCGTTCTTGCTGATTCTTTAACCTCCATCAAACCAGTCACCAAGACTGTGAACGATTCATATGACTTGCTATTCAACGAAGCTTTGATTCAACAAGGCCAATCAAACTATGAAGTTGCTCTGGATCTATTAGAACAAGCAGAAGCCGTTGCCAAGGCCACTAATGAAAGTGAAGAAGATCAATTCAACGAGACATTACCAATCATTCTACAAAAAGCATTTATCTACCAACTTACGGGAGACGTCGCCAAAGCTGAGAGTATCCTGGAAGGAGCACAACAGCATGAAATTAACGACGGACTGAACAAGCTGATTTTAAACAACAACTTCATCGCATTACAAACCATGACCGATCCACATTTGACCTACAAAGAGCTTTCATTCCCTAATTCCATTAACGACTTGAGCTCGAGATTATCTATTGTCCAGAAGAACCAACTGATAAAGAACTACATCAAACTCTCCTTGAAGATTGGTAAGATCATCAAACCTCAAGCTGAAACTTTGACACATGACAAAACTTCAAAGACTTTACAACTTCTGGTCAAGAGTGGGGTCCTACTGGACCAAGACGATCTAGAGACTCAATCTAAGAAAGCTTTCAAGTATGCTAAATCTTCTTTATCTGTTGAGTCTGCTTTACTCTCTGCCCAGTTGAGTGTCAATAGTGGTAGCATTGATAAAGCAATCAGCATTCTGGAGAAACTAAACACAGAACAAAAGATCACACCTGGTGTCGCATCTACACTTCTTTCCTTGTATGAACATTCTAACAGCAGTAAGAAGAAAGTTGAACTATTCACTGAAGTCTACGGATATTATTCTGAACATCAAGACCTGTTTAAGACTAACTTTGACGTCTTTGAGTTCTTAAAGATCTTTAGTTTCAAGTTCTGGGAACTTGATACAGAGAACTCCAAAAATCTTTTGAAGTTGTTGAATGATTATCATAATGACGACTTGATCTCAGTTGTTCTAAATAATGAAGAATCATCCGTCTTGCAACCTGTTGAATCTTTAACGTCTTCTTTAAACCTACAAGAACTGATCAAGGAAGGGATTGATAGAATCTCCAATCAAAAAGTTGTGCATACCACTTCACATAAAGTGACAAAAAAGAGAATCCAAAAGAGACCTAAGAAATCTCAAACTTACGATGAAAACAAAGAAGCGGATCCTGAAAGATGGTTACCAATGAAGGATAGAAGTTACTACAGACCTAAGAAGAACAAAAAGGGTAAAATCATACAAACCCAAGGTGGTGTTGCTGATAACACCACTGAAGAAAACATGGTTTCTAAAGTGAAACAATCTACACCACAACCGAAAAAGAGTAAGAAGAAAGGTCGTAAATAATGATCTAATGTACAGTTAATATAATTTTCGTTGTGTCTAAACAGTTCATGTGAATAGAGTATCTTCTTCTCTCAAGTATTCACCGATATCCGACTGTCTGAATGCAACAATGGCGGTAGGTTGTAAATTCTTTGATTCAACAGTTGACTTCGCACTAACACCGAACCCTAGTGGAGAGTCACGCATGGAGTATACTATAACACCGGCATGTTCAGGTATGTCATCACTCATCTTACCAACGTGGGCTTTAAGAACATGGTTACCATATAGGAAAGGCATCTCACCATTTTGTTTGATCCAGACTTTGTATTTGGCATATTTGGAAAGAATCTCCAGAGATGTGACGTGTAATTTGAACTTCCCACTCTTGGTGAATTTACCTAGACATATTCCAAGGGACATCAAGTTTGGTCTAGCTATCGAAGTAGCGAATTTGGATATCTTGTCAGAGACATAGTAGACTCTATCTTTCTGTAATCTGAACACATGTGGGTCCTCCTTGTTGTCCACCAAGTATGCGATGTTTCTACCGATGTAGTTGGCTAGCTTCTCGAACACCACTTTGGTCTCTTCCTCTGTTAAAGCTCTCATTATCTCTTTGTACAATCAACCTGTTTCTGTCTGGTACAAAAGCTCGAGCTCATCGCTTTGAAATTTTTTTGTATGGCAAAAAAAATATTCGCGGAATTTTGAATGAGCTGAAGAGCGGGTAAACCAGAAATACTGAAAGAGGAAATAAGCGCGAACTTTATCGGTGGATAAAAAAATTTCAAAGCGATGAGCTTCAATTCAGACAGATTTTTGGTGTGAGACATTAATTAATTATGAGTGATGCTCAGACAGATATGGACCAGCCTGGCGAAGACGCTTACAAGAGGGGCCAAAGAGCCAACTGGTCGAAAGCTAGAAAGTCAGACTTCGCTGATAAGCCTAACAAGAAGCAAAAATTCGACAAAAGACAAGCGTGTGTATGTTTCTTTAGCACGGAAAGAAAGAACGGTTATACTAACAGTGGATGTGATACAGTAGAGAGAGATCCGACTGGGATACCCCAAGAGATAAAGTTGAGCCTATCTTAGATGAAAATGGACAACCTATCCAGAGAAAACCAAAGAAGAAGTGTGCAGTGATGGTTGGTTATTGCGGTGCTGGATACCACGGTATGCAGATCAATCCACCACAAAAGACAATTGAAGGTGATTTATTCGATGCTATGATCAAAGCTGGTGCCATTTCTCCTTACAATGCCGATGATCCAAAGAAATCTGGGTTCATGAGAGCTGCTAGAACTGATAAAGGTGTCCATGCTGCTGGTAACTTGATCAGTTTGAAGATGATCTTGGAGGATGAAGACCTCGTCAAGAAGATCAACGAGAATCTACCTGAGACTATCAGAGTCTGGGGTGTTGAAAGAGTCAACAAGGCATTCGACTGTAGAAAGATGTGTGGTTCAAGAGTCTACGAATATTTGATCCCAACTTATTCCTTCATTGCTCCTAGACCAAACACTGTGCTGGCCAAGAAGATCAAAGAACAAGAAGCCGAACATCCAGGTGTGAGCAGAACAGATGAAGAGAGTCAGAAATTTTGGGAAGCATACCAAAAGAAAGTCGATGAAGCTGGTTTCACGGAAGATGAATTGAAGAGAATCCATGAGTTCAAACCTGTTTCAAAAGATGAATTCGATGAAACAGATGATATCATCCAACTCATCAAAAAATTCAAAGCCATAGAATATAGTCAAAAGAGAGCCTTCAGAGTCTCCAATGAAAAAGTTGAGTTGATGAGACAAGCCATGAACGTATACTTGGGACATCACAATTTCCATAACTTCACACTAGGTAAAACATTTAAGGATCCAAGTGCCGGTAGATACATGAAGGAAATCACAGTGAGTGAACCTTTTGTCATTGATCAAACTGAATGGTGTTCCGTCAAGATCCATGGTCAATCATTCATGCTACATCAAATTAGAAAAATGATCGCCATGGCCACACTAACGGTGAGAACTGGATGTCCATTGGAAAGAATCTCTGAGTGTTTCAATGCTGAGAAGGTAAACATTCCAAAAGCCCCAGCTTTAGGATTGTTATTGGAACAACCAGTTTACACTGCTTACAACGATAGACTTCAAGATTTCGGTTACAATGCCCTTGATTTCAAGAAATTTCAGGAAGAGATGGATGCTTTCAAGATGAAACACATCTATGACAAGATCTATGCCGAAGAGGTCAAAGAGAACGTTTTCAATGCTTTTTTCAACTTCATTGATACTTATTCTGGTGATAATATGTTTGATTACTTGACTGCTAAAGGGATTTCCAAGCTTGAACCAGGTCAATTGAAAGAAGTCCAAATCCCAAACATCAAAGAGACTGAAACCACCGAGGATTAGACACTCTCAGAAGGAGATAGATGTATATTAAAGCCATGATTTTAGTTAAATTTTAGTAGAATGTACCGGAAGTCTCTATTTCACGTGACTCTAGAGGTGAATTCCGGCCTTTTTACGCTTTGAAAAATTATTGAATAAAGTGAACAAATCTGACCGTTAAAAATCGATCTAAATCACCAAATTTATAGAAAAGTGTGGAGATGCTAAGGTTGGCGAGTCTCCGTTCCGCTTCTGTGAGAGCATTTCATACCTCACAGGCTTTTTCAGCGCCAAAAGCACCAAAAGTGAAAGCCATCGCCCAAGGTTACAACAAAAGAGTCAATAGTAAAAAGACAAAGAAACAAGCTGGTAGTTTTAGATTCTTCCAAGAGCACGTTCATGCTGGTCAATACGGTTCCAAGGCCGAAGAACTGACGAATGTTGGAAGATTCGATGGGGAATTGAAACTAGGTGATGTTGTCACATATACCGATAAACAGATGAAAAGACTGATCATCAGTGGAGGATTCAAGAAAGATCAATACAATGAATTATTCCAAAGACCAATATCAATTATCAGAAAAGAAACAAAAGAGATAGAATCATTCATAGAAGCTGCTTCTACGTCGCCTTCCTCTGAAAACAGAATTTGCTTGATCGGTGATAGAGGTATCGGTAAATCCACCTTATTAGCTCAAGCTCAAGCTATACTTACAAACAATGAGTCTTCCATCATTCTACCTATTCCATATGCTTTGAAACTAGTTGATGGTACAAACGACTACATATTTGACAAATCAGTCGAAAGCTTCATTCAACCAATGTATTTGAAGAAGTTTCTATCAAAGGTGCTGAAAGCCAACAAAGCTCAACTGAGTGAACTCAAACTATCAAAAGAATATCAAGTTGCCAGTCCTTTGAAGAACAGACAAGCATTAATCTTCGACACTAATAACAGTCTTCTGGATGTTTTGCAAGCCAAAGCCTTACCTAGACAACGTGGATCAATCTTCCAAATCCTGATTGATGAACTTTCTCTACAACAAGAAAACCCAGTCTTCTTCATCGTTGATAACTTCAGTGCAGTCACTTCAAACCCAAGAACAGCATACCGTCACACAAACACCATCCCAATCAAAGTCGATGAGCTTCAAATCACAAAAACCATCCTTGAATTCGCCAACGGTACCAAATCTTTCAGTAAAGGTGGTGTCATTTTAGCAACTTCCTCCGATGACAAACCATCACTTACTCTGGATGCCGGTCTAGGCTTGACTACACCAGATCCATACGTCAAATCTTTGTTGTTCGATAAGGAGATTTCTGCCAAGTTGCATGGTGTTAAACCATTCCAAGTCGGTAAGTTATCCAGAGAAAACGTTGGAGGATTAGTGGATGCTTTGATTCAGGCTAATGCGTTCACAACAGCAGAGTTAGAATCTACCTCCTTGGAGAAACTCGTTGATAATAGATACGTCTTGAGTGGTAATGGTAATCCATTGGAATTGTTCAAATCCGTTGCACTGTTCTACTAGAGACAGTTGTTGATGACACTCGAAAATATACATCACTTGTAAATACAACATGAAAAGTGTAATCAATACATCCAGTCATCAACTCTATACTATGGAGGGTATGCATGTCTAGTTTTGTGTCATTATTCAGTTCTTAATCTTTTATGATCATTAGCACCTTCATCATCGTCATCATCAGAGTCATTGGCATCATCGTATGTTGGGACTGCTTCTTCTGGGGTTCTCTTTCTTGATTCTTGAGGACGTTCATTCTGCATCCTCTGCTGATTTTGGTGTTGCTGAGGGTGATGTACTGATTCATGAGGGTTTCTGCGCTCGAATTCACGTTGTTTCCAAGTTCTTTCAATCTCTTTTGATATGCTTATCAGTTCTTCTTTTGAGACTGCATCTCGTATACTTTCAAGAACTTTTCTGACAACAGATGCGTGATTACCATTTGATTTATCATCTCTGAATCTGAGGATACCCCATTTTTCGTCTTCATCTCTGTTGCATTCAATGATTCTTTCATCTAGTGGTTCATTTAAGTTCTTCAACGCTTCCCAGTCTTTATCCGAAATGTCAATGTTCTCAAAGAAAGCGTACTTCTCTTCTCCATTGACTGTTCCTTGCCAGACATGAAGCTCGAATGTTGGTTTTGCTTCATAATTAGGATACGAACGATCAGGGTCTCTTTCATCTAATTCTTCATCAATGAAAATGGGTATTTCAAAGTGTAATTTGAAATCAACTGTGTTTTCTTCACTTGGTTTCCATTTGAGTAGAGTTTCATCAGTACCAAAGACGTATGGTGTTTCACAGCACGTGAAAATCAGACCATCAGATATGTGGCCTAGATTCTTCAAAGAATCGAAGACTTTTGGTAATTTATAAGATTCGTGCATGTTCTTCATGGATAGTTTGAATGGGAAACTTTCTGTTTCTTTAGGATGCTGTGCTCTCAAGTTATAGTAAGGCTTGAAGAAACTTTCACCTAGATATCCCAATCTCTTCGGAAGTGGTCTTCTCGTAAGGTCTTTACCGTTCACAGCAAGACAGTCGAACATCAAATATCTCAATTCTTTCTCACCGTCAGGTCTCTTTGAAATGACGAGCTCACCATCGATCAGCGTACCGTTATGACACGAGTTTTCATCTTCAGCAGTAGGGAAATGGAGAAACGGTATTCTATAGAATTGATTCTCTCTAGTTATAAGGAAAACAGCTTCTTCTTGGTTTGGATCCAACAGACAGAACATGAGACAGCGGAGACCATCGGACTTCTCACAGACGAAGTAGTCCCGCTGAAGCAGATTCTTTTTGAGATGCTCCGATGCAAAACTCACGGGCTGTGATCCAACAAAGGTGTTGTGACGAGAGTGTGGTATGAGCCTCGTGAGCTGCTGTTTCAACTCGTGTGCGACATTGTCGGGCATCAAGTCACCGGGAATCACTGGGAAGTCTCTCTCTTCTTGAAACATCGCTTTAAGACTGGTTTCAGCACTCTTTTTGGCTTTTAATTATGTTTATTAATGTTTATTTATGTTCATTGTTGTTGTTGTTCGAAGCATTTTTTTATCTGGCCTGGAAAGTGATGGTTACCCGGCCAGAATGTTTAAAACGGCAAAATTCGCGGGTTTAGTCAATTATTAACAAATTCATACTGTTTAAGAGGCACATTCACTCAGATTTACACAGCTTTGCAAAGTCAGAATCTTTCTCTTGCTGATTCTGGTGCTTTCATAGTCCTGTTCTCAGATCATCCATCACGACTTTCCCGAAATTTTGCGTGGTGATTTCATTGTTTTTCTATCGATTATACATACACTGAGACTGCTGACCACCAAAGACCTCAAATCACCATGAGCTCTCGTCAGGTTACAGGGGGTTTCAGCAGACAGCGGAATGTACAGGCTGTGTCTACAAGGAAAGCTGTTCCTCCATCAAAGCTGGTGGGGATTGCCCGAATGGCTGATTATACATTCGAAAAGAGACTCGGTCAAGGTTCATTTGGTGTCGTGTTTCGAGGAAAGGACAAAGAGAGTAGACTTGTCGCCATCAAGCTGATTTTACAAAGAGAGAGTGAACGTGAGTTCCCAATCACTGCCTTTAGAGAGTTTTACATCCTTAAAGGGTTGAGTCACGTTAATGTTATCGAACTATTGGAGCTCATATCAGATATACCCAGTCAAGAGTTTCTGGCTGAACATTTGCCTAAGAATGGCACACAATATAAGAAAGGCAAATCGCTGTTCATGGTGTTTCCATATCTGAACTTTGATCTGTGTGGGATCTTGAGAAACGATCAGATAGAGCTGACAGAACCCGACAGAAAATCCCTAATGATACAACTATTTAAAGGTATAAACTACATACATCATGAACAGTTCCTTCACCGCGATATAAAAGCTGCTAACTTGTTAATCAATCAACATGGGGTCCTGAAGATTGGTGATTTCGGTTTGGTGAAGAAGTACACCGGACATCGTCCTACCTATGATAAACCTGGTGGAGGTCAGAGTCCCCTAACAGAGGTTGTCATGACTAGATGGTACAGAGCGCCCGAAGTGCTGTTTGGTGACAGACTATATACTACAGCAATTGACTTATGGGGTATTGGCTGTGTCCTTGGTGAGCTGTATGAAAAAACTCCAATAATGAATGGTAGCTCTGATTTGAATCAGGCATATCTCATATTTGATCTGGTGGGAAATCCAGATCCGTCCACCAGAAGACTGAATGATTGGATACAGAGAAACAGTGCTGTTATTCCACCTGCAAAGACCCCTACAATTGATACCAGATTCAACCAATTGTCAGTTGAATGCCTTGATCTACTGAAACAGCTACTTGAACTCGATCCACTGAAAAGAATAACAGGCCTGAAAGCTTTAGATCATCCTTGGTTCACTTCTGAGCCACTTCCTAATGAGTTCATAGGCGTTGATTTCCCAGATTGTCATGAATCAGACGTTCCCGTTACAACTGCTGCTATATCCAAAAATCATCAAGCTGCACCAGCTCAACAACAACCATTGCCATCTCATGCTCCAGCCCTTGCACAGCAAAAACCACCTGCTCGCATATCAACCATTGTCCCACAATCGGTAACTCACAAACCTGCATTCCAAGAGAATCAAGTAGTTTCACAGTCTGCAAAGCCATCCTCATTTGGCTATGGGAATCACGCATCAGGAAGACATGAAAACAACTTCTCAGCTGTTCCAGCTGCTCGGTCCTTTCAAAGCAAAGGAACATGGGTACCGAGAGAGGAAAGAAATAACACACCTCAAAGAAACTATGCATTTCATGCCAATACTTGCCACGAGCAGCAAGCACAGCCTTATCAAAATAAGCGTCGCCACTTCGACAATGGTGGCTATGACCATCGCTACCAAGCTGGCGACAGAAGGTACGGTGATCAGTACCGAGACCAACAAGGTTATCAACAGAATACATATGCTGAAGAAAATACTGGCTCCAGCCTTTCCAACTCCAACCAGAACAGTTCAGAAATGGCTCTATATGCCGAGCAGAACTCAAATTCCCGCAATGGGACCGAGAATGCAATCAATGGTGCGTCTTCTGTTATCACGCCTTCATTACATGCTCCAATTGCAACCCCAGGTCATTTATCCACAGGGTCAGGATTGACGCCGAAGCCGCATGGGAGTTCTCAACGGTTTGACCATAGAAGCAAGTCACAGAATAGCACTCCTCTAAAGGGCCCAATCTACAACACACCACCACCTCCAGGGATCTCATCGGTCAATATGGTTGCCCCAGGTCATATAAAACGTATCAACGCACAGATGCAACCCTACGACGATTCAAATACTGGTGGAAGATACAACAATGGCCGTGGCGATTACAATAATAGCAACAGAAGGACAGGTTTCCACAACGGCAGAGGATATGACCAGAACAACAGATCAGTAGACTATTAGCACTTTAAAGATATAACCATCATAATTGAAGAGCTTACTAATAATAATCAAGACACTCAATATAACATGTATAGACAGACACAACACGGCACGACATAATTCAACTCGATAAAGAGCTGGAAGGCAGCGTACAATAATGCTCTCTCATTATTGCTCTACTTCTCCAGCAAATAAGACCGAGATCTACATAACCCCCTGTCCACCTTCCCTCAGGCGTTTACGAGTACTTTAGAAGGACAAAGTATTGGACGAGGAAAAAAGAGGAAGCTTCCTGTGACACAGACCGACCAAGAACAGACGTTCTTGACGGAGAACTGAACCGTGACACACGCAAACTTCCCAAATCTAGAACAATCAACTTCAATTGACCCTTTTATATGAGATGTTTTACAAGTGTCAATTTGCCAATTTTGTAGTAGCCATTTTTTGATCATGAAAAAAACACTAATTCAATTAGCGGTTAAAAAAAAGCCTTGAAACATTGGCTAATTTCTGTTTTGTTATAAAAGTATTTGATACTGCTGCTCACGACTGTCCTGTGCTGTGTTGATTCTCAATACAATGTCCGCACCCGGTACTGATCCCGAATCACAGCCCGCTTCCACCTCGGTCGAGGATGATTCTGCCTTAATTGCCAGTCTCTCTAACTTCTCGAGACCCAAAAGAAGAACTGCTGCTACAGTGAACTACGCTGAGAAGAAAGAGGACGAAGAATTCGATGGTAACTCACAAAAGAAGACAAGCACTGCCACTAATTCCCAAAACGACTCTTCTCCAACCAAAAACGAGCAGGGTACCACTACAACTACTGCCTCTGGTAAGAGAAAATACACCAAGAGGTCAGCCACTGCAACCACGACGCAGAGCTCCCGATCTGGTAGTCCCACGGCCCAAGAGAACGACAATGGAAACAGTATATTCCCATTGAACCACGAACCGGTGATTGATCAAGAAGGAGCCAACTTCTCCACCATTCTCGATCTCAATGGTGCGGTGATAAAGGATAGAATGGAACTGAAACTGAAGAATGGTACAAGGGTCATGAAAAACGACAATATATATCTGATATGTGAACCCCCGGGTGAACCATACTACATCGGAAGAATCATGGCGTTCGTCAAGAAGTCATCAAAACTGAACACAAACGACGAAGACATGATGATTGATGAACCTCTTGATAAACCTGTTACCAGAGCTACCAAATCTACAATAGAACCAGCGGAAGATTATGTGTTCAAGATCAATTGGTGGTATAGATGCAGAGATATCTCTAAGAAGTCAACTGATTCTAGGTTGCTTTATGCTTCGATGCATTCGGACACTTGCCCTATCCAATCATTCAGAGGGAAATGTGTTGTGAAACATCGTGAGGAGATTGATGATCTGGAAGCTTACAAAACGATACCTAACCAATTTTGGTTCGATAAACTGTTTGATCGTTATATGATCAAGTTTTATGATATCGTTCCAACCTCATTGCTGACTTCACTCCCACCAAATTATCAAAAAGCACTACAGAAAAGATTCCAATATATCTTCATTGAACCTGGTCGGGGTAGAGACATGCTACAGTCGCCCAAGAGCTGTGTCAAGTGTAACCAGTGGTGTACCTCAAGTGACTCAATCGAGTGTTGTGAATGTAATGACTTCTACCATATGCTTTGTTTGGATCCACCATTATTGAAGAAACCAGCTAGAGGGTTTGCTTGGTCTTGTATTCGGTGTACGAGAAAGGTTGGACCAAATTTACTCGTAAATGAGTCTGTTGATACTACTGTGCCTGACAAAAAAGAAATTGTCAAACCTTCTGAACCCACCAAAGTGCTGGGTTATGAACAGTCTGCTATAACATTCCTCGAGAAAGATTGTGAATTGACCTTTCAACAAAGAAGAAATGAAGAAGAGTGGATCTACAGATATCTCGGGATGCATGCTAAACTAGAGGATGCATTGGATTTACAAGATCGTCCATATCCACGAGCTGTGTCGAGACTTGGAAACAAGCATCAATTCACTGGCATGACAGACTGGTATGATCATACGGTGGAATACTACGATAACTCGGAACTGATCGAGGAGTATCGAAAGGCAACTCCTGTATCCGGAACTAAGAAGAGGAGAGCTGACGGTAGGAAGAAAAGAAACACTACGAACGAGCCAACTGAAGAGGATGACGAGATAAAGCCTCTGAAACCACCTTCTGAATACCAATCCATGGATCCAAAGGAGTTCCCACCTTGGTTACAAGAGCGACCAAAAGGATACATTGAGAGAGGTGGTGATTCGACCGTCGAACTGATGTGGAAACAACCTGAAGATATACCCGATGCTAATGATAAAATCGATGATTACGTCAAGAAATGTGAACACATTGCTAAATCTTTAGGACTATTACCTACGACTCCAAATTTTTGTGATACCATAATGAAACAGTTGCTTGATTGCAATTACGACTTTGATGAAGCCTTGAAACGCAATGAGAACATCACTAGAGAATCACTGAGAGAACCAACATTTACGCCTGAAGAGGTCAAGAAGTTCGAGTCTGGTGTGAGGAAATACGGTAGTGAACTATACCCTACATTCAAGGAACTCAAAACTCAGTCTTTTGCTATGATTGTGAGGTTCTACTATCTTTGGAAAAAGACTAAAAATGGTCATTTGATATGGGACAACTTTGAAGGACGTAAAAAATATCATTCAAAGAAGGCTGCTAAAGATCAAGAGAAGGATGACATCATCAACCCGATCGATGACTCTTCCTATGATGACGACAAGATCAAACCGAGAGAAAAGTTCTGCAAGCATTGCAAATCTCAAGTCACCAAGAAATGGTACAGAGCACCAGGTCAACAACATCCAGATGACAACCCATCCGCTTTGTTTGCACTATGTGGAAGATGTGCCAGACTATGGAGGAGATATGCTGTTGTATGGGAGGATCCTTATGAAGTTTTAAAGAAAACGGGTCAAAAGGGTGGTAATGGTTGGAAGAAGAAAGTTGAGGCTGAACTAGTCGCTGATTCTGATCTGATAATGAAGGCCAAAGCTAAGTTCCTTGCTGAAGGTGGTGCTGTTACAAGTGTCACGCCTGAACCTATCCAGACTTCTTCCAAACGGTCTTATAGTGCTGTTTCTACTGGTGGAGCTTCTTCGAACGAGACTCCGAACGGTAAAGCCAAACTTTCAGAACCTTCTGCTGCTGAACTTCCAGATGAAAAGAGGGCAAAGAAAGTTTCGGGTTCTGTTGACAATATCTCTAAGCAAGCTGAGAAGAAGCAGGCCAAAGTTCAAGAGAAGGAAAAGGAGAAGGAAAAGGAGAAAGAGAAAGAGAAGGAGAGGGAACAGAAGAAGGAGAAGAGAGAAAAAGAGAAGGAGGAAAAGAAAGAGAAGGAACGCCAGGAGAAGGCTCTAGAACTGGAGAAGTCAAAACCTATCAACAAGCCAAGTCAAATATCTCAAGTCATTCAGGGTAATTAC
This sequence comes from Wickerhamomyces alni, assembly GCA_949709075.1. NCBI lineage: Eukaryota > Fungi > Ascomycota > Saccharomycetes > Phaffomycetales > Wickerhamomycetaceae > Wickerhamomyces > Wickerhamomyces alni. Next base: position 393,894 of record CATIXA010000004.1, on the reverse strand, counting down.
AACCTTGATCTTCACCAATCTTCCGTGGAAAGATATTACCGCTCAACCTCAACGACTTTCAACTCCAAACCAAAATTCAAAGAATACTACCAAAGAAGCCCACTAATTAGTCAATTGGGATCGAAAGTGGCATTTGCATACTTTGAGAATCAACAATGTGGTATTTGCAGCACTGGAAACAACACAGATTGCTTACACTGCATCGAGTGTGGGTTGAATGTCCACAGAAGCTGCTATGGTATTCCGGAGGCTCAACTGCCTCAATCACGTCCACTATACACTTACAAGTGGCATTGTGATCCATGTTCCAACTCTCTAAACGCTTTGATATCTACCAATTACAAATGTTGTATCTGTCAATGTGAATATGGTACGATAAGATCACCTATGAAGAGAACTGCTGCTGGGAATTGGATTCATTTCTTATGTGCTGTTTTGACAGAAGGTGTCACATTCAATAACATTCAGACTTTCCAACCTGTGAATGCACAATTGGCAGTTACGAAGATTTTGAAGAGAAGCAAAGTTGAAGAACTGTTCAAAGTCGGCTGTTCGTTCTGTGAAGAAAGAGCTCCTATGGAAAAAGTCTTGAAGAGCATATTATCTGAGAATAAAGGTTACTACATTGGATTCAAGTTACTGAAAAAGGACAAACCAGACGGCTCAAAAGATATCAAAATTACGAGCGCGAAGGCCACATTATATGGAAAGATTGTTCCTGCTGTCTGCTGTCCAAGACATTCAAGAGAGGAACTCGAGACTCAATTCTTCCTATTCTCACAGGCCGCAACTCGTGCTAGATCAAGTGGTGAGTCCAGTCTCTTGTATTTTTATCTGGATGATCACAAGAAGGAAAGCTTCGGACTTCATGCCATCACTGGTACGAAGAGGAAGTATCACGATCTACAAGAATGCCTTAATGTCTTGAATTCTACTGAACCTGTCAGAGGAGACAATGATTCAAATAACGGTATCTTGAGGGAGAAAATCTGTGACCATTGTCAAACTACCAAGTCGATGAAGTGGACTATTGTGAATGGAACAACTGCCTGTTATTATTGCTACTTGAAGATCAATTCCGATGTCGAGATGCTGGACAGTGACTCAGTTGATGCTAAAGATAAAGAACAACCAATCTATGAACTGGTCAAGAATATCTGTGGTAGTGAGCTTAATGGATCATTTTATGGTATCAGAAGCTGGAAAGATAAAATCGCCAAACCTGATGAGTCTGAAATGGGTTATCACTTTGGTAATTCAACACCATCATCCGAGAACAATCTTTCAAACTCCACCAATTCTGGATCTCAATCAACCTCGAAGATGGCAGCACCTGGTACAATGAGCTCGTTGTTACAAAAATACAACGATAATGGTGCTCTGTCCTCCATGAGTGAAAAGACAGCTGCTGATACAATACTACCAATCACTACCATTAGTCTTCCAAGTATGAAACCTGAGGCGCCACCTACTGCTCAATACGAGAGACCAGACCTTCAAATGAGTTTTCCATCCATAAAGACCTCATTGCAACCATTGGGAACAGGAGGCGACTCTTCAGAGACACAACTCCCAGCATTGAAGAAAGTTATCGAACTACCAAACAAGCAATATAGCAATGGATTCAACGGCACTCAGAACATAGACTCTGATGAACCAGTCGTTGCACTCCCACCTATCAATTTAAACAATGGCGAGAAGTTCAAGTCTGATAAAAGCAAGATGTCGATTGGAAACATTCTGGGATGAATCTACAAAAAGTATGGAGGTTGTTTTCTTTATGTTAATGGACAACATTTATCATGATGATTATCATATGTAGCCGCTTTTCAAAGCGTTCTCTATTCTATCGATTTCCGCTAATGAAGTAGCATTTCTGAGTTCCTGTTTCAGTCTTTCTCTATCTTCATCAGTCAATTTCTGTAACACGTTCTGCACCAATTCTGTGTCTTTATCCATATTCACATCCTCTGATGACGAAGAAGTAGCAGTCAGGAGTTGATGGGCCGATAGCGTAGGCTCTTGTAATGTACCGAACAGCTCTATTGCTTGTTTTCTCTCTCTTTCTTTAATTTTGTGGAAGTCCAAAACCTGTAGCTGTGGTAAAAGCCATATGGTGAATAGTCTGTAATCTTTCTCTTTCTTCGTGACTTTGTTGCCCATCAGATACAGTGACTTTAAATATTTGAGTTGTTGTAATGGCTTCAAGGCACCTAGACTTAAGAAATTATTTGAAATCAATGACAAACTCTCCAAGTTTGGTAGGAATTTCCCTAAATCCTCCTCGATGATACTGATTCTGTTTCTAGCGACAATGAGCGTTCTCAACTTCACCATCGTGTGGAAGTTCCCGAGTATTCTCAGGTCATTATTCGTCAGATCTATAGCATCATGAATATCTTTGATCACGGCTAAGTTCTCCAGGATGGGCACTTTCAAGTCACGCAAAACGAGCACGCGTTCCCCGACAGCGTTCAAGTACGATGGTGCATCCAGTACGGTGTTTGGAGTGAGTCTCATTCTAGTTGTTGGTCGTTGATTGAGTGGAGCTTTGATGAAGTTTATAAATTTTTCATGTCAAAAGAAAAGGCAAAACAAACAAACAAACAAACAAAAAACATACAGAAACACCCAAATTCAACAACCTTAAAAAAAGCAATGTCGAAGCCTCTGATCCGTCTTGATGGTGCAGTGTTCAGACATTTGTCATCAGTAAAGAACACCCCGTCTGTGTTTGCGAAGCCGGTCTCACTGGAGCTCAATTCGGACGAGAAATGGGCCTTTATTGGTTCACACAAGACTCAGTTCATGAAGGCATTAGCATCGCAATATCTGCCAGAACCGGCATTATCGCGCACATATCCGTTCCTTAACAAGTCGGTATGGCCCAGCTCGGCCATTCAGTTTGTGGAGTTCAAAGGGGTGCTTCCAACGGCACATTTGGCTGCCAGATATGAGTTCTTTAAAGATGAGTTTGATGAGACAACGAGGAAATTCGTTATTGGAAATGTGAACAACGACCGTGTGATAAACCACGAGCTGGTAAAGGAGGTTTTCAAGAAGTTCAAACTAGAAGGATTGGAGAACCGGTGGGCGATGGGATTGAGTAATGGACAGACTAGAAGGGCTCGTTTGGCAAGAGCGATAATCAGAGAGCCACAACTGCTGTTTGTTGATGATCCTTTCCTTGGACTGGATCCAACGGCTACAAAAATTGTTAGTGAAGTTCTCTCGGGTCTTCCTCCATCTCCATACGTCTTTCTTGGTCTGCGGTTTCAAGATCCAATCCCGGAATGGGTGACACATATCGCCATAGTAGACCATGATGGTATAATGAAGGCAGGAACAAAACACGAAGTGGATGAAGAAGTTCAAGAGCTACGGAGAAAATACCACCATCAAGTTCCAGAGTCCAACATTGAATCTATTGTGTCACAGTTCCCACCTAAAATTGAGTCATCAGCACCATTACTCGAATTTAACAACATTTCAGTAGCATATTATGGCCAACCAGTCTTATCAAATCTCTCCTGGAAGATCCACCATGGTGAAAGATGGCACATCAGAGGAAACAACGGAACTGGTAAATCCACCTTGCTGTCACTCATCACGGCAGAACACCCACAGTCATGGAACGACAAGATCATTATGGATGGTGTTCCCCGGAGAACGGGATATCACAGCTTCTTTGGGATCAATGAGGATATAGGGTTTACATCACCTGAACTGCACGCTTTATTTCCACAAGATTACACGGTGATTGAAGCTCTTGCAACGGGATTTTTAGTGGGAAGTATGATACCTCCAAAGAACTTAAGCGATGTCCAGCTATCAAGGATCAATGATTACCTGAGTTTGTTTGAGCTGGAAGGTCTGAAGCATGTTCAGATGAGGGAGCTCAGCATCAGTGATCAGAAATGTGTGCTGTTTATCCGAGCTTTGATCAAGAATCCAAAATTGTTGATATTGGACGAAGCATTATCAATCATGGAAGATGATAAAATTGAGCTCTGTAAACAGATACTGGACCACTACAACGGAGCATTGCTCACAATTGGCCACTTGGAAGATGAGGTTCCACGCACCGACCATTACATCAACCTACTGTCACCAGGTGAATATGACATTGTACATAAATGAACCTTAGTGCTCTAAGACGTTGTGAGACTACGTTGCGCTGAACAAGATGAGGGAACGCTGAATGTGTATGGCTATATACAACCCAATATTATTAGAAGATCTCCTCAACCTTGGTTTTATTCTTACCCTTCTTTCTCACTCTTGTATCCTCAGGACTGAAACCGGCAGAGTCACTTCCCCATAGGGCCCAATCTGGAGTCTTTGAGATATAATCTAGCTTGTCAAACGGTTTACCACTCTTGAGTAACTCGAAGTACTTTGGATAATCGATATGTGTATGCCACTCACCATCAATCTTGAACTGATTCGAACCAATCAAGATACAGCACGAATGTGCGTGTTCTGCAGCAATACCATACCCAAGTCCTCTACTGTTCAGTTCCTCAGTGAGAGAAACAACGAACTTTTGACACTCCTCATAGAAAGGGATGTTTTGCATTGTCAATGGATTACCGTTACCAGCAGAGGAGCCACAGAAAGTAGCACCTTTGACCTCTATCAGAGCAGGGCGTGCCTTCTCCACTAGATCAGCATAACCACTAACTTCACCCATGTTGAACCCTTTAACCAGTGTCAGTCTGAAGACCGTTCTTTGATGAGATTGGACAGTTCTTAAAATATCCAGACATCTCATGGTTCTATCCCAGAAATCTTTGTAAAGAGGTCTATCAACCTTCTTTAGCTCGTCCTTGGTTGGTGCATCAATTGAAACATATAGTTGTGTAACCTTCGTCAAAGTTTCCAGTTGATCTGGATGTTGTGCATTGCAGACTAAGAAACTTGAGATTTCTCTCTCGTGTAGCATTTGTAGGAACTCATTGATATAAACGTAGAAGATTGGCTCACCGACAAGTGATAAAGCACAATGTCTCACTCTGAAAGCTTCAGCAAATCTTTCAGCAACGACACCTGGCACACCTCTCATTTGTTTGATCTTAGAATAATGACCTTGTAGAGCACCTTCAAGGATATCCTCAGGTTGATCGACTTTCCATCTCCAAGTAGTTCCCACAGGATTGGTACCATGTCTCCAGCAGAAAACACACTTATTAGAACATGATAGAGATGGTGTTGTTTCCATACAAAGATGTGATCTGATACCATAAAACGCATACTTGTAACATGAACCACGGCCACGTAGAGCAGATTTGGTCCATCTGCAGATCTTAACACCAGAATGTGATCCAACAACGGTGTACCCTTGCTTGGTCAAACTGTTATAAGTTGGCGAGTTTTTGGCAACCATTTCCTTAGGTTCGTTTGTAGCACTGACCTCTCTACCCGCTTTCATCATCTTTGCCATATCTTCAACATCGACTAATGTATCCTCACTTTCACCAGAACTGGAATCCCCATTCGCTTCTTCGGTATCTGATTCGTCTTCATTATCCGAGTCTTTGTATTCGTATAGGATAGGTTCATCATCTTTCAATGCATCAACAAACAGATCAATCCATTCAGCAATCTTGGCGTCACCACCATGTTTGATACAAATTTCACCAACTGGGAAGATTCTTCTGGCTCCCAACTTACCAAGCCAGTAGTCAGTTTTCTTAGCCTGATAACAGAAGTTCTCAGGCCACGATTCTGAATCACCAACACCCAACACAGTGAACCCCAAAAGTTTTTTCAATGGATACTTATCGACTCTAAAATCTTGATAAGTCTCTTCTAAAGTTTGTAAAAAGTAATCGATAGGGGAATCGACATCGTATGAAGGTAGTACCAAACAGTACACCAGATTAGGTAGATCTGGTACCTTTGTAAAATAGTCATCAAGATCAACAATGTCATCAAGATTCATTAATTGTGGTTTGTTTGCAATGTTGGGTATGCTGGATATTTGATCCAATAGCTTGCGTGCTGATCTTTCTGAGGAACCTGTCAATGAGGAGTAAAAGATGATGACATTGGAGTCCAGTAAGGATGTTTCTGCTTGTGTCATAGCCTTTGGTGGTGCTTTATGTTTTGCACCAGTAGATTTGATTAGCCTCGGCACTCTTTTGACTCTGGTTTTTGGTCCTGATGGTGCTTCTTGTGAAGCTGTCTTGGAGAAAGTAGAGGTGAAATCAATGGCGAAGTCTTCGTTCTTTAAAGCAGGTTTCACACTTCCAAAGCCTTTCTTGGCTTTCAAGTCAGACAGCGTTTTCTTGGGCTGTTGTTTCTTGTCTTTACAAGTACAAGCGCTACCACAGCTTCCTGTACCTTTGTCATGCTTATGTTTATGCTTTTGTGAATCTTCTTTTGGCTCAGCTGAAGATGTTTGACTACCCTGTTTGATGTATAGCAGATATAGAACAGAGACAAGCAGCACCACGGTGACTCTCCCTCCAGAAAAGTAGTAGAATGCCAAAGATGAAGCTAGATACCAACCAGCTGGAAGATCAAAGATGCTCTGTATCAGACTCATAGCGATACGTCCGAATTATGCAGAAATGAGAGAAAGTAGTGAACGAGTGAATAGTTAAACAGCTCAAACAATGAAATCACCAAATCGAACAACTTGACAGATCTGAAAACTTTATGAACAATTTATAACTGAACTTCTAAAATCCACTTACAAATTCTCGTTCTCTGACTGGCTCAAAAATTGCAAAAAAAAAAAAAAAAAACATCAAAAAACATAAACATCGCTAGAGATTTAGCTGCTGCTCGAACCACAAATATAGGTCACGTGATGCTCGCTCAACTTCGCCCATCACAAAAAAGACACATGCTCATAACCAAATATCCGCGAAATAAGTTAAACGTCTTGTGCCCGAAAACGTGGTGTCAAAAATTGATACAACATAAAAACAAGAGAATTTTCCACTTCCTGCTTCATCTGCTTCAGGGTCCTGTTTCTCTAGTTATATAGATATTCAGAATGAAAGTCGCATTTTTACATCCAGATTTGGGAATCGGTGGTGCTGAGAGGTTGATCGTCGATGCTGCTTACGGTTTACAGAAGGAAGGCCATAAAGTCACTATATTCACGTCTCATTGTGACAAGACACATTGCTTTGAAGAGGTCAAGAACGATGAACTGAAAGTTGTGGTGTATGGTGATTTCTTGCCTACACAGCTCCTCAATAAGTTCAAGATTGTGTTCGCTTGTCTAAGACAACTGGTGTTGCTGCTCTCTATCGTTCTATCTGGTGAGATCTCAGAATATGACTATTTCGTGGTTGATCAGTTGAGTTTCTGTCTACCGTTGCTCCATCTCTTCCACGAGTCACGCTCCAGAATCCTTTTCTACTGTCACTTCCCTGATCAAAAGCTAGCAAGACACGATGGTTTCATTAGAAAACTGTACAGACTACCGTTTGATCTATTTGAGCAGTTCTCCACAGGTGCTGCTGATAGCATTGTTGTGAACTCCAACTTCACCAAAAGTATCTATGATCAGACTTTCAACCTTATCAAGGACGTTAAAGTTCCTGATGTCATCTATCCATGTGTCGATACTCAGAAGGAAATAATAACTGAGGAAACAAAATCTACTCTCACTAATCTACTTGGTAATGCCAAATACTTCTTAAGTATAAACAGATTTGAAAAGGCCAAAAATATTGACTTGGCTATCAGATCCTACAAACTGTTCAAAGCTACTGACAAATTAGACGTCAAACTGGTGATAACTGGTGGATATGACACTCAACTTGAAGAAAACAAACTTTATTTACAACATCTAGAAAAACTAGCCTCTGAGCTAGACTTGAAGTCATTGACGGTTTTCAACAACGAGTATTCCAAATATGCTGACCATGCGCAAGACTACGATATCGTTTTTCTACCATCAATTTCCTCAAACTTGAAAGAACATCTACTTGCCAATGCCTCGTTACTGCTATACACTCCATCCTTCGAACATTTTGGTATCGTTCCATTAGAAGCCATGAAGTTCGGCATTCCAATCCTTGCTGTTAACAACGGTGGACCAACTGAGACTATTGTTTCATTGGATGAAGACTCAAAGAACGGTACTGGATGGTTAGAAGCAAGTGATGAGAAATTATGGAGCATTAAATTGACCCAATCCTTGAAACTACCAAAGGAACTGATAGCCAAAAACGGATCTAAAGAGCTATCTGCTAGATTCACAAGAGAGAAAATGACTGCCGGTTTTGAAAAGAACATGGTTAAAACATTAAGAACTCCATTTCAATACTATACTTGGGAGAAGCTAGTACATTTATGGAAGGTTCCTATCTTCTTTCTGCTACAAAAGAACTTTGAGACTCTTTATGCTTACATTGTGATAATGTTCTTGTTCTTCCCACCTTCTATCTTCCCAATTCTTGGTATCGCAGGTGTTTCTTTGTTGTACTGGGTTGATTCAACTTGGTTCATTAAATGGTGGTGATTTAGCATATAATAGACTCAGATTTCACTTCAAAATTCAAGGACACAGTTTCTTCTAGTACACCGTAGTAACCGTATGATGTATATATAAGTATTGATCTGAGAAACAACTTTCCCATCACTCTGCATGTAGCTACAATGACAACTTGGGAATAATCATAAAAGGAAACATAGAGATACACACAACAAAGCAGAACATCAACCCTAGTCAAATTGAGACACCAAAGGACCAACAAGACTCGATGGAGACGTTTGAAAACAAAAAAGTAACACTCATTAGATAGATAACAACAATATAAACTCATGAATTTTGAACAGATTGAGCCTGGGCCTGAGCTTGGGCAGCAGCTTGAGCCTGAGCAGCTCTCTGTCTAGCGAACATCGCGTTTCTTTGCTGCTGAGCAAGCAAGACAGCCTGTTCGGGCGTAGGAGTCGCACCATTCCCAACACCAACACCGGGAACAACAGGACCACCTGGTTTTGTAGTGGCAGGATTAGGCTGTATGTTGTTCTTGGTCAACATTATTCTCTGTGGGGCCCTCACAAGTAGCAAGTGTTCGTTTGACTTATCGACGTCTAGTAGTGCCGTACGACCATTCATACCACCCACACCGTTCGAGTTTGTGATTCTAGGTAGGATTGCACCAGCAAACATCTCTCTCATTCTCAAAAAGTTGGAACGAATTTTAGTGGGGATCAAGTTCTTGCGCTCAAGTGGGAGTGGGAACGACTTCGAGACACCAGATAGCACCTGTTGGGTTTCTTCATCCGAGTCCAATGTTGCTGATCCACCATGCATGAGTTCATCTTTATCTGCTTGTGCTTTGGCTGCTTGTCCAGCTATCTTGACTTGATTCTTGTGCTGGTATGCTGCTAACAGAACATCATATGGGGCTGAACGTCCAGGAACAGCTCTCTTTGCACCCATGGAATGTGTCTTACACGTCAGTGATCTAGCGCAGAATCCTCCATCAGGCAATGCTACACCACATTGTTTCTCCACATCAACAGGTCCTTTGTTCTTGGCTGTGGATCTTTTCTTCGGTTTTACCGTAGGAACCGGAGGAAGTAGGTTGTTTGTGTTGTTTACTGCATCTTTCTTGCTCTTCTTGGTCTTGGTCATCTTTGGAGCTGGCGAGTCAACATCTAGTGGAGTTTGATCTCTAGCTCTCTTCTTCTGGTTGGTAGGTTTGTCATTATTCGTAAGGGAATTCTCCGTTGCTAGCTTCTCTCTTTGCTGCTTCATCTCCAGACACAGTGATATATGTTTTGATAGGTGATGTGTTAAAATTGGTCTATTGCAAAGGTTACAGATTCTATAGCTGATGACAGTGCTCAAAGGCTGTGTAAGGTTAAGGTTGTTTTTGAAGTTGGAGTTCTCAGTCTTGGTCTCTGTAAGCGTCTCCAAATACTGCCCTAAATCCTTCCAGACGATGTTGTCTTGTGAGTTGTCAGAGTTTGTTGGAGGTGACGATGATGGTTTTAATCCTTTGATGATGGAATCAGCACCAAAACTCTGAGGAATAGTCAAAATCGTGTCAGAGCCGGATGTCATACTCTATTTCTTCAGAAGAGGATCAGATAGCACAGATTCCCTTCCTCAATTCAGCACCAAATTTGTCTAACTTTCAATGGATTGTGTCAAATATCGACAAAATGTTCTCTGATAAGCACCGAATTCAATCAGAGCAACAAAAATCACAACAATTCAACAGGAAAAAACACGGGGACAAAAGTAATGAGGTTTATCGAACAGTGAGCAGTCCAGTAGCTGATCAAGTCTCCAAACTCAAGAGTTAAGCGATGTTTTGCTCAAAATTTTGCGTAATCTCGCTCAATCTATCCACTTTTTCACAAACACCGCCAATTCGCTGATGTAAGCCAAAAATGTCACGTGCCATGTATTGGGCGGGTAACCCAAAGGAAATGAAGTTTCAGCCACAATTTATCCAGCCACTGAGGCTAATGAAAAATGGACAACCTGATGAACTTGTATCTTACTATTATCGAATCAAAAACTTCAATAATTACTGAAATGGTTTACGAAAGAGAAGCGTATATTGCTCGTTTGGCTGTACAGAAGGCCTCTTTGCTAACAAGAGCTGTCTCCCACCAAATCTTGGCCAACAGAGCCACTACAACCATCACCAAGGAAGATAAATCCCCAGTCACAATTGGTGATTTCTCAGCTCAGGCAATCATTATCAACGCCATTAAGCACAACTTCCCAAACGATGAAGTCATTGGTGAAGAAGACTCACAAGACTTGAAGGAAAATGTGGAATTGAGCTCCAAAATCTTGAAAGAACTACAGAAAAATGACCAACTTTATGCTGAATCGTACAAGCTGGAAGATGATAGTTTGCTAGGACCTCCTTTCAAAACTATCGAACAAGTCGAGCAGGTAATTGACCAAGGTGCCTCACTTGGTGGGCCTAAAGGTCGGTTCTGGGCTCTGGATCCAATTGATGGAACAAAAGGGTTCTTGAGAGGTGATCAGTATGCTGTTTGCTTAGCACTCATCGTTGATGGTGTTGTTCAGGTTGGTGTTATCGGCTGTCCAAACTTGCCAGACGATCTTGATTCTCCAAGTTACAAAGGTGGTTTATTCACCGCTGTGAAGACGGAAGGCTCGTACTACTCAAAGCTATACGACTACAAAGTCGATGAAGACTTCAAAACAGAAAGAATCTCTATGAAAAATGAATTGAAGTCAACTTCTGAGATTAAAGTTTGTGAAGGTGTCGAAAAAGCTCACAGTTCCCATGACGATCAGTCAAAGATCAAGGACTACCTCAAAATACCCGCTGGTCAAACCTTGAACATGGATTCTCAGGTCAAATATTGCTCTCTATCAAAAGGTCTCGCTGAAGTTTATCTAAGACTGCCAATCAGTGCATCATACCAGGAGAAGGTCTGGGATCATGCAGCTGGTAATGTGTTGATCACTGAAAGTGGTGGTGTTGTCTCTGATATGAATGGTACACCTTTGGACTTCAGCAAGGGTAGATATCTATTGAGTTCAGGTGTTATTGCAGGTTCGAAACAGTATCATTCAAAGGTCATTGAGGCTATCAAACACACTGTTACAAAACTATAAGTGCGCTGTGACACATCAAACAAATAGTGTTCACCGTACTACGTTCATGACAGAGGTATGCATATAATAATGAACGGTCATATTAGATCACCATCCAAAGTTCTCAGTATGTAGATAAGCCTCTTGGATATCTCCATTCAGCACTTTCTTCTGTAGAGTAGACGCAGCATTGCCAACATCCGCTTGCAAAGAAGCAGTACCAGAAACTATGATTGCATTTCTTTGTCTCAGTGAGAGAGACTGGATGTACTGTTTCAAGGCGGGCTTCGTGTTATTGTAGATGTTCAGATAATTTTTATGGTTCGTTTCATCAATTGACTCAATGAGACTTGCCTTTGATTCGTTCGTCGTGCTTTCAGTGTCTTGTGAATCAAGCTCAAAAGCACTTTCGGGCTGCTCGGTGGCTATCGTTGTAGTTGATCCGTCTTTAGAGTTGGTGACGAATATATGGAACTTGTACATTGACAAAAGCTTTGAGTCTATGTTGTTCACCATATTCAATAAGTTGATGAGTTGAGTACTTATGGAGTCCAAAACGCCGGTGTCTTTCACAACCCAGATGAACTGAATTTGCTTGACAATGTTAGTAGGATTGCCCAAATTTTGAGCAACGTGAAGCATAAATGGGAAAGTGACTGCGACACCAGTACCAGAAGAAACTAATATCAACTGGTCAAACGATAAGGGATCTCGGTTCATTCCACCATAAGCACCATCAATAAAGACCTTGTACTTCTTTTCCATGTTCTTCTCACCCAAGATATCATCATGGATCTTCTTAGTCAAACCTCTTTGTGGTCTAACAAGCAGTTTCAAGTGACTTTCACCAGACACTCTAGGAATAGTCAAGATTGAAAATGGATGATTATCTAGTGTGTGAATACCGTTCATAAATCTGATGAAAATATGCTGACCAGGCTTCCAGAAAAACTCATAGCGACTTTTGATAGGAATAGTGATCTCAAAGAGATTATCAGAAACTGCCTTCACTGTTGCTTCTTTATGTTTGAAGGCGTATGTGTTGGGCTTGAATGTTGACTTCACCATTGTTCTGTACAAAACTTGTGCACCCCAGAATGCAAGTGTGCCCCAAATGTATTCTATTCCCAAATCACCATAGATGTGAAAGGCTAAAGTAGCGAAATAAGCTATCCCCATGATCCAGTGTACGTGCCAAAACACCTCATACAGATACTTTCTAACAAATCTTGAACCACCGAAACAAAGAATGAACAAGAAAATCAAAGGAGGAACCCCATTTCTATAGATCAACTGCGTATCCCATTTGTAACGTAGTCTCTTCATACCACCCTCCTCAATGTCTTGAATCAAGAACGGTATCGTATGAACCATCGATAGGAAGAATGAGCCCCATCCTAGAGCTTGATGAAAGACGTTCAGCTTCTCATAACTGATACCAGTTATTCCGCTAATGAAATTGGTTTTTCCAGACATGACGTATAAGAATGGAGTCAGTGCCATCACCATGATTCCTGTTCTGATCGCCAATGGAGGTGATCCAAAGCCTCTGCATCCTCTATACCAGAAGTGTGGCAAGAACGCATAGCAAAGCACAAAGAGCGAGGAAGCAAAAAACACAAACAACGTTCCAAACGACGGAGGCAATCCTGTCAGTCTCGAGACCATCACAGACAGTCTTCTATATGCGAACTGTCTTGATAACGCACTCAGCTTATTGATAATAGTCACGCCTTTGACATCGATAGACCCCGTGGTTCTTGCCAGATAGTCACCATACAGATATATCAGTTTCTTAGCGGTCAATAAGAATAGCAAAGCAACGCCAAAGTAGACACAATACAGTGCATACTTTGGCTGATCCATGAATGGCACAGTGGCCTGTGAGATGGTCTTGTACTTTGTGTATGTCTCTGAGCCTATGTCAGCGACACAATCCACATCCTTGTATGTCTTGGCCATCGGAACTTCTTACGTCGATTGTCCATTGTTGCAAGATCGAACGTATCAGACAAAGAAACTATCTTTTATACAAATCCAGTGAACGTATGGCTAATCAAAACCATAAACGGATTAATCTGAGATCTCATTGGTCCAAAAACAGCGCAAATGTATCCGGCAACTCAAAGCTAGCGGAATAAACTGCAAAGAGAGCAAATAAACCACAGCAGACAAGATTTGCCCTCACAACAAGCTGTAAATTGTAACTATTTTATCGATGTTTATTTGCTCATTTTGTATGCATGTTGAGATGTCGCGATTTCGCGGTGTCTAATCTTGAAAGCAGTTGCTATGGAAACCACCAGAATCTTGATTACCTAGGCAACGAAATCTTGTACCTGAATACACCCGATTTTGTACTAAATTATTGTAATGAGGTCACTGGAGTGGACTAAAAGGGGTCCGGTAATTGGCTAGTGTGCGTGGGAGGTTCTAGCCAGTAAGCTGCTTTGTTTTTCTAACGCACGGCTGAATAAAAGCTTGGTCTCTTAAGACCATAGTTACGACGTCCATAATAGTAATTAATGAATAGCTCTAATTTCTAGAATACACAATGCTTATATGTACATATGTCGGATATGGATATGCAAGTTGATTCATAGCTTCTTCAAGGCGTCTGCGATTGGGATGTCACCTCTGATCAGTGGGATGAACTTCTTTATAGTGTGGGCATCTCTTAAAGACTCGATGATTGTTAAAGCGACGTCATCCCTTGATATATACAGTTCGGTAGGGGTGTCTTTGTACAAGTCCGCATAATCGTTGACTTCGAGTGGGTTGTAGATGGTACCACTAGCCTCAACATCCTTCAAGTACCCTGGCTGTAGGATGGTCCATGGGATATCCGTTCTGTGGATAACTTCATCGGCATATTTTTTTGCAATGTAGTAGGATCTCAAGGAGGTGTTCCACCAGAACTCACGGTCTCTTGACTTTATGGCACTCACCAGTATGAATCTTTGTTTCGAGCCGTTTGCTTGGATGGCATCAGATACCTTCACAGCACCGTCCAAATCAACACTGAATGTCAAGTCAAGACCTTTCCCACCAGCACCGGCACTGAAGACGATAGCATCAAAGTCTTTCAAGGTTGTTGTGATTGATTCTAGTGTGCTATTCGTTAGATCTAGCTCTGTGGAATACTGTATTCCCAGATCCTTGAATTTTTGTGACTGTGATTTGTTTCTGATGAACGCTGTGGTCTCGAACTCTTGTTTGAGCTGAGCCAGTCTCTTCAATAAATAGGTTGCGATCTTCCCATTGGCACCAATAACGGCAAGCTTGGTGGCCATTGTTGTAAATGTTTAGCGAGTGAAAGGGATTGTGGTGAAGTGGTAAAGCCGACGGGATGAAGCTGTTTCTGCCAATTGTCTTCAAAACAAAAAATTCAGCGAGTTTACTGCAATTTATTTCCAACGTAAAATTTCGTTGAGCAGCAGACACCTTTTTTTCAGAATATGTCAAGCTTAAATTTTGGTATCTCCGAAGACGGCTAAAATTTTCAGTGCCTTGATTGAAGATTATGGCCTGAACAGTGCAAAATATCCACAGTTCAAATGTCCAACACGCAACTTGAGGCTGCCAAAGAGGTTGTGGAATGGATCCAGCAGAACAACGGGTTCTGGAATTCCGATTTGTTGGAGATCAAACAATCCAAGCTCGGTGGTGTCGGTGTCTTCGCTAAAGATGATCTAGACCCACTGTTAAAGCCAATAGTACTGTTGAGATTGCACAAACAATCCATTCTATCGTTCCAGAAATCACTTATTGCTAACCTTATTACTGAAGAAGGGATCGATGGAGCACTCGCATTGATCATCTCGTTCGTCTATGAAAAACAAACCGGAGAATCATCACCTTGGTACCCTTTCATTAAGAGCATTCAATACAAAGACACTAACGGTGATCTTATACTACCACCCACTCTATGGACAAAGAAACAGAAAGAAGTCATGAAAGGTACTGAGCTAGATATAATGGGTGCACTGGATGATGGAGAGAACCAAGAAGCATATGAGAGAGCATGTACATTTGCCCTGAATCAGCATGAACTCTCTAACGGTCTGATTTCGATACCATGGGAACTTGATATTGAAGGAATTGAGCCCGAGGAAGCCTTGCTGAAATACAAGACCTTCATCGCATTGTCTCATGCGATCGCATCAAGAGATTTCGAGATTGATGAGCATCATCAAGTTGGTTTGGTTCCAGGTGCATGTTTGTTCAATCACAGTAACAAACCAACCGTTAGATTTGAGAGTCTGTTTGACGTATGCGCAGCTTGTGGTGACTCTCAAGGTTGTGACCATATCGTGGAATCTGATGATGACATGGAGGAAGGTGGAGATGGTGATCTTAGTGGTAAGGAGTCATCAGATGGTGAAGAATATTCAAGTGATAATGATCATGATCATGGACATAGTCATAGCCAAGGACAGGCACATGGACACACTCACGAGCATGGTCATACTCATGCAGATGGAGAATTCTGTGGTGGCGATGCGTCCGAAGAAGAATCAGAGGATGAAGAGTTCGATGGTCCAATTGAAGAGTTTATCGATTTGATAGAAGATGCCATGGCAAGAGAAAAAGAAGAAGAAGAGAATGATAAGCATGCTGATGGTTCTGGGTCTGGTTCAGAATCAGATTCAGATCTTGATCTAGAAGAGGAGATCGTGATTTTAGACGACGAGAAACGTGTACTACCCGATGACTGTTGTGATATTGCGCTGATGAAGAAAGTCAACAAGGGGGAAGAGTTGTTCAATACCTATGGTGACTTTAGTAACTCTGTCCTACTTTCCAAATACGGGTTTGTCATCCCAGACAACATGAATGATACAGTCGGTCTAGGAATTCAGTTCTTGAGATTAAGAAAGAAGAACGGCAACTTATACTCTAGACATTTTGATTGGTGGGAGAAAGGAGGTTACTTGATGATGAGAGATTACTTAGCATCCAAAAAAAATGAAGATGATGCGGAAGATGAAGACGGTCATGGAGACGGCTGCACTGATGGCTGCTGTGGAAATGATGAAGCCGATCAGGAATTTGATGAAATCCCAGATTGGACAGTTGATGTCTCTATTGACTACTCGGGTGCTCCTCAACCAATTACATATGCACTACTGAAACTACTGTCGCTGAACAAGATAGAGCTGACCAAATTCCTGAAGAATCCGGAGAAGGTCAACTTGGAGGTCCTGACAACAAAGAGTACACTTGCCTTGAAGATCTACAAGGAACTCGTTGAGGCTAGATCCAAAGAGTACAACAACGACATCAAGATTCACAAACTCCTGAAATCATCAGACACAAGAGAAAGAATGGCTGCTCTACTCGTACAAGGCGAGATGAATATCATCAACAAAGCATTAGATTTCGTGAAGAAGAAACTGTGAATAGATTTATCCATAGAGTTTTAAAAACTGTGTAGCCCTAACAGCATATCACGTGATGTGCCTTTTTATCACGTGAAAATTTCTTGACCTGAATCAGGAAAGCTTACCCTGAGGATCCGGGTAACGAAAAATTTCTTCACACTGAAAACTTTTCAGTGAAAAATTAACCATCAGCAACAACCTACAAGAAGTTCTCCATCACTTACTAACATCTTATTAGAAATGTCTGTTGCCCGTCCTCAAGTCTCAGTTTACTCAACTGCCGGTGAAATCACCTCCAGCTCTTTGCCATTACCAGCTGTCTTCTCTGCTCCAATCAGACCAGACATTGTTCACTCAGTCTTCACTGCTGTTAACAAAAACAAACGTCAAGCTTACGCTGTCGCTGAAAACGCTGGTCACCAAACCTCAGCTGAATCATGGGGTACTGGTAGAGCTGTTGCCCGTATTCCACGTGTTGGTGGTGGTGGTACTCACCGTTCTGGTCAAGCTGCTTTCGGTAACATGTGTCGTGGTGGTCGTATGTTTGCTCCAACTAAAACCTGGAGAAAATGGCACGTCAAGGTCAACCATAACGAAAAACGTTATGCGACCGCCTCTGCCATTGCCGCCTCTGGTGTTGCTTCTCTAGTTTTGGCTAGAGGTCACCGTGTTGAACAAATTCCAGAAGTCCCATTAGTTGTTTCTTCCGAAGTTGAATCAATCAAAAAGACTAAAGAAGCCGTCGCTGTCTTGAAAGCCGTTGGTGCTCACAGAGATGTCGTCAAAGTCTTGAAATCCAAGAAACTACGTGCCGGTAAAGGTAAACTAAGAGGTCGTCGTTACACCCAACGTCGTGGTCCATTAGTCGTCTACGGTGAAGACAACGGTTTGGTCAAAGCTTTCAGAAACATCCCAGGTGTTGAAACTGCCTCTGTTGCTTCTCTAGGTTTGCTACAATTGGCTCCAGGTGCTCACTTGGGTAGATTCGTCATCTGGACTGAATCTGCTTTCGCCAAATTGGACTCTGTCTGGGGTTCTGATGCCGTTGCCTCTTCCAAGGTCGGTTACTCTCTACCATCCAACATCATCTCCAACTCTGATGTTACCAGATTAATCAACTCTTCTGAAATCCAAGCCGTTGTTAGACCAGCCGGTCAACCAACCCAAAAACGTACTCAAGTCTTGAAGAAAAACCCATTGAAGAACAAACAAATCTTATTGAGATTGAACCCATACGCCAAAGCCTTCTCTGCTGAGAAATTAGGTTCAAGAAAAGTTGAACAAAAAGCTGCTAAACCATCAAAAGGTCAATTCGCTGAAACTTTGAAACACGATTAAATTTAGCCCAATATCTTAATTGGACTTGCCGTGTCTCGGAGGTGCTTGTGCTGACTTGTTATAGGATTCTCTTTCAATAAAAAGATCATCACACTGATACCAAATTAATTTGTAAACTGTAATAATACCTTTATCTATATAGATATCGGATATTTGTACGTTTTAGGCAATAATTTAAGTGACTTAAAAACCCTTCTAAATCCCACGAACACTTCTTAGAACTGGCTATATATCCCTCAATGGTGAGTTTTATTTGGCTAACCACTGCTATAATAGCAGCAGTCTCCTTGTCAGATGCTTCTCCTCTGATTCAATCGCTTCTATCTCCCTTCTCAAGCTGTTACTCAGATGATATCTCATCAATCGATCTACGAGATTACAACTACACAAAAACATATGGTCTTTCTGAGGAGACATTGACTGAGCTATTCACACTCCACAAGTTCCTAGTCTCCACGCCATCTGTAAGCTATCATGAACTCGAAGTTGGTAAGAAACTCGGTGGTTACTTGAAATCCAAAGGTCTGACGGTCGAGTATCAAGAGATATCAAGAACGAGATACAATGTATTTGCGTACAAAGGAACGAAAAACGAGACAAAGTTATTGGTGAACTCACACATCGATACCGTTCCACCATATTTTCCTTACTCCATCAAAGAGGACGGCACGAGGATCTATGGACGTGGTTCAACTGATGCTAAAGGGTCCGTTGCTGCTGAGATCATCGCTTTCCTCGAATTAGTTGACTCTTTAGATGAAGGAGAAGTTTCTTTGTTGTTTGATGTTGGTGAGGAGAATGGGGCTGATGGTATTGGATTCGTTGAGGACACCATTGATTATCACTGGGATTCGTTGATCGTGGGTGAGCCGACGGAGAATAAACTGGGTGTTGGCCATAAAGGTGGGTTTGGTGGGACCGTTAACG
This sequence comes from Wickerhamomyces alni, assembly GCA_949709075.1. NCBI lineage: Eukaryota > Fungi > Ascomycota > Saccharomycetes > Phaffomycetales > Wickerhamomycetaceae > Wickerhamomyces > Wickerhamomyces alni. The sequence continues at coordinate 374,682 of CATIXA010000004.1, read as the reverse complement.
TCACTGGGAAGGCTTCCCATTCAGGATACCCAGAATTGGGAATTGATGCTAATAAGATCTTGATTGAGTTCTTGGCTCGCTTGTACTCAAAAGAACTTCCTTCAGATGAGCTTTTAGGTAACTCAACTCTCAATGTTGGAGTGTTGAGTGGTGGTGTTGCTAGTAATGTCATTTCTCCCTTTGCAACTGCAAACCTCTTCTTCAGGGTCACTTCAGATGGGGAAAGATTCCCTGATATCATTCAAGAAGCTATTACAGAGACAAATGGAAGTGAATACATCCATTTCTCAGGTTCTCTGGGTGCTCAACCGCTATTTTTCGACTTCAAGGTTGATGGTTTTGAGAGTATTGTATTAGGATATGGAACTGATGCAACTAAATTACAAAAGAACGAGATCCCACACAAGTTTCTTTATGGACCGGGAAGCATTCATGTTGCCCATGGTGCAGGAGAATATGTCGATACAGATAGTCTTGTTGCTGCTGTTGATGGTTACAAAAGACTGATCAAGCACAGTTTGAGTCTGTGATGGAGCAGAGATGCTTCTACAGGATCAATTTTTAAATACTTATCGAATAATTAAATACATATATATATAGAGAGAGTGATGCACTGCCGTAGCAATATGATAACTCACCAAACTTGTAGCTCTTCGAACAAATCAACACGGCCTTTAGATTTTTGTAAGTGATTGGCTACCGATGTTCTGATTTGATCCACCATCTTAGGAGCAGCACAACTTACAACTGCAATTGATGGTCCGGTCTCATCGCTGAACTCCTTCAAGATTAATTCATCAACATTTGGTCTTTCAAAGTGGAATGTCACTTTATTTTGTAGCTCACTTTGAATCACTGCACCAAGTTCCATACGAGATTTGGCTTGAGATGAGACTGGTTTCTCATTATCTGAGCCTTCTGAGGATGATCCTTTTGGTTTCTCTGAAGAGGTCTGTGATATATCCTCACCTTCGTCTGATGACTTTCTGCCAGTGATGTAGATGTCAATTTCTGTAGCGGTTGAAGCCAACAATTTCAGTTCTTCACTGAACCACGATAAGGCTTCCAGGTTTCTCACAACCCATAAAAGTTTCATATGTTTCTTTGCTGCTGTTCCACGCTTTGCCAGATCCATAACATGAGAGTATAGACCAGGGATACCATTACCACCACCGTAGAACAACACTTTATCATACTTCTCTACTGGAGCTCTATGACCGTATGGACCCTCGATTGAAACCTTGAGAATAGCTGAGTTATCACTTGACTTTTCAGCTAGTTTCCGTAGCTTCTTTGTGATACCACTTTTAGCTTTGATGTATAAAGTTATATGACCTTCCTTACGCACAGACTGGATGATAGTGAAAGGATGTGATTGCCAGAATGTAGACTTAGTAAAGAAGTAGACGTAACCGAATGCACCTGGGAATGGACTGAACCATTTGTTACAGGGAACTATGACTCTGATAGTCTCGTCTCCCACGAATTCAACATGAGCATCTTTTATACCAAACACTGCCATTCTTGTGACTCTTGTAAGTCTGTCAAAGATCCACAATGCCCAAGACGCATATATCCATTCCAGATACCCCAGATCGTAACAATGCCACCAACAACCAACGATGAACAGTATAACAAGCACAATATGAATAAATATGAACATCTCATATGAAGCTGCTCTGAAGAAATGGAAAGCTTGCACAATGATGACTGCTCCTATGACTGTAGCAGCAACACCCCATTGCCAATAGGGGTCTTCATAATAAGCTGTCAAGCTCCCATAGGCAATACCATATCCAGTCCAGCAAATACTATGAATGGTGGCATGTATCCACATGATTCTAGCTACCCATTTGTGGTAGAACATCAAACTGGAGAATGGAATACCAGTCAGAGTAGTCAAGACGTTGTTTCTTCCAGAGAAGATGATCAGTAATGGAATCAACCCAAAGGAAATGACACCGGTTCTGTTTGCAATGTCTCTGTAAAGCACTTTGAACGATGAAGTCATTGTACCACCTGGAGAATAGTTGACAGCAGTCAATAGGACATTCAAACAAATGAAGAAGAACACAACAAGTGACTCAACTCTCGTTGGTATCAATGTTGAAATAACTTTAAGCCAAACTTTAGCATCAGTATGGTGACCATTGAACGCTGAAGGAATAGACACATTGGCTCTATACCAGTTGATTAGCTTGTTGTTAAACTTTGTATGAAGTCCAGTTCTTTTGAGAAGTGTAGCAGTACCGTGAAGAATGAACACAAACACAAAGTATAAGTAAAGTATACCTGTGAATGTAGAAGCGATGTCTAAGTTATAACCGACTTCCATATAATACTTCAACGTTGGTGCAACTTTCTTCTGGCTGATCTTGATAGGCTGGTACAGAGGTTCAGTAGTGTAGTTACGTTTTGGATCTATATCCAGAACATACTTGGTACCATTCTCATAGATGCTGAGCAGCTCTTCCTGTGTGTAAGGCATTCCATCATACATTTCACAACTCTGAGCAAACATTTTCAGTGCTTTGTGGAAGTCAGCAGAATGAGCACCAAGCCTTTCGGCAAAGCAGAGAGTCATAGATGCTACTGCTGGTTCATATCCACACATCTTGTCATAGTATTTAGACCCTAGGCCTTTCTTCACCTGATCATAACCGTAACCAAAGCTGAATGCTGTTAGACCACTATTACAACCCCAAACAAGGTTTCTGGCAGCACCCCCAAACTTCTCAGTCTTGGCTGGAGCTTTACCATAGGCTACTGTCCCATCAAACAAGCTGAACAAGAACAGGACCAATATCTGAAATCTCATTGCCGATCAAAGGTTATAGATGCTGACTGATTGAAACGATAACTTAGCCAATAAGCAACGCAAACTTCGAACTGCAGAACCATTTGTAATGTGGAGGATTGTCATACGTTATATATGTGTGACTTGTGAGCCGGTAAGGATTCGAGCAGGTTCTATTAGAGACAGCTGCATGATCAGCGCACCATGTATCTTTATTCGACCCGCTTTGATCGGTTCCACGTAGATTCCTTCTTTGGGGTCAAATCAAAATCTTCAACTGTATCTCCACTTATAGTTCCTTAGTTCATTCCGTTGAATTAGGGCTAACCAGGTCCTTGGAGGTGTACCCTTCTCTGTAATAAGATCGTATTTCACAAACGTCTAACTGACATATCTTTTCATCAACCACTAGCTTGTCTTCTTCACCAACAAACAAAAACAATTGCCATTCTCCAGATGTTCCTTGTTCAGTGCTCAGTATACCAGTAATTTCATTGGCTGACCGTCCAGTAACAGCAGCAGCAATCAGATCTCTTGAGAGCCACTCACAGTAAAGGAAATAAGACTATAAATTCGAATATGCAGCTGGACACATGATGATCGATAAATTTCTGGGTGTACATGAGCCTCAACGACCAAATATGCTTAATTAATGGTGGAATTTGCAAAGTTGCGGTGATCTCTCCAGCTAAATCACGCTGTTAAGCGGCGTAACTCCAATGGTCGGTCGGCAGCTGAGATCAACTGGGACATTGGGTCGATCAGCGAATAAGCTGAGTCCTTTGCGAGGGTAAGGTCTTAGCCACACCAAGTTGAGTGCGCTGTAAGACGTTGAAGAGTGAACCCTTCTATTATTAGTTAGGACTGGCCCCTGAGGCTGGGAGACCCTCCCCTCAATGGGCTTGAAATAATATCAATGAGCTTAAAATACCAAGAGTATACCAAGACACCAAGCATTTTGGCGGCTTGTCTATTATGCCAATTATACAACGCCCAACAGTAAATTACAGGACATAAACAAGTAACACAAGTCGCAACGCTTCAAGACGCCATCTTAAGCTCGGGACCTTGGCATTTAGCACAGCTGTTGGCGAGATGTTCAGTTACAACAAATATCAACAGGCCAATCACGGCTCAGAGTAGCCGTGTTTTTGTCCAGCATACTGAAAAGTGCATACGGTCGCAAAAGTTTATAGTGCAATTCTACAGTGAAGATCGCCGTGAAAGTAAGCTTAATTTTTATCTGATTGATCTTATAAGCAAATCACCGGACTTCCAGGGTTCCGGAGTCGCCTTACTACTGTAATCTCATTCATCCTTATTGGTTATATTCGTAGACAACCGTGGGTTATAGCTTTATTCTGTCTACCCTAAGTCTAGCTAACTCCCAATATACATGAGACTGAAAGGCTGATCAGCTAATCGGTTATACTACGGCTTCTTCACAATATGCTTCAAAAGTGGTGAGTTATATCTTATTAAGCGCCAATACTTCTCTTCAGTTCCAGATATCTCTCCTGTGCTTTGTGCTCCGCGTGAACAAGCTGATCCACCTGCTCTTTCAATAAGTCAGATCTTGACTTCAGAGCCACCTTCTCACCTTCGTGTAGCATGGTAAATGCAGCTAATGCTCTATCAGTTTCCTTAAGATCCTTCAACAAAGTCACAGACTCATCAAGTATGACTTCGCTCCGTTTGACAGAACCACCAAACTTCACTTCCAAGTTCTTTTCGATCTTGTTGCTCTTCTCAATGAGATCAGTCAAGACTGTTACTAAAGTGTCATTCTCAAGATCGTCTTCCACAGTGTATTCCTGATGAATCAGTGAAAAGTGCTTCTGGAATGTTGCCAGTTCATCCGAATCTATCTCTTTCTCAACTTCTGCCTCAACTATGAGTTTCGAAGCTTCATCTAGGTCACCAAGTAGAGGCACACCAGCAATCTTGTTCAATTTGGAGTAATCAGACCTTATCAAGCTCAACATTTCCTTACTGACAGCCTTGGAAATATTAGAATCGTCTAACGATCCAAGAAGTAGGGAGCCATCGACATTTGGTACAGCCAGTTGTTTCTGAACAGCCTGTGATCTTCTTAGTAATGCCTTTTGTCTTTCCTCTTCTTCAGCTAATAGTCTGAGTCTTTCCCTCTCACCAACATCCTCATCGGTAGCAAGCGTAACTGGTTTCCTTTCTGCATTCTCAACATCATCATCTTCAAGAATTTCAAAGTCGTTCTTCGGTTTGGGTAGGCTCATCAACTTTGCCCTTAATGACGATTTAGTATCCGAAATTTTTGGGACCACAAGACTATCTGCAGTCTGTTGGGTTACTTCACTATCCTCGAGATCTTCGACTTCACCAGTGGTCAATAGTGCAGATTTCACATTCTTTGACTCTTTGATCTTTCGTGCTCTATCATTGATCAGATCTTCGGAAGCTTCATCTCTATCTGTGATTCTCTCCTTGATTACTGCATCAATGCTACCTTTGGACAGTTTTGATAGTTCATCATCACCAAACACAGGTTCGGGTAGTTCCAACTTCCTTTTCTTGGATGGGTCTTCAGGTAGAACGGCTTCTTTCATAATAACATCGCTTGATTCCTTTTTGTCATCTCTATTTCTCTTCTTATCCTTCTTCTTGTCATCATCATTCTTCAATCCCTTTTTATCAACTTGATATTCAAACTTCTTCAAATCCCTTTCATTGACAACGTTCTCATCAGTTGTGTCATAGAAACCGCTTGTTGGAACATGCTCGAACGGTATATCCTTTGTATAATCCATTTGGTTTGCGAATTTCTTTCTTGGAGCCCGTAGCTTCGTCGTTATACCAGCCTGTTTTAGATCACGTCTTTTCTGTAGCAGTGCGACCCTTTTGCTTTCCTCCAGCATTCTTTCCCTAGCCTTCCTCGTGGCTTTCTTACCTCTGGTATTAGCAAGTCTTGCTCTAGCCTCAGACAACATCTCTCTCTCATCGTCATCAAGGTCAACAGCATCCGGTCTTGCTTCTTTAGTCTCCGCGTCGACATTGATATCACCGATCTGGAAATCTTTCGAGGCACCAACTGATTCTAGAGTCTCAATACCAGGGCCAGCCAAGGTAAGGTCACTAGACCCTTCATCATCAAGTAGTTTTTGGTATCTTTCAATAGATTGAGCAGCTGTTCTCCCCAAAGCCGATGAGATCGATCTCCACTGATTAGGCAGAAGACGAGCAAGCTCCAAAAGTCGAGCATCCTCCTGTTGTGTCCAGTCTGTCTTTCTTATACGAGGATCTAGAAATTCATTCCATCTAGCTTTTGCTTGTTTAGCAGTCTTTCTCGCTAGTAAAGAAGCCACTCTGTGCCATTGGTTCAAACCATATTTCGAGACAGCAGCCTTCAGAACTTGGTCCTCTACATTAGACCAGGAACCACCTTTCACATAAACCGGAACCATCTTGAACTCTTCCTCAACTTTTCGAATTTAATTTGATGAGTTTGTTCCATAATTATGGAATTATTTTAATCAGCTAAAAACCGCGAAAATTTGGTAACCATGGTTACAACAGCTACTAACAGCTACTAACAGCTACTAACAGAGTAACAATACAAATTTATAATTAAAGTAACTCACTCTAGAGTCGTAACAATATACAGGGCAGGAGGGCTCTATTTCAACCCTTTCAAGATCTTTTCTTTATCGTCAGCAGAAAGAAGACCAATGACTTCGGCTAACCCACTTATAGCAGAGTCATGGTTACTTCTGATTAGCTGAGCAATGCTTTGTGCAAAAGCTTCATCTCTCAATTGGTTGACCAGGGTATCTAGTTGTTCGTGTTGTTCTTCAATCCACTCAGCAATAGCCTGGTCATCGTCATAATCGACACTGGATGGATACCATGATCTCAGTCTAGCGACCTTTTCGATTCTGGTGGCTTGTTTCAAAACTTCACCAATACGTTTGATCAAATATTCTTCATTCAGACGACGACGGATTCTCCAGAAGAAGAAACGACGGGATTCACTGAATACCAATTCTTTTCTGATAGCACCTTTGGCAAGCATACGACCAGATCTATCATGCAGATCAGCGAATTGAACAGAAATTTGTTGGTAGATTGGAAGCAAGGCTCTTTCACGAGCTGCCAACTTGGCAGAGAACTCCTGGTGTTTTTCAGGAGTTATAGAAGAGTCTGCTAGTTTGGCTTTCAGATCAGCATAAGTCTTGTCCAATCTAGACATAGTAGCAATCAGTTTCTCACGTCTGTATTTAATACCAACCATACCTTCTGGTTCCAAGACACCGGCTCTGGACTCAACATCAGCGTACATTTCCATCATGTCGGCATTGATGGTTGGATCAACAACGACCCAAGAACCACCTCTTAGTTCACCAGTTGGAGGAATGTATGTAATAATTGGTTGTTTGAAGTCAACCAAGGCGTCAACGATGAATGAACCATATTTCAAAACTTCATTGTACATATCACGTTGACCACCAGAGAAACCTCTCCAGTTCGCTAAGATCATCAATGGCAATTGTTCACCATTGTTGAAGTCGTTGATGGCTTGAGCAGTCTTGAAAGCACTGTTTGGATACCAAACTTGACCAGCTTCTTGAACGAGTTGTTCAGTTGAGTCTGGGTTGGCAGGATCTGCTGGAATCAAGTTTTCAACGGTAGCTGTTTCAACACCAATGACACCCATTGGGATACCACCCAATCTTGCTCTACCAACAACGACACCTTTAGCCCATCCACTCAAAGTTTCTTGGAATGAGTTCTTATCGAATAAACCAGATTCAAAAGAACCGTCTTCAGTTTGACGACCGGCGATCATCCATCTCACATCATAAGGTTCATCACGAGTTGGAGCATAAGTGACTTCTCTATTCCATGGATCTTCCAATGATTCTAGGATTGGGACTGGCATGTTACGTTTAGCTGGAACATATGACAACCAGTTCATGATTTGTTCAACACCGGCAAGATCATCTGAAGCAGTTAAGTGAGAAACACCGTTTCTGTACATGATCTGAGTACCACCTAATTGCAAGTTGGAAGAGTAGACTTCACGTCCCAACAATTTGTTGATAGCTGGAGCACCAGTCAAAATGATTGGTTGACCTTCAATTTGAATAGCTCTTTGACCTAGTCTGACTAGATAAGCACCGATACCAACTGATCTACATGTGACCAGTGTGATAGTGAAGATGTCTTTGTAAGCTTTGGAAGTGGCACCAGCAATCAAACCAGAACCTCTCAAACACTCAACACCTAAACCATCTTCAGCACCGATGATAGTCTTGATGACATGTCTTACTTCACCACCTTCGACGATTCTCTCAGTCATGACACTTTTGGATTGATCACGCTTAGAAAGCTGTTCCAAACCTTCATCATTCAAATATAGGTATTGGAAACCTTTTTCTGGTTTACCTGGTTCATTCCAAGCAACTTGGTACAATGGAATCAACTCTTCAGCAACACCAATTCTAGCACCGGAGTTGGCAGATAGATAGATTCTTGGGATACCCAATTTTCTAGCAAGTTCAGTGACTTTGTTGAAGAAGTAATCTTCTTGAGGACCAAATGAACCAATCTTGTAAGTGATATCGTTGGCCACAATGAGAAATTGACGACCTCTTGGGTATTCTGGAGTCTTGACAACAACTTTGAAACCGACCATACCAACAGAGTTTGCGCCTGGTTCTCTAGCAACTTCAGTTATCTCATCAGAATCATCCAAGATCAACTCGGTTGATTGGAAAAAGTCTTCCGGAACCTTAGTATTTGGTAGATGTTTCTTCCATTGAGATAAAGTAGCTTGACGGAACAGTTCAGGGAAATCATAAACGTATGTAGTACCCATCAAATGAGCTTTGTAACGTTTTGGTTGCAATGATTCCTTAGCTGGATATGGAGTAGAGATTGGTCTCAAGTGCATGGAGCCTGGATGAGCATCGAATGATTTGAAGACCCAGTCCCCATTTCTGTTTTTGACTTCAGTGTATAGTTCAGACTTGATGACATAACCGGAGACATTGTTGATCATAGCTCTCAATGGGAATGGAACACCTGTTTGTGGATCATTACACATGATTCTAATCTCTGCAGCAGCAACACGAAGTCTCCATAATCTTCTACCGAATCTTTCCAAGAAACCACCGAAAGCAGCTTCAACATCTTCTGGTAACACATTGAAGACAGCAGAGAAGTTGATGAAGATATGGTTCAAATCGGAGTTTGAAGTATCAATGACCTCAAGAGCATCCAAAATATCAGACATCAATCTATTAGCTTCAGAGGTTAAGTATTCTTGAATGGTAATATCATCCCGGATACGGCCAGTTCTAATAACACCTCTAGTGAAGTATCTTTTGTCAACCGATGAGTTTTTACCAACAGCTTCATAGACGTGCAAGTTTCTGTTATCAGTGAAGATTGGTCTGATGTTGAAGTTTGATAATCTACCCAATTCTAGTTGATAAGCCAAAGCTGGTTCAATGTGACGAATGGTTTCATCTTCCTTGTAATCTGGACCTCTGTAGGTGTAGTATTTTGGATAAGTACCATCATTTGAACCAAAGACAAAAGTGATACGACGAATGGATTTGGCGATCAACTCACTCTTAGCTTCAGCGAGAACCTCATCCAATTTAGCTAAAATCTCAGTCTCAGAGTCAAATCCATCAGAGTTTGCGATGACGACGTTAGCAACATTGAATAGAACAGCGCTGGAAGCACCGGATCTATCTGGAGCTGGACCACGAGAGGTATCAACAACAGTCTTGCTTGGGATTTGTTCCAAACCTTTCAACAATCTTTCGTCAACATCATCCAAGTGAGCAGCTGGAATCAACAAACCACTTCTAGATGGTTGAGAATCATCAGATGAGACAAAAGTCAAATCAGACACAGAAATGGCACGATTTTGTCTACCAATTGTTCCTTTAGATTGAGGAATTGCGTTGAAAGCAGCAGTAGATAGCGATGGTAGCTGAAACTTCCACTCAACAATTGGAGGATCAGAGGCAGAAGTATGATAAGTTAAGTTACCAATAACGTTGTACGCACGGTAAGCACGACGAACGTAGACTTCGGCAGCAGCAGCGGCAACATAAGTGTCTGGGTGGACCAAAAATTGTGTCAAGACATCGAAGACAACGTATTTGGAGTCAATGACATCTTTCAAGACATCTAATTGAGGTTCACGATGGTTTGAGCCAATTTCACCATAGCTGGTTTGAACAACAGAGGACTTCAAGATATGTTCTAATTGATCAGATCTTTCCTTGATTGAAGGCAATGCACATTGGATCAAGATCTCTCTTGCTTTCAAAGAAACTTTAGCAGTAGCTCTTGATTCAAGTTCAACGATATGTTTCAATGGTTCACGTAGAGCATCAGCAACTTCAGATTTTTGTTGACATAGAGGTTGGTAGTGCTTCAAGATGGCCAAGATTAAGTTGTTCTTGGAAGAGACTCTCGAATGGGACAGAACATTGGAGACAACCTTTGAAAGATCGGTCTTGTTCAAATCACGTAGTTTCAAAATGACATCTTCTTCTCTGTTGTTTGGACCAGTGAATAAGCTTTCAACGTCATAGTAATTGTTCAATAGATCAGCAAAGACAGAATGCTCATGGGCTTCCAAACCATCGGCATAGCGCTGTGAAATGTTCAATAGTGGAGCAATAACTTGAGAGAATAAACCATCAGTACTAGCAGCAACTGATTTTTCAAGAAGTTTGGTCAATTGCTTAGCTGGGAAAGGAGCATCACGTTGTTGGGAACGTGCGATCAGAGCATTCAAGTCAGAATCTAACTTTGGTGGTAATCTTGAATGAAGGGCAGAAATCTGTTGAGTCCATTCAGAGTATGGTAGAGTTGGATCTCTCAAAACTTCCATCAAATCTTGTAAAGTGGCATTCATGACGACTTGGTTGTCGAAACCTTCCAAAGTATCCTTCAAGATTGATAGTAAAGCTGTAAACTTGTGAGCTGGTTTAGTACCTTGAATAATTGGAGAACCATATTGTGGCAAGATTCCCTCGAATGGTAAAGCATGTTTAACCTTGGATGGATCATCCAGGGCTAAGATAGCCAAGATGTCACCAGCAACAACAGTTGAACCAGGTTGTTTGACCAATTGGACAATACCATTTTCACCAGCGATCAAAGGCATTTGCATTTTCATGACTTCAACTTCGGCATATGGTTGACCAGCAATAACATGTTCACCATTATCAACCAAATATTTAACTAATTTACCAGGAGATGGTGTACGCAATTGGGTAGGGTCATTTTCAACTTCTAATGAACAGGTCTTTGAGTCAACAGAAAGTCTAGTAGCACCAACCTGCTCTTTCCAGTAGACAGTATGTGACTTACCACCTAAAGTGACTAGCAAACTACCATCGGATAAAGCTTTGACACCAACTTCGACTTTCGATCCATTGATGAAAAGGATGTATTTCTCATTGGAAGATTGAGCAGCAGTGAACTTGTATCTGTAGCCTTCATAGATGAAATCAACAGGATAAATAGTCTTCAACAAGTCTTTTGAAGGAACTTGACCTTTCTCTAGTGATGAGATGTAGGTTTGACGAGCCTCAGAGGAGGCAATGTGAGCTTTGGTGACAGCACCACAGATAGTAGCAATGGTGGTATCTGGTCTTTCAGCAGTAAGTTTCTTTGAGATCAATTCATCTAACCAACCAGTAGTGATGGTGTTATCTTCGAAGTCTGTAGTTTCCAAAAGTTTGATCAAGTACTCAACAGTGGTTTTGAAATCACCTCTAATGGACAATTCTTTCAATGCAACAACCATATGTTTTCTTGAAGCTTGTCTGTTTTCACCAAAGGCAAAAATATGACCAAATTGAGAATCACTGAAGGAATGAATGTTAGATTGATTTTTCACAGAGAAATAACCCCAAACATTAGAAGAAGATCTGAAATTTAATTCATGCAAAGATCCACCGGATGGCTTGAAACCTTCACCAGGATCTTCAGAAGTGATACGACAAGCAGTACAATGACCTTTTGGAACAGGTCTTCTTTGTGTTTTCAAGGAATCTTGACTTTCAAAGTCGAAATCAATCTCAGTAGTGGTGTGAGGGTCAACACCGTAGTATAATCTGATATCCTTGATACGGTATAATGGAATACCCATAGCGATTTGCAGTTGAGCAGCTGGCAAGTTGACACCAGTGACCATTTCAGTTGTTGGATGTTCGACTTGTAATCTTGGATTCAACTCCAAAAAGTAGAACTTGTCATCAGAATGAGAGTACAGGTATTCAACGGTACCTGCTGAAACATAACCGACTAATCTACCCAGTCTCACAGCAGCTTTTTCCATTTTGGCGAATGTGTCATTCTTAGCGATGGTGACTGGAGCTTCTTCAATGATCTTTTGATGACGTCTTTGAACAGAACAATCACGACCAAATAAGGAGATGTTTTCACCATATTGATCAGCCAATAATTGAACTTCCAAATGTCTAGCATTACCTGCAAGTTTCATGATGAAGATTGGAGAACCAGGGATTTCGTTGGCAGCTTGGTGGTACAGAGAAGTGAAGTCTTTCTCATCATCAACTTTTCTAATACCTTTACCACCACCACCTTCAGATGCTTTGATCATGACTGGGAAACCGATCTTACGAGCAGCTTCTAGACCTTCTTCTGGAGAGTTCACACAACCTTTAGCATATGTGATATCATCAACAGATACCAGATTAGTTTTTGGATCTAATTGAACATCTTCGACACCAGTACCAGACCATGGAATACATGGAACTTTGGCATGTTGTGCAACAATTGTGGATGAGATTTTGTCACCAAGAGATCTCATAGCAGAACCTGGAGGACCAATGAACAGAATTTTTCTTTTTGAAGCAGCAAGTTGCTCTGGTAATAGAGGGTTTTCAGAGGCATGACCCCAACCAGCCCAGACAGCATCGACTTCGGTTCTTTCAGCGATGTCAACGATGAGTTCAACGTTGGCGTAGTTATTGTTGTTAGTACCACCTGGGACTTCGACGTATTGGTCGGCCATTCTGATGTATTCAGCATTAGCTTCTATGTCTTCTGGGGTAGCCATAGCGACAAATTGTATAGTTCTTTCATTACCAAAAGTCTCGTAAGCCCATTTTCTCACAGATCTGATCTCTTTGACAGCGGCAATACCGTTATTAGCAATTAATACCTTTTGAACAACGGTGTGACCACCATGCTCTTTGACAAAGTTCTTTAAAGGCGACTCTTCCGCGACACTCAGGGTATTCAAACCGATGAAATGAGGAGGGATTGTCTTGTGTAAAGCTGTGAAATCTGGGAGGTTGGTCTTTGGGTTTAAAATCCCGGCTTCTGTTAAGTTGTCTTCACTCATCTTGCGTTTCTTGTAGTTACTGTGTGTGAAGTGGTGTTTGGAGATGTGATTAGTGTGGTACGATGAAATTAGGAGGCCTCTAGGGCGAAGGCTCTTGAACGGATTAGCGAGGAGAGAACGAGGAAAACAAAGCCCGTGAATGCTGGAAAGGATCTTGTTAGTAGTGTTCGTCGTGCAAAGAGTGAGCGGATTTTTCCAGTGAAGTTGTTTCTCGAGTTGTGTGATCTCATCACATACTTTCCCAACAATAAAAAAACCCACACGCCTAAAATTTGGGCATGGCCACTCAGAAAGATCAACACCAACACAAAAGTGCTGAAATGGAGAGTAATTGAGAGGTTTGGAGGTCAATTGAATCCGTGGTGTCAATGGGATGTCTCATTGAGTAATAGAATGCAGTTGTTTAAAGTCTCATACCAAAAACAAGCAGACAATCACTACCCAAATGGCTCATCAATTCAATGGAACTAGATCCGGTACCTCATTAGTTAAGAAAGACAAAATACTCACATGTTCCGGACAAAAGCTCAGAAAGGGCGTTAAATGTAGGTAGATATGTGCGTATCAATTGGACAAGTACCTTACTTTGTATTCAAACGTAACACAAAGATGATATTTGACTTGACAGGTTTTTCAGTAACGTGAGGTCCAAAGTAAATTGGCTTGATTCTTTAATAGATTGTTGTAGTGTGGGTGGGTCAACAATCGGGGTAAAAGTCACAAAGGTGGAAGGAAAACAGTCAATTGCAAGAATCACGTATACGATATCCAATGAACAGCGATAGGTTGCTTTATAAATGAAATGTCAAATTGTTCATTTCCAACATATTTAATGTTAGCCTCAAGTTACCCGGCTTGTTGATTCCAACGGCCCCAACATTTCGCGAATTTTTGCTTGGGCCGAGCGGTGACGTAAGAAGTTATTTACATAGTAATTAACCACTATGAAGTATGATGAATAGCTTTATAGATATCTAATAATATACAGGTACATGCAATTTTCAACAGAATGCAACAATCAAACACAAACCGTAGCCAAATAGGAGAACAAGAACAAATGAAACAGATCAAACAACAAAGAATTAATTAGCATATTTCTGAAGGCTCCTAAAACCTAACGCATGAAGTAGTTATGTTTACCTTTGGCCTTTCTATAATCATCGGCTTCAAAGTCCCATTCAATCTCAACATCCAACTCTCTTGGGTTGACCTTGTTTGGACGGTTGGCCAATTTCATTTTGACAGATTCACCTTTCTTCACATCTAGGACATCATCCAAGTAGAAGATGGCTTGTTTCCAGTGAGTGTAGTTGGCATGAGGACCAGTAGAGAAATGAACTTCGTTTTTCTCATCACCGTTATGTGGGAACCAAATGTCGAACCAAGAAACAACACCATGGATGAAGTCGTCTCTTTGAGCTTTTAATTCAAATTCTTTGAAGAATGCTAGGTCTTCTAGTTTCACGGTGTTGATGTCAATGACTGCGACAGTAGCAGTTGAGGTGTTAACGCTGGAGTGTTCAACAGTGTCAACCAATGGTTCGGCCATAGCGACGTCAATGAACGGGCTGTAATCGAAACCATAGACGTTCTCCCAGTAGTGGATTTTTTCGTCTTTGTAGTTACCATCTTCGATACCGGCAACATGAATAGTAGCTCTGTCTGGGAAGATCAAACCACCTTTCTTCAAGTAACGATCTCTAGCGTATAGAACAGTGTCCAACATGGATTCATAAAGTAAGAAGTAACCCATCCATTCACTTATGATGATATCGACTTCAGGGTATGGTAACACGACATCTTCTAGTTTACCTCTAACCAAGGTAATCTTATCACTGAATCCATTTAGATCAACTATTTTTTGAGCCATCTCAATGATGTTTGACATATCAACTGCAATGACATGTTTGGCACCAGCTTGAGCAGCAAACATCGATAGGACACCAGTACCACAACCAACATCCAACACAATCTTGTCTTTGAAAAGATCTTTGTTACGTAGGATAGCTTGACGGTATGATAATGTTCTAACAGTATCTTTCAACATCTCTTCGTGAATACCGAAGTGATCATAAGAACTGAAGTAATGTTGTTCGGAAAATGGCAAGGCTTTCTTGTCGGTGGCGGAATCTTGGGCACTCATTGTGATAAAAGTAGAATGTAGTAAGAAAAAGATGAATCAAAGAGACAATGCGGTTTCTTAACGTTTATCAGTTTGTATGTTTAGTTAAGATGAGCCTCTAAAATTTTTTTTGGCTAAACAAGATATCGCGAAATTTACTAAAAAGAAATTTTCATATCATCATAGTGATTGTGGTTACTATAGTTACGGACCCTTCTATATACTTGCATGAGGACTTGATAAATAGGTGTTTTGTATTGATACCTTAATAAATATTTTGTGTATAAGCACAAGGTCTATCTGACCTGAAGGATTGGCAAGAACTGACCGACAATCAACATCGGAATGTCAAAGACATCTCTTTTGACCGTCCATGTAGAAGCACACCTTATCTCTTCACCAAACGGACTTAACAGCGTGCATTCTGTGATGATGACACCATTCAAGTCTCCGAATGCAACTGAACTGAATAACTTGAAGTAATCTAGAGCACTCTTATCATTCATGAGTTCTATGATGAAGGTTCTTTTCGAAAGAAGTTCAGTTTTCGTATGGGAAGTTAATGATGAAAACTCTGTACTGACAGCAACGATCTCGCCTGTTCTTCTCCACATGATGGTGGGACTTGATG
Organism: Wickerhamomyces alni; assembly: GCA_949709075.1. NCBI lineage: Eukaryota > Fungi > Ascomycota > Saccharomycetes > Phaffomycetales > Wickerhamomycetaceae > Wickerhamomyces > Wickerhamomyces alni. The sequence continues at coordinate 358,751 of CATIXA010000004.1, read as the reverse complement.
ATAAGGATGACATGGATTCGTATTCTAGTAGTGATCTTTGAAATGATCGTTCAGCGAACAATAGATCCATCTCAACAAGTGATCTCGTAGCAGCGATGAAACTTGGTCTATATTCGGCCATTGTCTCCGCAATTTGAATCAATTGATCTTTCTTGAATCTAGCCTTCAGATGGTTCAACAGTGCATGGTAAGCTTTTGGATAATTGTAAGGCTTTAGATCTGTAGAGTACACATCTTCAGGGATCTTGATCAAATGACGGAGTATCAGAGGTGAAGTATAATCAGCAGGTTGTTCAGATATCTCTGTATGGGTTATGGAGTGGGACAATGTGTTGGTGTTATCCGACACTGAGATATATGGACGTGTGTTGTTATCTGCCTGTAATGAAGTTTGAAATTCGTAATTGTAATTTTGAACGGAGCTTTGACTAGGAGAGTTTGCAGAGTTGTTGTCCAGTAAGTCAGCTAGTTGAGTATATTCCTGATTTGCAAATAGTGATGAGAACACTTCAGGTGAATCAGTTCCTACGGACGATGGTGTTTTTTTAGCCGAATGAGAAGACATGTGAGGAGGTAGATGCTGATTCGTTGGTGGTGAAAGCAAGGAGGGTGTGGTTCGAGTGTTGTGATGGTTGTTGTTGAAGGCGTTTGTGCTAGTTATGGTGTTGGAAGTAGAGCCTATGAGATCAGGCGCGTTGAATGAAGTAATGTTGATTGGTGCTGTGTTCGGAAGTGGTGAAGGATTTGTAGATGAAGGTGTATTTTGTGAGATCGAGCTTTTCGATGGGGCTCTTGACTTCCTGACCGGTGTAGTATCTAGTGGTGATCCCTCTGACGGAGAGACGTCAGCCAGGTATTTGGCCTTCTTTCTTTCCACATTATGACACGAATCGGCGATTCCTCTCTTGGTACAGTTTTTGCAAGGGCGACCTTGATCACATTGCAAGTGTTTTTGATGACAGAAGGCACATGCTCGAGACGTGGGTTTCCTATTCACTCTTTCCTGAGGTGCTAGCTTCTTTGTCATATTCTATAATGTTTAGTGACCCAGGCATGAACTGTTCGAAACTTTGTTCTTTGGGGCTCGTAAACAGCCAGATTGAATTGAAATGATGGAGTGTATTGACAGACTATGAAATGTACAATGAGAGATATGCACGAAACAGTACGATCCAATAAGATCAGTGGAATTCCCTAGCGACAGCAGTCCAAAGTAGAACCGATTCTGCACCCGTTTGTTGATGTTTTTTTTTTGTCTTCGATTGAATGACGAAGCCAAAAAATATAATGCCAAAAATGTATGGGGTACAATTTTCCTACTATTGCCGGGATATTCTACCACGTGACTTCGCGTTAAACACCGGGAACTTAACCATTAAAGCTAAATAACAGCGACAATGTCTTCCAGTTCGTTGGATGTATCGGTCGTTTGGACTCTATCCCATTTCCCGAATGATGGGAATGAATCTATATCGTCTTCAGCATTGTCTTTCTCGAGATTGTTGCTGATATATAATGGTTTTTCCCATTTTTTAGTATCTTTTTCATAATCCCAAACAGCTTTCAGATCATCATCTATCTTAGATTCTTTACTTTTCTTCAGGTCTTGCTCCAAGTTCTTTATGTCTTCGTCGTTCTCATCTTCACTTTCTTCCATCTCGTTAACCTGAACCTCGCGCATGACAGCTTTACCATCTTTTCCAATGGAAATATCGAGCACTCTTTTTCCCTTACCTATCAGCTCTCTCTGTTTTTTCTCCTGCTTTCTTAGTTGTTTCTGCTGCTTTTTGAGCTGTAGAGCTTTCTCGACACCACTGGACCATATATTCAAGTTGGAACCAGTAGGGAGCTCAAAGTCTGAAGCTTGGTCGATGATCTTTGTTCTTTCAGTACCATTTGCCTGGAAGTTCAACAAGTTCTCGAGATTCTGCTTCGCTTTCAATAAATGAGGATCCAATTCTTTCTGAGATTCGTAGTATTGTAGTTCTTTATTCTGTTCAGCTACCTCTTTAGCCTGGTCAGCCTGCAACTTCTGTTTGTTAGCCAATTGAGCTTTCTCTTTTTCCAGCTTTTCAAACATCGAGCTCTGTTGTTCCCACAAGTTACCACCAGCTCCCAAGGCCACAGTCATTTTCTTCTTCTTTGTCTTCTCAGTATGGCTATCTCGCGGTTTTGTGTCTTCGTGATCACCCAGTTGACGTTTCTCAGCTTCTAACAGTGCGATAATACTCTTCTTTTCCTCAGCACCAATGAGTTCATGACCACATGAACTACATGGTCTTAGTCCTTCCTTGACACAGATGATCTTCCCACAATTCAAACAGTTAGGAACAACGTCGAATAACGGATGAAGCCTGGCCATGCAATTGCAAACAGAGTTTTCGTCTCTATTTTCCACTTCGAGCTGTCTTAACACTGCTTCAATGTCCTTCAAGTTGTCTATTTTTGTCTGCTTCTTCTTCTTTTCCGTCTGTTGTGGTGGTTTATCTTTTGGTTTATCTAGAAGCTGGGATGTGGTTGAGCTCTTGCTATTGCTGAGTCTTGGTTTATTCGTCAGTTTTGGCTTTGGTGATGCTGACTGATTCCATGGATTGACAATAGCCCTATTGTTGTTTTGTGTTCTAGGAGGTTGCGGAGTTGGAGTAGGCGTGGTCTTTGGATTGGTTGTCTTGGTAGGTTTGGATGTAGTTTGAGAGGTGAACTTGGTGATGAAATCCAAAGCATCGGGCGACTCACCAAGAAGTCCCAGCCAATACTCAGTGATTGCACTATGTGTGGGCAGTTTCGAAGCATTTTGTACCATTTGAAGCAGAGATTCGTCATCCAGTGGCAGGATCTGAAATAGCTCCTTGACCAATACGTTTTTGTCCATCTTTTATAGCCACAACCTGTTTCAAATATTGAAGTTAGTTAATCGATTAGTGTGATTTTCATTTCAAAGGCGAAAATGAAAAATCACTTTGATCAATCAGCATCACTCACAAAACGACTTGTTTCGAAGCAGAGACAGAATTATGACGGAACCGAACTTGCTAGACCAGATCTCTAAACTGAGGGGTAAGTACAACACCTACTGCTCTTGTGCAATTCGTACTAACAAAGCAACAGGTACTATCAACAACTACAAAACTGAGGCAAGTGGACCTGCTGGAACTGCTGAGCCGTATCCAACGGCGTCTTTCTCAGCAAGAGGAAGAGGAAGAGGAAGAGGAAGAGGAAGAGGAAGAGGAAGAGGAAGAGGAAGAGGGTCATTCAGAGGAAGTATACGTGGTCGTGGTGGCTTTCCAATCAGAAACAGAACTCTCATAGTTAATAACAATCTCTCCAATGATTCAGAGTATGTGTCAATGACTTCTTCAAACGGTCACAAGCTGATCAACAAGAACATATATGAGAGAGAACTGAAACAGAAAGCGTTGACTAAAGAACAAAAGATTGCTGCTCTGGAAGCAGCCAAACAGAAGATACAAAAGAAGAGAACGGAATTGAGGACCTCGAAGAATAAGGTGCGTCTAGATCTTTGTGATCGTGTGCTTATCGACGGAGTGTTGTATGCTATATCACGTTATGGTGCTAGACTAGTGTTGCTAGACCAATTCACCTCAAGCATGGATGAAAAAGTTCATTGGAATGGATTTGATTACATCAGAGGCAAGAATGGGAATCTCAAGTTGGTAGGTGAAAAGGTGTTTCTAAAAGAACAATGTCGTTACTTCCAGAAAACAGGAGAATGCAAAAGAGGCGATAAGTGCAAGTATACACACAACAAATCTAAAGTGGCAATCTGCAGAAGGTTTATCAAAGGTGAATGTACCGATGATAGTTGCAAGCTGTTACATGAGCTGAACGAATTCAACACCCCAGTTTGTCATTTCTTCAGTAAAGGATCATGCAAGAATCAAGAGTGTGCCTTCCTACACGTGAACCCAGAACTTGAACTCATCTGTCGTCCATTTGCCATTGGTAACTACTGTTTCAGAGGTAAGAACTGCAAATTCATCCACTCATTCGAATGTCCAGATTTCCAACTCACCAGAGATTGTCCTAGAGGCAAAGGGTGTAGACTGAAACACTCAGATCAGGACAATCTAGATGCAAGATTGACGTTCAACTCCCTGGATGCAGAATACTACCAATTACCAGACTTGACTAGACTAGAGAACATCTCATCGGATCCTCGAATTCTCCACGCAGAGATCGACGAAGATGGAGAAGCTCATTATTTCAGTGATGACGACGAGGATGATGACGATATAGATAAAGAATACATCAGATCTCATCCTGAACTCCAGGTTCTTGAGACAGAAGCGGATTTTGTGCATTTTTAATCAATATACAGAAGTTACCCTAATAGAAATATCGGTGTAGGCCGGGTTACATTTCCTGTCAATTGAACGGAAAAAAAAAAAAAAAAAAAAAAAAAGTTTTCCAACGCGGCGGCAAAAAAAGTATAAATAAAAGCCAAAGTCGCTAAATTTGAGAAATTTGCAACTTTTTTTAAAAGGCCATCATCAGTAGTGGTTATTCTATCTCAATAAGATTTTATAACAAATACACTCGGGGGTGTGCTTCTTCGGAACACACCCCTTAGAAACCTAGTATGGCTCGCAGTCCTCATTATTAGATGTTCTCGAGCTTCATACGTATCAGCTAAATTTTCAACTGACTTTCTTAACAGGTTAGGCACAGTGAAAATTTCGTTTCGGTTTCTTAGAATGAATTGGCTTTATGAAATAGGATGCATGTCAATTGGGTAGTCTTTACTTAAGGTAAACGATAATGGTAAATTGGCCTATTTCCATGATGCTACATCTTTTAGTGTTTATATAGACTTATATATGGATTCCAATACAATGAATGATCACATTGAATATTGATTATACTTGTAGACTCAGCACACTCTAGTATTTTCATTTTCCCAGTCACTCTACTCACTCATCGGCACTGGCAACTGGCAACTGGCCTAATGTCATCATCTCTCTTCTACAAGGTTCTAGTGTAAGTCTACCCATGCTTTAGTTATTACTTCCATATGTACAATGATCAAACTAAATACCCTTCTCAAGTATGTAACAACGCGAACATCCAACGATGTATTGCTCATCGCTCATCTCTCATCTCTCATCTCACGGCTTCTCTTCACTCGTCGGTTGTGCCTTCTCTCCAGCTTCTTTCTCTGCTCTTTCAGCTTCTCGAGCTTTCAACTCCGACTTCAGACGTTCAGCAGCCCAGTATACTTTCGACTGTATATAGAAAGACCCAGCTTTATCTGCTGAATTTATATCAAACAGATAGTTGTATTTATCATCGACTTTCTCCAAAGTGACGTTCTTTAAGTCTAGATCAAGAATCTTTGCCGATTCATCTAATGTTATACCCGTTTCACGAGCTCTGTTTGCAGATGATGCGGATTGTTTGGATGTTTGAGTGGCAGCTTGACGGTAAGCTTCAGTGAAGGCTCTACCGAAGACCTTAGCACCAGTGAAAACGACCTGAACTAGTAATCTGTGAGCCTTGAAGAAGTGTTAGTAAACTGGACTATATGGAAATTGTCTAGTTCACAGGCTCTAAATCTCGAAAGAAAAGAGTAAATCATCGGATTCTGTGAAAAGAAGATCAGTTGGAACATCGACATACCATTTCAAAAGGTGAATGTACACTTTAAATGTGTTTAAATGACGAGTTTTGTACAGCAAAATCTCTGCTTCTTGTGAGTATCAACCTGATTCTAAATTTCCATGAAAATCTGGAACCTTTCGCGCATTTATACTTTCCGGGTAACCCTTGACACCAAATTTCATCTAACAAAAGCGACAAGTCATTGATTTGTTCGTTAAACTATTTTAAAAGCTACTCATGTATATCACAGCTATACTAAGCTAATCTCAATAATTTTCAGAGCTGTTTAATAACAAATCAAAGAGTTATAAGCCAATTTATACAACTAAGTCACGTGACTGTCGTTTACTATAAGCAAAACTAAACGAGAGAAGAGAAAAACAAAACATAGTTTATACCTGAAAAAGTAGACTTCTTGTTGTGTTGTTCAGAAGCTGTTTCGGTCTGTTGAGAAGTGTGTCACAAGAATCGGTGCTTTGGGGTGTCTAACTTTGCTTTCAAATAATCTCCAGGCTCATCGCTGACTTATCTACATCTCTTATATCAGCTCACTACATCAACTAGTGATTAATAGATAGATACATCTGTTGAAACCGTTGGATGTCGTCTGAACAGCCGGTACCCGCTAAACAAGAGAGCAACGACTCGTTGTTGGAAGATGCTTCCACTCTCTTGATGTTTCACAGTGGTGCAATCACCTCAAATGCCTCCCCAGTTGAGGTTGCTAAAGAACTAGAACGACTCAAATCACCTTCACCTTTGACATCCTTACAAGAAGTGAAGCCTAAACCCATTTCATCCACATCATCCTCCACGAGACACACGCCACCAACCATGAATGCCCAACTACCGAGCAACATGTCATCTCCTGGTCCAGGTGTCGCTGCTCTAGTCGAATCAAACGATGACGCAGAAGAACTTCAAAAAAGAAAAGCCATGGTGGCAGCTGCAGCATTAGCAGCAGCCCAGAATCAACCCATGACACTCGCCTATAGAGGAGAACACCGTGATAAGAAACAAGAGATCGATGCTGATGCTACCGATCCTGTTGAACCAGAAGAACCAATTCATCAGGCTGTACTGGCCCATCAAAGCACAGAAGAGAGGGAACAAGACACAGAGAATGAATCATCCGCTCAAGCAGAGAAGGATCAATCCACTGACGTTGAGAATCAAGATGATGTTGAGACACAAGATGAGAATAGTAATGATACAACAACTGACACCACAGTGAAATCTAAGAAATCAAGAAAGACAGCTAAACAATTTGGTGCACCAAAGGGCTACATCGTTGATCCAGATGCTGGTACGATATCCTGTGTATGTGGATTTGAAGAAGACGATGGCTTCACCATTCAGTGTGATCATTGTAACAGATGGCAACACGCAGTCTGTATGGGCATCGACTCGATGGATAACGTGCCTGATGATTACTTGTGTAACATCTGTGATCCAAGAAAAGTTGATGTCAAGAAGGCCAAAGCTTTCCAATCACAAAGATTAGACACACTGAGGAAGAAACGAGGTAGAAGTTCCGTCAACTCTGATAGTGGGAATGAGATACAAGTCGCTACTGTTGGATCACCTGAAACCAAAGAAGAACGTTCAAATAGTCGAACGCAACCCATCCAGAAACCTAAACCAAAAACACCAACCAATCCATATGGTAAAAACCTTGAAGAGAACGACATCATTGTATCAGATTCAAAAGATTCTTACCTCACTTCATACTACACGTTATCAGATTACGATTATCAGGATAATCAAGTCTATATGTACATTCAAGACCTTCAACAGAAATCAAACCCAAATTTCCTCGAACTTTCCAAATCTGCATTCAACAACCTTGAATTCCCAAAGATCAAAGTTAAACCATACTCTGAAGCAGCAAACAAGAAATTCAATGGGATAAGCAAACTGGGACTCTTTACTGAATCCTTTATCCAACCATCACAAATCATTGGAGAGTACCTTGGTGAAATCAACTTCAAACAACGATACATTGCCGACTCAAGAAACCATTATCGTATCTGGGGTGTTGAAAAAGGGTATGTCTCATTCGTACCAAACACTCCATTAGTCATTGATGCTAGAAATTCCGGTACGATCACTCGTTTTATAAGGAGAAGTTGTAATCCAAATAGTGAACTCTCCGTTCTTCGTGTTGATGAATCTTCTATAAAATTCGTCATCGTTGCCAAAAAACCTATAAAATCCAACACTGAACTAACCATTGGATGGAACTGGGACGTCAATCATTCAATCCATAACATCATCAAGGGAAATACACTGGATCAGATAAACGATGCTGATAAGCCAAGTCTTGTGTTATCGGTCGAGTCGATCTTGACGTTTGTCGAATGTGCATGTCTATCGAATAATGAATGTGCATTATCAAAAGTGAAGAAAGCAAGTGCACATATTTACAGATCAACAAGAAAGGGAAACAGTACTTCTGGATTGAAATTATTACAGAAAGAAGCTACTTATGTATCTATCCAAGAAAGATTGTTAAATCAAAATATATCAGATTTGAAAGAGATCAATAAGAAAATTACGACAGTTCCTATCTTGGCTCATCATTCTGATGATATATCAACTGAAGCTGAGGTCACAATCAAACCATACATTTACAATTATATAACAAAGAAGAGAAAAGTGCAACAGGTTGATGACAATAAAATGGATTACCTACCAATCCCAATCCCACTCTTACCTGAACCAATGGCTATCACTACAACTGGTGTTTCTAACATTCCTGCAAAACCTGTCAAGAAGCTGAGCTTCGCAGACTATAAGAAGAAGAAGAAACCAACAGCATGAACTAGAGTACATTTTTTTGGTCAAATAGCAAAATATTTGATGGTAACAATACACAGTTCCATCTCGATGAACCAGCTAGTAAGACGTATCGAACGAGTCAACACAATCCACAAGATAAGAGTTAGACCCCAGATTTGGTGGAATATCTAAACGACGTAGGTTGAACTTGGAATACAGCTCATCAGAAAAACTATAGTTCTCGTTTCCCGCACCAGAAGAATCATCAATGACCTTCAGTCCTTGTGCACTTGTCTTTGTTTCAGAGAAATCCATTTCATATAACCCTACTATACTCTCTTCCGTATTGTTCGAGTATTTGAGCTTAGAAGGAAATCTTTGGTCTTCACTTATAGACAACTGAGCAGGACCATAATGGTAGTCGTGGTTGTCATTTTCTTCATCGAAATTTCCCCAATCAATGAAATCAGAGCTTTCAATGTTTCTTAAACTCATATTCCCCATGTCTCGGTAGTTACCTTCGACAGGTTGTTCTTGTAAAGAGTTCATCTCATACATTGACTTGACATTATCGACAGATTCATTGTTGTAGTTGATAAGCGATTGAACCGAAGATCCATTGACATACTGTGGTTGAGCAAAATTTCTGAGATGCTTTTCATTGAGATTCAGAACGCTGGAATTCAAGTTCTCGTCGTTCGTTTCAACGCTCTGTTGAGTCAAGTCCGGTGGTTGTTGTTGAGTGGTCTTCTGGAACGCATACTGGATCTTTGATTTGATATAAGAGTAAGGCAAGTTCGTGTCGAATGATCCCTGTGGAGGACTTGAGGTATGAGGACTCACAGATGCAATAGATTTTGTGGTGGTTTGTTTCTTGAATGGTGGGATACCTGCCAGTTTTTCTGATTTCTCCAGATTCGTCGAATTTGATGTAGATTTGGTTCTGATTCCACCATCAGTTGTTGAGACGATTGTATCTGAGACACAGGAGTTTCTGAAGTAGGGCATTGAACAGACCTTTTCTATATCAACTCTTGTGTTTGGGTTCCAAGCCAAACAAGACCGGATAACATCACACAAAGAACGGAGTTCCGGATTGGGTATAATCTGTTCAATGTCAATGCATCTGTTTTGAGGGAAGCTTAATCCTAACTGATTTGATAAGTACTGTGCCTCATCCCAGTATCCATAGGAGGGATAGTAGTTCTCGAGATTGTTCTTAGAAAAAGGAGTACCTAACACCTCCATCACTTTCCATGTTTGCTCCAACTCATCAGCACCTGGAAACAATGGTCTGAAAGTAGCCACCTCTGCAGCAACAGAGCCAAACGCCCATATATCTATGGGCCTTGAATACCAGTTCTTCCTTAATAAAATCTCAGGAGCTCTATACCACCTTGTAGAGACGTAAGAAGTGTATGGTCTTCGATTATCAACATGTCTTGCTAACCCGTAATCAGCAATCTTGACAACAAACTTGTCACCATATATATTAAGATAATCTTGGTCATAGAAAAGGTTTGCAAGTGAGACTAATATGTTCTCTGGTTTGATATCACGATGGAAATAGTCATGACGATGTATATGACGGATACCGTTCAAGATCTGGGAAAGGATAGACTTTATTGTAGCCTGGGAGAAGTAGTTGTTCTGTCTAGCCTTCATTAGCTGATAAAGATTCTGATCCAGACATTCCATTGCGATATGTAATTTATATTCTGTGTCATCGATGAACATCTCGTAAATTTGAACAAGATTCTTATGGTATGGAACCGAAAGAATGAATCTAACCTCTTTGACTCTTGTATAATCGTTTAAAGTTGGCAACCGTTTTGTCATAGTCTTGATGGCAACGACCCCAGTCTTCTTATTACTGTAGTTCTCATCAGGGAAATCTTCCGATCTCTCAAGTAAGGTTCGTTGAAAACATTTGAAGTTTGATGGATCATTCAAATCCATGTTGATTTTAGCCAAAGTGACATTACCAAAACTGCCGTTTCCCAAACTACTTATGACACGATATCTCCCATTGAAAGATCGTAGTGGAAGGTAGAACGGAGGGGAGTGAAGATCTTCTGGAGGGGCCAATCTCTCTGGAGAGGACACCGCCTCTTTGCTTCTTTTTTGAACATAGTGATGTGAATGGACCATGACCTATCAATCAACAATTGTAATGGTAGTAGCCTTTGCACAAGAACAAGCAAACAACCAACCAGCACAAAAAGTCAACCAGTTTGACTATCACAAACATACAACCCACACAGCGTGATACAAAGCAGTCCAAACAACCAACAGAGCAGAGTAGAGAGCTAGCCGCTGTGGCACATTGTTAGTAACACATCAGACAAACAAACAAACAGAACGGCAAGGACGTTCCTTTGATCATTGCGGTGGTGGATACATTGTAGGATCAGGCTCTTGACAAGGACAACGAGCAGCAGCTTCACGACTGAAACGCTAACAAATGGATGTTGTTTGTAACTTATCAATCAGAGTCAATACGAAACAATTGATACAAAACTGGAAACAGACCTCTGTAATTCTATTTTTTTTGGTTTTGTGTCTATTACAATTTGTATACTCCACAGAAAACTCAACACGTTAAAAATGTGCTGAATAACACAGCGGAAAAGCGCGGGTTCATTTACAAAGTTGAAATGATACCAAACAACTGTTTACGAGATGTCAAAACACCACAACTCGGTATTCTGAACTTGCCGCCCGTCTTAATTCGTCCTTTTTTATTAATATGGTGGTACGTACTTCACCGACATTAACAATCGGCTCAATCGCGGTGCTTCCTAACCAGAGCTCAAATTGTTAGCAGGCTTCTATGTCCGAGAACCTGCAGTTCCTAGGCCCTTGGTCCTCATTCACACTGAGTCTGATCCTATCTCAATCTAATCGCCCAGTATTACATCTGTGATTGTTATGTACTCGGTCTGATTGAAAAACGCCGTGATCATTGGTATAAATGTGGATACTGGTACCAGTATGCTCATCTGGTCATCCTTACAATTGTATGTAGCTTCATTCAATATTATTTAGTAGATGTCTTTTGTAGTGAGTCTTTAATGTTTATCGGTTCCAAACGGGATGAACATTCAACGGCTCTCGGCCTAACGTAAAGCGCAATATATTTATACCTCAGACTATGATCTACCATCAACAAGGTGTTATGTCATAGCCGCTCATACACGATTACGAATTCCTCGATGATGACTGGCCTCATTAGCTTAGCAAACTCGACTAGCCTGGGTAGTCTTATAACTCGGCGCGTTGGAATGGAAACTTGATACTGCAGTCCATCATGATAATATCGCGGTAGTACATACATCTTACAAGGATGTCCTCGGAGTAAAAGGATCTCAAGATACATCAATCCAATTTCGTCCCTGAACCTTGGATTATCCCTCAAATGTACTCTAGATCACAATAACCTGGTTCCGCCGATGTTATCATAGATTCCACTCATCAACAATTGTCCATTAGTGCGTTCGTTATTCATGGTTCATTTTAGACCCGCGTAAAAATTACAGGCTGGAGTTAAACTCACTTACCGCCAAGAGCTACCCGAGATCCCAGTTTGGCGGTAAAGAAAGACTATTTACTCAGGCGCCAGGATTTGTGCTGGAGTGGACTAGGTTTTCCTGGAGTGGACTTTGGAGTGGAAGGGTAAAGGGAACATGGACATACATATAACTAAATTAGCGAGTCATGTCGCATATTAGAACCTCTGAAATTGACTACACGTTCACTTACCAAATGCATACAACTTGCGAATTCACTAAACTCCTTCTCTTTAACAATGTCTAGATATTTCTTCCCTTTTACTCACTACTACTCTTTACTCTCTAATACCCTGAATTGTGACGCCAGTGGCATTGGCACAAAAATGGATCTACCAGTGAGTGATGCTGACCCCGGATCCTCTTTCCCATTCCAGTCTCTTTGATTCTAAACAGCGGACGGCCGTCGTATTGTTTTATAGTCTCGGTAAAGTCAAAAGTCTCTTAGTCCCTCCCACCAGTTTAAGCTTGTGCTGTTTTTCAAAACATATCGAAACCCGTAAAAGAAACGCAAAATCTCAAATTTGCAAAAACTATCTTCTATTCTCTTCTTCATTAAGCTGCTCTTCATTTCTGTTCGGTGTTTCATTACAAGCGTGCTTTTGTTTCTTTGTTCCCCTTTACTGTCCAGAACTTAATATTGTGCTGTGTCCTTTCTTTTATCTCAACCATCAGGACATTACAACATCAAATCATCCCACCTTATTCATACATCAAAAAGCAACTGGCATCCATCCTATCAACCCGTTAATTTTCATGAACTATCAGTTATCAAGATAAGAAAAAGCGTGGAACCAGCTCAGACAACATTAGACAAACTCAAATAAAGAAGACTCGATTTGTTGTTGTGTTGTGCTGTGCTGTTTCTTCTATAATCAATTTCCTTTCTTTTTTTGGTTGGACCCTTCCACTATTGGCTGGATCAAGACAACCACTCAATAATTAAAGATGAATCATACCATACCCATAATGAAGACCCAGTCTCAAAGTTGCAAGAATCATCTCGCACCAATCGCACCGGCTCCTTTCATTGCTCCGAAGCCCGTTCAAGTGCTCCCGAAGCCATTAAGCAATACAACCATTTCATGTTCAAATCCCGCTATTAAGCAGAAAAGAGATTCTACTGAAGCAACCGGAATGCCATGTATTATCACCTCGAAGCAATGGGTATTACCACCTAGGCCTAAAGCTGGTAGAAAACCTACTGGTGAGAAGAAGAAGCTGTTACCTTCAAGTTCATCAACTACATCAATGCAATGTCTTTCAAATAATATGACCAGTTTAAATTTACAAAAATCACAATCGGAAATCGTCAATTTAAACAGTTCTACCATGATGAGGGATGCTAGTACTGCTTCTTTACCCGACACTAATTTAAAAATCCAATTAGAAAGTGCCACTGAAGAGAATCAAAAATTGAAGAACATTATAACTCGATTGAAAACTGAGATTGATTCTTTACAAAGATCAAGACATTCCTCTATATCAACTGTCCCATCCGAATATTCATCACCATTGGGTTCTGTGCCTTTACATTCCTCAATAGAAAACCCCAACTCTGTGACGTCAGTTTCCACTCCAAATACAACCACAAATACAACTTTGCCATCTCGTGAGGTTTCACCAACAGTTGATCCAAAATACATTGGTATTGGATTATCAACTGCTTCAACACCAACTGCTTCCGGAACAACAACCAAACCTCGTCAAAAGCGTCAATATAAGAAAAAACAGAAGAAGGAAGAAGTTTCTATCAAGAAGAAAACTGACGATTCCCCTTCACCAATTTCATTATCAATGATTCCATGGGATAAAGGCCATAATGATATTGGACTCCCTATCATAGAAAGTATTGTTAAACAAGAAGTTGTTGATATCGATCTTGATTATAATAAACCAAAAAAGAAGAGCAAGATTGTGAATGATAGTAACAATAATAATAATAATAATACCACCACCACCACCACCACCACCGCCGCCGCAGCAGCAGCAGCAGCAGCAGCAGCAACAACAACAACCACTTCAACAAGATTAGAGAGATCTGCATCGTTACAGACTCAAGATCTTATGTTAAGTCCACCACCAAGTTTCCAATCATTGAATAGAACATTGAGCATTGATCCATTTGAATTTAATTTACATACTCATAATTTATCAAGAACAACCACAATGACTACACTTGATAATGATAATTGGGATCCATTAAATAATTCAATTGATGTTGATATTGATATGTTAGGTCATAAAAGTGATTGTCATAGATTTATCAATGGACAAGATTGTTCATGTTATATTGAGAAGAAGAAGATTAAATTAGAAGGAAATATTACTAATGAAAATAATGTTTTGATAGATAGTACTATGAATGATTATAATGTTATTAATGAGAATGATGAATTAGATTTGAATTTTTTTATGAAGACAACAGAAGAACCTGATAAGATTGGGATTATGGGATTATGAAAACATACAATTACAACAAGCTTATCAATCCAAAAAGCTTTCTAAAATAGTTTATAAATTATTGAATTTTAATGCGTATATGAGTTATTAATAAGACGTAGTCAATCAAACTTACAACTGTTGATCAAAATATAGGTTATATATATATATTTTAAATGAGAATATGTAAAGTAGGTCATAACCAGCTTAAACCTAAAATGGAAAGAACAGTCATATATGTGAAATAAATAAAAGTGTCTTAAAAGATGGTATAATATAATCCACTAATAGCAGTGAGTGCTAAAACGGCATAACCAGTTCTATAAACACCTTTGATGGTTAATTCTTTACCAGTATCCCATACTAAATGTCTAATACCATTAAAAGAATGGAAGAAGAATATTGTGACAGGTAATGCTTTAATAGCAGATTGAGTTGTTGTTGATAATGAATGGAAAGAATCAGCAATAACATTAGCATCAAAATTAATTCCTAATAATGAAGTTAAAGCATATGTAACGGTGATACCATAAAATCCAAAAGCCAAGATAACACCACCAACACGATGAACAGAGGATAAGTACCATGTAAGTTGTGGTTCATAGATGGTTAAATGTGGAGAAGAAGGTCTATTTTTACGTTGTGCAACAAGGATTTCTTGTTCTCTTTCATGAGTTGTTGTGATAGTGTTTAAACTTCTAATGGTAGAAGATCTAACAAAAGAAGGTAATTGTGATTGTAAAGAGGCTCTTTTTATAAGGCCCAATCCGTGTCTGGCAAGCATTTTTGAATAGTGAGTTTTTGTATTCAATTCAAAGAAAAGGTTGTTATTTGAGAGTAAATTTGCTAAACTTTTTCAAATAATTGAATGATCATGACTCTCCCCGTGCGATTTCGGATAGTTTCAAGTGTGTGTTTTTTTTTTATTAGTGGTTTGCGGCACCGAGAATCGCGAATATGACACTTTTCCCGGGGAACTCAGCCAATGAGAAGCGCTCATTTTATAATACATATACATTATATTTCGCGGATATTTCTTCGATCACCTGCTTGAAGTCACGTGTTTTACATAGAATTTTTGTATGGTTAATATGATGATGATGAGTTCTACAAGAGCAGCGTTATTTATAACTAATTGTTAGCTTTACAACTTATTGTGATTATGAGTGTAAATTGTTTATAATTTGATGATGGTCAAATATCGCTTCGAATCCGTCATCATGATGATATGGTTCCAGATTGATAGTCAATATGCCATTCAAATTCTATTTATTGAAAGAGTTGTATGGTTCTCTAACAATCAATGGATTTAGTGGCCACACTAGTCACTCTTCCTCTAGTTGTTCCATGAAGAAAAAAAAACGATTTGAACCAATGACACGAAGTGTTTCACTAGACTTCTCCAGATTGTTATGTAGTTTACCAACTTCCCAAGAAACGCAACCTCAAAGACCGAGCAATGAACCGAATCCCTTGGAGCGAAGCGCTAAATAAACATCGACAATAATCAGATATGATTCAACCAAAAAAACCATATCTGTAGTAAATATGGCACGAACACGAGTTAAAAGAAGACTCGACCGTACCTACAATGCAGGTCTTTTGGCCAACAAAGAAGAAATTCCTCAGGAAACATAACATCATCAATTAAACGACAAACCAAACAAATAATTTTTATATAATTATAAATTCGCGGAATAAATTACGTCAACATCATCATATTGACGTTATTGGCTCAACACATTATACATCAGATATATATATATAATTCATCGGTATAGGTGTTGCTGTTTATGTTTGATACAATTGATACACAACTGATACATAATTCATAAACAGTTCATAGTATAACTTGAATAATATGAAGTGGAGGCTGAATTAATTTATGCTGGTTGTGTGGATATGGTAGGCCCAACAATCATATAAATAGATAAATTAATGACACAATTTTTTAACTCAACTTGGTATTAATTAGTTGATATAAAGGTGATATAAAGGTTATGCCCAGATTACCATTCATTGGGAGACTTTCCATTGTGGAATGGCCAATGGTCATAATTTCCTTTCTTGCAATTTATGTTGAATTTATTCTCACTTTAATAACAGCAGCAATTCCATTATCATTAATTCAATTAGTTACAAATTTTTTAAATTTAATTCATACATTAATTTGTTCAAAAGATAGTTTTGCCACTATTGGTTATGTTCCATTAAAAGTTCAAACAAGAAATTTAATTAGAAGTTCAATTGATATTTATGAAATTGGGAAACATTTTGGTTATAAGATTGATAATCATATGGTTATAACTAAAGATGGATATATGTTAACACTTCATAGAATTCAACCTAAAATCCCTGGTGCTCCTATTGTTTATTTACATCATGGTTTATTAATGTGTTCTGATATTTGGGTTTGTAAAATTGGAAAAGATGAAAATTTACCATTTATATTACATGATTTAGGATTTGATATATGGTTGGGTAATAATAGAGGAAATAAATATTCATCAAAACATCTTTCAATTAAACCAACTGATTTCAAATTTTGGGATTTTTCAATTGATGAATTTGCATTATATGATATACCTGATTCAATTGATTATATTTTAAATTATACAAATTTAAAAAAATTAACATATATTGGTTTTAGTCAAGGTTCTGCACAAGCATTTGCTTCATTATCAATTAATCCTAAACTTAATGATAAGATTGATCAATTCATAGCAATAGCACCAGCAATGACACCAAAAGGATTATATCATAAATTAGTTGATGTTTTAATTAAAACTTCACCAAATATTATGTTTTTAATCTTTGGTAAAAGAACATTATTACCATCTGCTTCATTTTGGGAAAATATCATTTATCCACCATTATTTATAAAAGTTATTGATTTATCAAATAATGTTTTATTTAATTGGAAAAGTGAAAATATTGGTTATGATTCCAAAATATCATGTTATTCTCATTTATACAGTCCAACTTCTGTTAAATCTATTGTTCATTGGTTTCAAATCATTAGAAATTCTAAATTCCAAATGTATGATGAAGTTGTATCAATAACAAGTTCAGTTTCAAGAGCTTTTCAACCTTTAAATTTCCCAACAAGAACAAATATTAAAATTCCAATAAGGATCATATATGGAGATATTGATTCTTTAGTTGATATTGACAAGATGTTAAATTTATTACCTGAAAATGATATTAAAATAATTGGAGTTAGAAATCATGAACATTTAGATTTAATATGGGGTGATGATGTAAAAAAATTAGTTATACCACATGTTTTAGAATTCTTGAATGTTGATAACATCAATACATCCAAACATCAAGATCATCAAGATCATCAAGTTGAGAATGGGACTGTGGATTTTGAGAAGGTTACTTCATGGATCAAACCTAGAGAATGACCCATAGAATAACCTATAGAATGACCTATATGATGTTATGTTAGTTAATGATTTTATGCCCTTTCACAAGTCTATGTAGAGCCATGTAATCATTCATCATCATCATCAAAGTTGAATGAGAAAGTGTTAGTTTGTTCTTCAACAGGTTTAATTAAATTTTCCCATTTTTTACTTGACACAATAACTCTTTCTTTTAATTGAATTGATTCTTGTTCAATTTTTTCCAATTTTAAAAGAGTTTCATTAACAATATCTTTAAAATCATCATCTCTTTTCAAACATTCAATAAAGAATTCAAATATTGGTAATTTTGGGAAATTTTTATATTCTCCAATATCATCATTATGCAATTTTTTAGCTAATTTAACTTGTTTTAAAAAATCTTTAAATTGATTTAATTCTAAATCATTATGATTCTCTTCTCTTAGGAATAGTTCTAAATTATCAATGAAATCTTTAACATGAAATCCAGAAATTTGATCATTCTTATTCTTTAAGAAATTGAAAACTTTTGGTAATCCAATAATTGGAACAAAATTTTGTGTTATTGCAACACTATCTTTTAAATTTATAACACTATGCCACCATCCACTAGGAACATAAAGACATTCACCAGGAAATGTCATACCAATTAAACATTTTGTACCATTAGTTTGTTTAGCTAAATTTAAACTATCATTGAAAAATCCAGAAATAACCCATTCTGCTATTCCAACTGGAGATGTTACTTCACTCTCTAAAGAATCAGTTCCAACACCTGGTGGTTTTATATCAGGTGGTAACATTATCCATAATTTACAACCGGATAAATTAGCATTCCATGCAGAAGTATGATTTGGATCTTTATGGAAAGTTGAACCACTTCTTTTAGGACCAATTATAATCCAACGATAATCTGGACGACAACTTTTTGTTGTTGTTTTTGAAGATTTATTGAATGTTGTGAATGCATCTTGTTTAAAGATATTTGGAACTTGATATTCATCAACTAATTGAGACATTGCTTCACTTTGACAATCAAATAAATATAATGGAGATTCATCTCTATTATCTTTAAAATATTGACTATAAAAATCTAATGGCCATTTAACTGATTCTTGTCTAAATTTCATTTTTGGGAATCTGTTTGTTAATGAATCCAATGTCCAATTTGGCCATTTGGTGAATGAAGAATCATTTGTAAAGATAAAAGGTTTATTATAATATTGATCATCAAACAATTCATTAGTCATAATTGATTCTTTAATTCTTTCTATACCAAACTTGTTGTTTAAAGTGTGTTGTTGTTTCCAACTTTGTTCTTCTTCTTCATATAAATCTTTAAATATCTCCAAATAATCAACTTGTGAACATTGATATGGTCTAAATAACACATCTGAACAGAGTAAATTATCTTGTAATTGGATATTGGCTTCTTTATCTTTATCTAATTTTAACATTGTTCTTCTCCATGAACCTTTCCATGTTTTGATTCCTAATGGATAATCAACTTCTTCTTCTTCTTCTTCACTTTCAGCTTCTTCTTTTAATGCTTTTTTAATATATAACTTCCTCCATAATTCTTCATCATAAACAAATGAATAGAAAATTCTTGAAGAATGACTTAAATTTAAAAGATCCTTTGGATCATCTATGAAACTTAATAAATCTTGAATCAATTCATCAGAGAATTTGGCAAAATTTCCTAATAAATTTGCCTTTTTTAAAATCAATTGATTATCATGATAAATTAAAGCATTACCAGAAGGTTTAACATTTAAAGGATGTTTCTGAGTGAAAGTGTTTCTTGAAATCCCTTTTGTGATGTCTCTTTTCTTCCTTGGTGGACCGTCTGTTGTCATATTATCAACTATTAATATATATTACAATATAACAATATAACACTAATACAATATAAATATAAGTGAAAGATTTTTTCATGTGACACCTTTTCGAGATCTAATTAAGTGATTTACATAGCTTTATATTAGTTGTTCATACACATTTTTAAATTTTATAGGTGATTATTGATCACCTCTAAGTGCACGTACAACAGCGGGCCTTCTCATCATTTGTTTTGTCCATTTATAAACTTCTGGGAATTCAATTTTTAAATCAATACCAATTCTATCAACAACGTTATTCCATGGTACAAAAGCAAGATCAGCTATTGTGATTCTTTCACTTACTAACCATACCGGGTATTCAAAGAATCTTGATTGAGATAATGGTGTAGTTCCAGCAGAATAAGCAGCTGCATTTTCAACATCTAATTCCATGATTAATGATTCTCTTCTTTCTGCTAATGCCATTTCAATAACTCCATAAACTCTTCGAACTTCATCGGTATATCTATCAACGGCACTTTGAACAGGTTGTGAATGGAAATATCTGAAATGTAAAGCTTGTCCAATCATTGGGGCATGACCTGAAGTTTGAAAAAAAACCCAACTAGTTATTTGTGATTGTTCTTGTAAATTATCTGACCATAATGGACATTCTCCAAAATCTTTTAAATATTTTTGAACCAAATAAAGTATTATAGATCCACTTTCCCAAATGGCTAAATTCTCTAAATTATGATCAATAAGGGCAGGAACTCTTGCATTTGGATTTATTTGAACAAATTCAGGAGCTCTTTGTTCACCTTTGTTAAAATCTAAAAAAATTGTATGATAATCTAAATTTAATTCACTTAAAACAATAGCAACTTTGAACCCATTTGGAGCAGATCTATGTGAAAACAGTGTAAAACCTTCTAAAGGTTGATTCTTGAAAAAATTTGATATTCTTGATTCTGAAATTGATGATAAATTTTGTTGATTTATTAAATTTTGATGAAGATTTTGATTTGTATTATGGATTTGTTGTGATGATGATGATGATGATTGTGTGGATTCTTGTTGTAATGGATGTTGTTGTCTTTGATCGTTATCTATGCTGACTGATTTCAAAGCATTTGATAAATTTGAGATATTGTTCTTAGAAGACATATTATATTATATTCAATATATAATCAGATTTATATGGAAATTAAAGGTAAAGAAAGTGTTTAAACACACACAAGTATATTAACACACTAATTCAGTTGAATAATTCAAATAATTCAATACTTTAACTAACTAAACTAAATTAAACTTGTTCATCATCACTTTTTTCATTTTCACCACTTTTCAATTTCAATTTCCACAATTTATTCGCGAGCGCTCACTAACTTTCTCACTAACTTTCTAGTGTCTGCCTAGCTTCCCGCCTAGCTTCCCTTCCCCCCACTAAATAAGCCCGCTTAATTAATTTCGCCGTGAATTTGATGCCTCACAAAACTTTTGTTAACTAAAGAAAAATGTAACTGAAAATGGAAAGTCTAACAGAATCACATATTAGTGATTATTAGTGAGTGATATATTAGGTGGAATAATGAATAATGAATAATGAAGGGAAAGAGTAAGGGGAAATTTTTGATAAAAAGAAATGGCGACATCTGCAGGACTCGAACCTGCGCGGGAAAATCCCAAAAGATATCTTAAATTAATAATGAATTCAAGTCTTTCGCCTTAACCACTCGGCCAAGATGCCATTTTTAAAAAATTCAAAAAATTGTAGTGAATTTCAGGTATAACCTATTTGTACTTATGTTAATTAAACCTCCATATCATTTCTTTATAATATAACCTCTATGTATATTTGATCTATAAATATATATCATCTATATACATCACTCAATACATCACTCAATACATCACTAATATATATATTTAATAAATATATATATATATATAAATCCGGGTAACTAAATGAAACAACCATAAATAGATAATCAATAATCTCTTAATTAAACAACACAAATTCACATCAATCAATTTAAATAATTCAATTAATTCAACATAAAATGGTTTCAAGTTCTTCAATTTCCAATTCGACTACCAAAATCATCATCAAACCAACATATTTCACACCGGGTCTTCTTTCTGGACTTATCGTTTCATTAATTTTAATATCAATTTTAATTATAGCAATTACATGGTTAACTTCTTTAGATATAAGTTATGGTGCTCTTGAGAAAAAAGTTGATAATAGAAAGAATAAATAATGAGCTTGTTATATATGATGCTACATAAGATCTCATTCAAGTTTAAAAATATAGATATCTAATGATGATTAGTAGATATAAGGAATGATTTTATATGGAACTTTAGTTTCATATTCTTTCCAAGCATCTCCATATTTCTCTTTACATTTGATTTCATCTCTATGTTGTCTATGCAATAACAAAGCACCAAAATAAAAAGCATAATAATAAGTTAATGGAGTATTAAAACCTGTAGAGAGACACCAAGTTAAAGCATATAACCAATCACCAAAATAATTTGGATGTTGAGATAATTTCCACCAACCATCAACTAATAATCTTGTATTTGTTTGAGTTTTAATTGATTTCAAATGATTCAATTTACCTTGACGAAATTTATCCTTTTCATTATTTGATGATTTAAAGATATAAAATCCAATTAAACCAATAATTAAAATTAAACAACATGAAATGTTACCTAATTCAATTGGTTCAATTGCTAAATATCTTGATTGTAAAGTATATGAGAATGGTAATAATGCTAAATCACCAAATGATAACATAAATCCAAACCCATCAGTGGTAATATCCATCATTGTTAAACAACCTTCTTCATTCAAGACACCATCAATGATATAAATTGATTGTAATAAATTAATTAAAATCATTGAATCTGTAATATAACCAAATTTTAACCATTGTTTATGAATACAAGATAAATTAATCAATAACCATAATAACATACCAGGTCTTAATTCACAAAATAATTTAATATCCCAAAACCAAATTCTTGGATTTAATTCACGACCAATAAACCAATCATATATGATATTCCCAGTATTACCACCAATTGCCAATATTCTTTCTTTAGTTCCAACACCATTCATATCTTTCAAAGGGATAAAAGATATGAAATAAACAAACCATGCTAATAAGAATGAAAAATTTATACTAACAATGATTAAATCCAAATAATTATCATATAAAAATTGTAATTCTGGTAAATTACCTGAAGTTAACCAAAATCTAAAACCTAAGACACCTAGTAATAATGAACAAAGACTTATTCCATTAATTTTATACCATAATTTTGTACCATCACGTAATTGAATACCTTGTTTATAAAAACCAGGTAATGTTAAATCAAATATAATTAATGTGAAAAACCATAATAAATAGAAAGTCCAAGCTTTTGAATTGAATAAGTATTGATACCAATGTTTTTCAAAAGTTATAAACTTTTCATAATTGAATTGAATTCCTTTTAATTGATAAATTTCATTATTTAATTGATATAATATGATTAAAAGTATTGGTAAACCTAATGAAATTGAAATAACTCCAATTAATCCACCAAATTCTTTATTGATAGTTTTAGGATTGAGTGTTGTCATGTTATATTAGTGATATATATGATATATTAGTGATATATATGATATATTAGTGATATATTAATGATTGCTATTTTATTAATTCATAAAATTATATGTTGATGGTTGTCGTTTATGAATTAGTTAAACGAGAATTGTCTTTATGTTTATATGAATTGATGAATTGATGTTGTTGATGTTGTTGATGTTTAATGAGTTGATGTTGTTGATGTTGATGATTCAATGTGATTATGTGATTATATTAATATAATGTAGTTTATATTAATATATGATTATGTTAATATGTTAATATATGATTATGTTAATATAATGTTTCAATATAATGTTTTAAATAAATTACTGTGAAAATTTGATTAAATTAAATTAAAACATTTATATTTATCTGATATTTATATTGTTTTATTGTTCTTAATTGTATCAACTTGTTGTTATCAATTCATTAATTCATAAAGACACACTTTAAACTACTTCTAATACTTATAGAATTAAAATATGGCCGTTGATATACCAACGTATGTATTAAACATCTCATATAAACATATCAACATATCAACATCAATATAATGTCAATAAAACTAACTCAACAGATCCGTTATCAAGAAGTTGGTCTTCTTCACTGCCGCAATGGTGATATTACCATTAGTGGTCTTCTTCCTTGCACAATATTTCTTTAGTACGTTACATCTATTCATTATCTGATTCATTATACTAACAACTAAAAAGGTCATAATGCTATAATTTCAGGAGGATTGGCTGCTTTCTCAGCAAACGTTGTCCTGATTGGATACATCGTTGCAGCATTCACCGAAGACATCCCATTAGAACATTCAGAGAAACCTGAAGACTTGAAACTTGATTGAACACTAATAGTTATTAGTTGATTATGTAATACTTTTATACACACATTCTTTATACTTAATTATATATAGTAGTTTATACTTATATATATATGTTTATATATTTAACTGACTTGATATGGTACAACAATTGGCACTTGTTGGTTCGATATCCAAGACACAACACAAATTAACATTAGATTCATTACAAACTTTCACAGGTTGTAAACCTTTACATTATGAATCATTAACGATATTAACACATCCATCAACAATAATTAAATTTGAACCAAATTCTAAAACAACACAATATGAACAACATAAATTCCAATTGAAGACAACATTCAATAACGAAATCACTCAATTAGATGATTATAAAGATTGGATATTACAAAGTTTAGATATTCCATCAGCTGGGAAGAGAAAAGTTTCAATTCAATTGATATTAGAATCTTTCATTAAATTGAATAAAAATCAGAATTTAACCGGAATTATGCAAAGTTTAGGTTATAATTTAGATATTAAATATGTTTTAAAAGGTGATAGATTCTTTTATGGGAATATAATCATTGAAATTTTTAAAATTTATTGTTTTAAAGATAATGATATAGATAAAGAAATTAAATGTATTGATGATACTAAATTTATTGTTAAAAGTTATATTAACGTTGAGAAATCTACAAGTGTTGATCATTTAAATAAATCTGGTCAAGAATTATTGAATTTGAAAAATGATTTACAAGGCTTAATTGAATTAGATATACCTGATAGAAATTCTATGGATTCAAGAATTGGATTAAGGAAATAAATCTAAAAACATATTTATATGATAACTAATGTACAAATTATAATGCTAAACAACCAGACTATTTCTTTTCATTCAACTTATCAAGTTTTGTTTTAGTCTTTTCAATCTTTCTTCTCTTTTCACGTAATTCTTGTTGTCTATTTTCTTTTAAATCATTTGAATATTTCATCTTTTTGTATAATTTACGTTGTTTGTTTGACATCATGATCATCTTCAATTCTTTCTCTTCATCTTCGGCAGATTTAGTAGCTTTTCTCTTCTTTTGTTTATTATCTTTTAAATCTTCTTTAACTTCACTGAAATTTACACCTTGAGCTTCTAATTCTAATTCTTTTTGAGCTTTTAATTCTTCATCAACATCTTCATCTTCTTCTTCATCTTCATCAGCTTCATCTTCCACATCTTCTTCATCTTCCACATCTTCTTCCTCTTCAGACTCATCTTCACGCTCTTCTAATAATTCTTCTGGATCATATCCACCAGCATCACCCCATGGTGATAAATGAGGTGGTAAAGTCTCACCTGGTAAATAGTTATTAATAGGTAATAAAGTAGCTTTATTTATACTATCAAAGACCCATTGTGGTTGAACATAAGTTCTTCCTTGAACTTTTGAATTGATTTTTGGTCTATCAACAATTTGATGAGTAACATTATCTAAATTTAAATCAGAAACATCTTCACCATTTAATTTTAATTCATCAATTGTTAATTCACTAATGATTTTACCACCACATGATAAGATTAAGAATTCCAAGATATCAAGAGGAACTTCACGACCAATATAAAACACAAATTTTTCAAATAATGTGGAAATTTGTGTTTGAAATTTACTTGGTTGTTGTAATAAATCACCACTATTCTTATTGTTATCTTGAAATTCATCCAATTCAACAGTATCAACTTGTTCTTCTTCAATATCTTGGTCAGCCTCTTGTTCAACATCATCTTTATTCAAAGAATCAGCTTTAATAGCAGCTTTTAAAGAAGATTTTGAAATCATTGTACCTTCAACATCTTTATTTAAAAAATCAACTTCTGGTAATAAACTATCAGAAGTTTCACTTTCCAAGATATAAGCACTTAATCCACCAACACCTTTAAACTTCTTGATATCTAATTTTGGAGGATATATCAACCCAGAATCAGTATATAATTTAAACAAGACAAAATGTAATAAAGTTGAATAAAATTCTAAAAATGTTAACATGATTCTAAAATCAATATCAGTTGGAATGTTTTGTGGGAATTTGAAAGGAACTAACCATCTTATCTCAACACCTTTAACAACAGCCTCATAATAAACACCTTTGATACTAACAAACACTTTTCTAATTGCTCTTTCTTTAGCAACAAAGGCTAACCATTGATTACAGATGTTATTAGCATCTTTAGTAATTCTAGCACTAACTTTATCAGTTGCTGGCATGATTGAAAATAAGAATAACATGTTTAAAGCATCATCGATATCTCTTAATGAATCTTGGAATGTTGGATAACGTTCTTTAATAACATGATCTAATTTATATTTTGGTCTATTTTCTTCTAATCTTTTAGCATCAGTTAATTCACCTCTTCCAATAGCTTTATTTAATTTCTTGGAGAAAGTCTTATGATCTCTAAACTTGTTCAAGATAGGTTCATGTAATAAGTATTGGATATCTTTGAAATAATAGAAAGTAACAGGTGCAGTTGAACCTTTATTTGCTTTTTTTTATTTCTAGGTTCTCTTGGATAAATACCTTTGAAGATACATAACCGACGGAAATCAGCAAGAGAGACTTGTAATTTCTTGATGGCCTGTGTTCTGGTGATGAAGTTCTTGGCTGCACCTTTAGTGTTCTTCTTCTTTGGTCTCATGTTTCAATAAAAAGATTCTTAAAGAGATTTATATCCTGTTTCTATGTGTTTCTATACAAAAGTAACAAAGATTTAAAATTTTTTTTTTTGAGCTCATCGCATAATGAAAAATTTGTCTATTTAAAAGCTGGAAAGAGTAATTTTCGCGTATTCACACACATTATGTCATTATCATTATCATTATCATTTAACTCAATAGATTATTGATTGTTGTTGATATTGTTGTTGATTATAATATGAGACACTTAGTGGTACGGTGCTTTTCTACTGCTCAAAGAACTTGGAAAAATGGTGGTGGTGGTAAAGTTGGGGATCCTTTGACAGAAGAAGGAATAATAAAACTACTCTCAACACCAACATGGAACGTTAAAGAGTTTTTAACTTCAAATCCAACTCATAACTCAAGATCAACAAAGATAGATGAATCCATAGTTCACAAACTTTTACAACTCTCGGGGCTCCAAGCTGAAGGTAAGGAAGAAATGGATAAGATCATTAAGATGTTGAAAGAACAAGTTAGATTTATTGATCATTTACATTCAATTGAATTGAAACAATCAAGTAAACACATATCAAATTCATCATCAAAACCCCTAAGTCTAAATGACTTGATTGATCAGATCAATTTACAAAAAATGGATATTTCAAAAGGTGAAGTTACTGATTCATGGAATCCACTAACTTTAGCAAAAGAATCCAAAAATAATCATTACATTGTCAAAGAAGGTCTAATTAAAGACAAATAACCAAAATAAACCTTCATATATACAAGAGGACATATATATATATCACCATCCTAAAGAACGTCTTCTCTTTTCACGTTGTTTTCTAACTTTTTCAGAGATGTAAAGACCATAAATAATACCAAATAATGATCCACCTAAATGAGCAGCATAATCAAATTGTCCCCATCTCATAAAGCAACCAGCAACATTCCATATAACAGATCCTAAAAATGCAACAGATGCACCACCAGGAATTGGGAAAATGAATAACATGATTTTAGCTGATGGTAATAAATATGCAAAAGTACCAAAAACTCCAAATAATGCACCTGATGCACCTAAACTTGCTGCTGTTATTGGGATTCTAAAAATAATAGGATAAGCTATTGAAACTAATGAAGCAAATATTGAAGAATTTAAATATAACATTAAAAAATTTGATGATCCAATCATATTTGCTAATGATATTCCAAAAGAATATAAAGCAATCATATTCATACCTAAATGCCATATTTCCTGATGTGAAAATGCTGAACCAATAATACTCCATTTAGAATACATTATATCTTTTTCTAATAATGCATATCTATTTAATATTCTCCACATTGATGGGATTCTCCATAATCCAAAAACAACCAAATTTAATCCAATTAATCCATAAATTAAATGTGATGGATTCTTATTAAAATGAGATAATGGAGTATATTGAAATAAATATGGTGTTATTATAGTAGTTGTAGTAATAAAGATAATTCCAAATATTGTAGCTTGTTTCAAAGTATTATAATTTCTATTCCAATTATTATTTGAAACTTTAATGAATTTTAAAACTCCACAAGATGAAAATTCACGGATTTGTAAAGTTGATGATGATAAATTCTGTACTAATTTTGATTGAATTGGTGATAATAATAATGGTGATTTTTTAATGAATGGTAATTTGGATCTAATTGAAGTTTGAATAAATGATGATTTTAGCAATGTTGTAGTCAAAGTGAGACGTGGCCCACTATTTATCGTGTTTCCAAGAAAGAAGCTCTTCCCATAAGAAAGGACAAACTTGCTCATTGTAATTGATAAAAAAAATTCCTTGTAATGAACTATTCTGTATAAGACTTATATGTTCATGTTAACTAGTTATTTAATTCGCGGTGAATATCGGTAACCCGGCTTCCGGTAGAATAAACTCACCATTCGGCTAAATAGAAACAAACACACACACACATAGCAGCTATCTGTCAAGACGTGACAATCCCCATAACTTACGAGAATTGGTTTATTACTAGAGTAATGAACAATCACTACCATTTGAAATGTCTAGTTTGAAATTACTCTGGATAAATTACCGTCAGTTTGATCGCAAAGCAGTATTGACCCATGCCACATGATCACTACTCCACGTTTCAATGAGAAATAATTGCGCAGCAAATAGCGAGAATTCATGGGTATTATAGATAAAAGGATAAATAGGAGTAGTAGGAGTGTTACATTGGGTTAGTGGGCTTATAATTGATCATTATCTGTTACTCGGCTGATGGCTTCGTTCGTACTTCTAGAAAGAAGCAGCAGCCGAATTGTCGACTATTGATTACTACACTACGCATGAACACTCAAGTGAAAGCAGCCATATTCATGACCGGCTGACCAGAGGCTGTCTATGTTACTATAACACCCAAAAAAAAGAAGGGTCCTTGTTAACGATGGACAACTGATACTGATAAGTGAACGGCGGACGGCAGACGGCTCGGATTTTAATTGAAATTGTGTTGAGATTGTGCCAGAAGTTAAATTTTATTGATTGAGTAGCAATAGCCTCCTCAGCATGAATAATAATAATAATAATAATAAAGAGGGCCGTGCTATTTTCAGTACTACTAATTTTTGTTGGCAAATTGGCAATGTTTTGGCAATGTTTGGCAACAGCGGGGGAATCTTCGCTATTATTTACCCGCGAAGTACGAACGTACGAACATTACTCAGTTTACTCAGTGTTTACGTAGTTTACGCAGCAAGTGTTCCTGGATTTCAGGCTGAATGTAGTGGGCTGCTCGGCACCCCAGGCTCAATGACGGACAAATTCTCATTGGGGCCGGCCGAAGTCTCAGTAGTAAGTTAAGTCAGCGGAGAATCGTTGAGAAGACCGGCGTCGCTGGGGATCGGCACGTTCTCTGGCAGGATCAGTTAGTTGCACCTCTGCTAGTTGCGAATTGCGATATGATCATCATCAAATCACTCTCAATTTCCTCTTCTATTTCAATCTCTTTCTCACACTTCTCTTTCTCACACTTCTGTTCTCACTCTCATCACAAAACACTGATCGGTTCATGGCCATCTCGCTGCCAAACAACAATTAAGTCATAATAAATTTCACCTGTCTGCTGCTCGCTGATTCTTTGTTTTTCCCCTTCCCTTCAACAAAAAAACCAAAACAATATTGATATATTTAAACAGCCACCAATCAACCAATCAACCAACCACAACCAACCATAACCAACCATAACCAACCATTTAAATAGCAACCATAACCAACCTGCTCGCTCCCGCTGTGGAATAACAATGTCCGCAACAACAAACTTGCCAAAGAGAAGCTCCACAAGCTCGTTCCCTGGCAAGCCTGGTCACCAGAGCCCACCATCGTCACCTGCTCCTCACGATGAGAAGAAGAAATCAAAGAACCCTTTCAGATTCCTCAAGTCTCATTCTCATCATCCTGAAAATAAAACCACAACTAGACAAAGAGCACACACGGTGGGACGTGGTGACCTCCCTTCCAGTGCTGACCATCCAAACATTACTTCTCCAATACCTATTGTCGCTTTGAAAAGATCACAAACAGCCATCAAACCAGGAGTTTCCCCTGTGGGACACACCACACCAAAGAAACTAGATACATCACATCTTTCAAATCCTTTTTCAAAACCATCAACCGATTATCCATACATTGGCACAGGTTCAGATATCGCTGCTCCTAGAAATTCTCTCCAAGCTCATCAAGGTCCTGGTGCTGCTAGTCCAATACCCAACTCCAACACTCCAATCACAAGGGCTCCTTCCTTTAAAGATGCCAAAATGGTGTATAATCCATATGGTATAAACTCTAGAACACCTTCTCAATATTCTATAAATTCAGGATCTGATGATGAAAAGAAGAATATATTACCATTACCTATTCAAGAACCTAATGAAGGATTACCAGATGAATTTAAACAAGAATTTCAAAGTTTAAACGATGAATTTTTAATACCAGAGAAAGGTTCAGCAAAAGATAAAAAACTTGGTGATGGTGCTTCAGCTAGTGTGATTTTAGTACAGAATAAAAAAACAATGAAATCATACGCTTTAAAGAAATTTTGTCTTTTACCACATGA
Organism: Wickerhamomyces alni; assembly: GCA_949709075.1. Lineage (NCBI taxonomy): Eukaryota > Fungi > Ascomycota > Saccharomycetes > Phaffomycetales > Wickerhamomycetaceae > Wickerhamomyces > Wickerhamomyces alni. The sequence continues at coordinate 327,894 of CATIXA010000004.1, read as the reverse complement.
ACAACCAGATCAATTTTATAAAAGAGCCACTAAAGAATTCATTATTGCTAAAAGAGTTAGTCATAATAAACATGTTGCTGAAACGATATATCTTTTGAAAATTCAAACAACAACAAACATAACAAGAGGTTGGGGATTTATTTTGGAATATTGTAAAGGTGGAGATTTATTTAGTTTGATTTCAAGAACAGGTTGGAAATCTCATCCTTTGAATGAAAAATATTGTATTTTTAAACAAGTTGCCTTGGGAGTCAAATACATACATGCAAATGGGGTCGTTCATAGAGATCTCAAACCTGAAAACGTGTTGATTGATGATCATGGAGTTGTTAAATTGACGGATTTTGGTGTTTCTGAATATGGATTGGAAAATCCAAATGATCTTGATAGTGGGATTAAATTCTTGTCAAGTTTTGTTGGATCTCCCCCATATGTTTCACCTGAAGTTATGAATTTGAAATTACCTAATAATCATGAAGCAAAATATGATCCATTTAAATTAGATCTTTGGGCTCTTGGTATGATATTGTTTTGTATCGTTTATCAAGGAACTCCATTTAGATCTGCCTCAACACAAGACAATCAATATAGAGATTTTTTGATTGCTTATTCAACTTATTTATCAACGAATCCAAGTTTTAAAAATGGTGATAAGAATCATGGACCTGGTTCTGAATTTAAATATGCAAAAGATTTCCAATCAAGTGGTGCTTCAAGAGTAGCATGGAGATTATGTGATCCTGATCCAATTACAAGATATACAATCAAGGATCTTTTTGAAGATCCATGGTTTTTGAGTATCGAATTATGTTGTGATGAACCAGATTCAGAATTTGAATTTTCTCATGGTGGAACAACTCCTGAAAGATATGGTTCTTTTGATTCTAGTCATTTTTCTGCACCATTATCAGATCATTCAAGAAATAATTCCGCCAAACCAAGTCCTCTCATAAAACCTAAATCGATGTTGGATCTATTAGATGCTCCTACTTCAAATGCTGCTACCATTTCAAATGTTGATGCTATTCCAGAAGATCCAATAGTTGAAGAAGATGATGATAATGTTGTTCAAAAACCAAATGGTATCTTTATTCAAGAACTATCATCTCAACAGAACATTTTACCACCATTACAAGAAGCTGATAACGAATCGTGTTCAACATCACCAGTTAAAGACGTGTATTTCAACCTTGATTCAAAACCAACGATTGAATCAATTCATGAGAAATTTGAAGATGCATTAGATCTTGGAACAAACACAACATCACCAATACCAGTACGAAACACCATTTTTTCAAATGGAGGAAACGTACCTCCAATCACAACAAATAATTTACCACAGAGGTCTCCTTCAAACAGTCTAGTGGCTCAATCCCCAATTGCATCTTCAAACTCTACTGGTTCACCAACAAACTTTGTCACATCTCCACAACACTCAAGTCAACCAATCCAAAGAGCTTCAAGTTTCTCCAGTTTAGCTTCAAACAGATCTGTTAGATCCACTTCAAACTCTAGTATTAATGGATCTAAAAAGAAGAAAATACATCACCATTTGGATGTGAGTAATGTCATCAATCATGGAAACATCAAGAGATAGATACAAAAATCATCCCCATTCGTTGAACACCATCACATCACAGAAGAAGAATCCGCTTGTCGCCTTTCAAATCAATATTCGATCATTGACAATCTCAGTTTGTGCTAATCGTTGTAGCTTTCTTTTAAACTGTTTGTTACTGTAGTTACTAAAAAATCCATCACCGGAAATATTCGCGAAAAAATCAATTAATGTGCGATAAATTATTATGGTTCATTTTAGTTTGAAAAATTTTGGTGAAGACCATCGAATTTGAAGCCTTTGATTTCGCTGATCAGACTCTCATTTCCAGTGCTGGAGCTTTGGAGTCTACAATTCCTGGCACTCTGGGTGATCTTACAATGCGGTTGTTTTCGCATAGGGCTTTCACGTGCCAGATACGGCTTTTGCATCATAGTAGGCCGGTGTTTAATGTGCCCATTGATGGCATTAAAAAAATGGAAATACATGATCAATTTGCAATTCCAATTAATGAAGCTCGAGATGAACTGGTGCGTCGTATCACTGAGACAGGTGGGAATCTGAAGATGGATGAACTTATAAGTTTGAAACAAAAGGCTATAAAGATGGATTTTAAGACATCAAGACTACAAATACCCAATGTTTCAAGACTGCGACAAACTACATCATTAAATGCATTAAAAGATCCACATTTAAGAAATTTATTGTTCAATATGAATGATCAACTTCCGAGAAATTCGGACTTGCAAAGTTTCTTGTTTTTAGAATTGAACGCTATGGCAAAGACTGATAAACCATGTTTTAAAAGATGTGTGAGAATACTAAATGATAATAGTGAAGTTATTCAAAGACATATGGGACCAACCATACTTTCTCTGAGAAGAGAATCCATTGATAGACGATACTTAAAGGTCCTTGTTGACCTTGCTTTATTATACAAGAACACACTGCTAGCTGGTTCGATCATTTTATCCAACACTGTGACAGAAGATTTCAAACCAGAAACGATACAATCAGTCTTGAAAAGTTTAATGTTAAAGAATCCTGCATTGGAAGAATACCAATTATCATTGATATATAAAATCAGTAATATTGTGAATTACAGGTTCAATGAGTTCGAAGCCTCACAGATCTTAGCAAAATTGGAGAATTGTGAAGATGTGTCTCTGTTAAAGAAGTTTCAAGTTTATCTACTACAGTACACGGTGTTCAGCACCCAAAGATCCAGAGTTAACCACGTCTATCGCATCATCCAATCGGACGCATTGTTGAACAATAAGGAAGGTTGTTATTTGAGCTGGAGACAAATCATGAACGCTCATGATTCTATTGATAAACATGATATTAGAATCTTATCATTGTTGATCAAGACATTCAACAAATCAGATAAATATCATTCTGTCTCTGGAGAGATCATTGACAGCTTACCACCGTCTTATTACTCAAATTCCTTCATTACCAATGAAATCTTGACCTATGCATATAAAGTGAAGAACGTTGATTTGATCAATAGAGTCATCAATGAGCTTAAAAACACCATAAGACCCGTTTTAACTACTCTTCTTCGAGTGAATATGATATACGGTGATATCAACGGTGTCCAATCAATCATCAAGGAGATCATGGCAAGATCAGGACGACTCAGTGCTGCTGATAATGAGATCATCACTAAAGGATTCATGAAGAATGGAAACAACAAAAAAGCATTAGAGTTTCTAGGAACATTACCTCCTGAGACATCAAGATCCGCTTACTTGACTTATATCGATATGATGATCAATTGTAGCACACAGCTCAGTGAGAAACAATTGTTGATCATGGATAAGTTTGTTGAGACGATGAAAGTTGACCTTAAAAACCCATTTTGGGAGACACTTGGAGCGATGTATTTCAAACATGTTTCCAAAAATGCCAAAGACGTTGAAGATCTTAAATTATTGAGAACGATATACTATAACTCTACAAAAAATTTCATAAAACTAGCATATATGGATCAACCATACACTAAAGATCAAGTGATCTCCAAAGAAATCACATACAATCCATTCAGAGTTCCACACGCAGAAAGAGGTGAGATCATAATCAAGGTTGTCAATCAATCCAAAGTGATCCTAGTCTATACGATCATGGACAAGGCCATCAAATTCCGAGATAATTCATTATTAGATTGGGCATGTCGTGAATTATTGGACCTAGGTTTATCCGTTACTGATATCAAGGTGGCCGTCAGTAAAAAGATGCATAGTAAAGTGAAAGTCGTTGGTCTTGAACAAAGGAAAAGCATAGAACAGTTCAAGGAGAGTTGGGAAGAGAGAACCCTTGGATTCATGAAACAGAGAGGACCTTTCAAAAACAAACGACGCCTTACGAAATAATGACTATTGTGTATATAAATGATATAGAATTAATCATGCAATTATGTAGCTATGGAGAAACCACAATCGGTCTATTTTAAGTGGAGTGATAAATATAGTAGTACAAACTTGTAATGAAAAAAAAACCCTATTTTGATGGTGCTGATGGAAGAGTCAAAAGAGGTTTATTCTTAGGCAATGAATTATTGAACTCTCTAATAGTCAACTCACAAGCGACTTCTTGACATAAGAATTTTTTCTTATTTAAAGGGACGTTCTGTAAGAAAGTCAACCCAGATGATCTTTCAAGAGCCTCAACTGGAACTTCAAATGATTTTAATGGAACACTGTTATCGATCTTATCATTAGGTAGTACAAAAGCAGCAACAGCAAGTTCATCATTTGGTTTTTCCACCACTAAAAGTTTGAAAAAATGAGTAGGAACAGCAATATTTGGTGGATTTCCAATGACTTCATATGAAACTCTCCATTTACCATCAACATCACGTTTAGGCAAATATAAGGGACCAGTGATAACTCTCACTGAAGGGTACATTTTCGTCAAATCTCTAGCAAAGAACTCCAAATGTGCCCAATAATCTCTATTGAAACCTTCCCCTACTTGTGGAGAGATATTCGTTAAATAGAACGTCTCATCCATTGCAGTTTGATTAAATTTAGCATCTGCAGCTGGAGCTTGATGTCCTCTATCGTATCCACTTCTGAAATAATCCCTCAATTGGGCCCTGAATGTCTGTGGGATCTGTTCATCTTCCTTAAAAATGGATTTCTTTCTATCTACTGAACCATCAGATTTTAATGAATCTCTAGTGATATGTTCAACGACATAGTATGGATTTCTCTTTTGTCTATCATATACGCTGACGTATTCTTGACGGGTTTCAAGATCGTGTACTGGACCAGGGAATCCATATTTGAAGAACGCACCAGGATTCACAGGTGGTGGTGAACCCGTACTTGGAACTGAAGATGATGATGATGATGAACCAGATTTGACTGGTGGTGGGAAATTTTGTGATGATGATGATGATGATGATGTTTGAGTCGGATTTGAAGTCGATTGAGATGAGGATCTTCCCCAGAAAAAGTTGGCAACTGATCCTGCGAGACCAGCACCGGCTAATCCGGCTACTAAATGCTTGCTCATTGTTCTGATTGGATTCTGGTGTCTGTTTAAAGAATACTATTGTTTACGCTTATAATTTTTTTTTTTCTTGAGTACGCGTAGAAATTCCGATCATAGTGTCGGAATTTATATCTAGACTCCAAAACTTTGTTTATTTCTAAAATAAATTCTATTCATTCAAATGCTTTCAGTTTGATCTTTTCCTCTTCTTCTTTCTTCTCTGTAATATCGAACTTTACTAATCTCTCAGCCACTGCACGTTGTTTATCATCTAGCACGTTGTTAATCACCTGCTTGAAGTACTCTGAGTTTAACGTGATCAATGAAAGTAGCCTGTTGTGTATATACTCGCCAAATGAGTTATCATGTTGATAGATCTGTATGAGTGTTGGTAGGAGAATCGAATACATCTCGATGGATGGCCATTGTTTGGAGATCAGGATCACCAGTTCGATGAAAATTCTTGGGTCATCATGGTCAATTGAGTTGACTATCAAATGTGGAATCAAGTCTTTGATGATGACTTTACTCATAGGGTTATCTATTTTGATGATTGATTTAATGGTTTGGATAACTATGCTTACCATTGATTGGTCTGAAAGCTCTTTGATGATGGTGTTTACAAAGAATTTGACATCTTCACTAACTAATCTCAAATAATCTTGTGTTGAAGTCAGCAAGACACTAATTGTCAATAAAGCATTCACATTCGATGTCTTCAATGTCGACTTGATTGACTGATAAAAGTTGTTGATGGTAGCAACATCATTGATGGATGAAAGTTGAACCAGAACGTTCTTGATCATAGGAATCAATTGTGGAACCAAGCTTGGGTATTTTGAGTATACGTTTTCAACGATGGATAAAACACTTGCAAACAGATCAGATTTGATCAAATCGGGAAACAATGAAATCATCTTTACTATACTGGAGAAGTACTTCTTGATCAATTGTACTTCTGTTGGATCAAGTTCCTTAGGATTCTTGACTGTCACCTTGAGTGAAGTAAGCTCCACTATTGGCTGTAAATTAATTCTCACGATTTCAAACAGCTTATCGACATTATTGTTCAGTTTATCACTCGGTCCCTCATTCTCAACAAAATTAGTGAATATGGTTGTGGTAATATCAGCCAAAATTATCTTCACATCGGTAGATCCAGTAATGATCAACCTCTCCATGATTTCGATGGTCTCATGGAATACATCATCATGGAATATCAGCTCAACAAGATCATTGAAGTTTAAGATCTTCAAAAGCACTTTCAAAGCTCTAACTTTATCATCCGAAGTCGAAGCAGAGCTCAACAAAACTGATATTGAGTCTGAATAGACCACATAATAGAAACCCAAAACATCAGTCTTCAACAGATCGAGAATGGATGAACTATCACGTTCAGTAATTACACCAACCACATCAACAATGTTTCTCCATGATTCCTGATATAACTCAGTCTTCCCACTTCCATGCTTCAAAAGCTCATATTCTTTTAATGAGGAGATCCACAAAGGTAACAGAACGTCTAGATGACTTTCAACCAATGCCTTAACTTCATCACTTTTAGCCAAAATCATCAATTCAGCCCAAGCATTCAAAACGGCCAACTTCACACGACGTTTACCAATCTCACTTGAGATTACAACCTCACTAATTCTCAACTCTTCCTCATCATTCTTCAAGTCATCCAATGAATTCACCAAGATTTTTGTTACTCTTGATAGTCTTGAAGTACTGACTATATTTGAGCCAATGAACTTCGCCACGCCTTCGATAGCATGGCTGGCAAGTAGTGGAGTGCTGTCCACGTGAAAAGCAGGGATCAAAGCAGAAGTGATTTGAGCTTGTTGTTGCTCAAGTAATGGCATATCTGGATAGATAGGATCTTTTGAATCAGCATAGATTTCAATGATGTCACCTAGTAGATCAATACCTAATAACCTTGCCTCAAGAACTGAGGACGTTGAGCTGGAATATGAGATCTTGATGAGCTCAGATATACGTGATGCAATCTGTTGGTGTAACTTGGAGTCTCTAGCGGTGTAGCTCAAAACCTGTCTGATAAATTTTAGGATCACGATCTTGAAATCCCAATTCACAGGTTCACCTTTCGAACCTTCTTCCGTATCTTTGGCTATTGATTTCGACTCTTCGTCCTTGACATCCACTTCAACCTTCTTGTGTGAGTATCTGTTCAAGATATGCTGATGATGACCATAGATTTTGGAGTATAGAACTGTTTTTGTAGAGTTGAACAGATTTTGTAGTTTGACGAACCATGAAAGGTCATAAGTTGAGTCGATCCACTCTTCTACCAGTTTGTTGAGAAGTTCAGAGTTTGGATCATATTCTAGTCCAATCCAGATAAGGTATTCTATCTCCTTGATGAAATCTTTTGACTCTGAAGTCTTCACAAGTTGCGATAAGAAATCGAAAGCAACACGCAATAGTTTTGGGGATGACGTTACTGGAAACACTTCATTCTCAGCTTCGTATAACGAGACTGTAAGGTTTGATCCAATTGCTTTCAAAATGTTGTTTCTGATGCTGTAATCCAGTATATCGATCAAAGTGCTCAACTCAAAGATATCTTTATCGAAAACAATAAACTCTTGAATCAACTTTAGCATCTCTGATTGGATCACCGGCTCGTTGTGGTTATATAGTAAGCTGAATGTGATGTTCGAGATAGTCTGTTTATCAGCAGGACTCAAGTCCTTGATTCCAGGACCCAAACTGTTCACAAGACTTCTCAAAACCCTTGAAAGAACAATATTGGAATCGTTGTCCACATTTAAATCTGGTAATGACCCACTGGTGAATTTACCATACTTGTCACTGAGGTAAGTAGTTTCAAGAATAGAAAGGATCTCAACAGCAGTAGTAGAGTTGATAGCAACGTGTTTATCAATGACTGTGGATAAAGCATCAAGCGACCAAGCATGGACATGAGGATGTGGATCCAGCACCAGCTTCAACAACACTTCTAAAATCTGGGAGAAATGAGAAGCATTGTACTGATAGATGTATCCCAAATGCAAAGCGTTGAAGCTTCTAGATTCTGCTCCATCATTATCAACAATCTGTTTGATGAATATTGGGATTTGTTCAGTCAATGGAGTCTTAGATATAAGGATTCCAATAGCTTCAGAGTTCAATGTTAGTAGATGTCTTGATGGGAATGATTTGTATAGGTATCTTAGTGTATCTAGCAAGATAGTCCCAACAGATAAATCAAACGTCAACCCTTCGTGAACAGCAGTGGTCAAAATACCATGTATCACGATTGATATGTTGATGGCCAAAGTGTTTTGTGTACCCTGCTTGTTCGACTTTGATAACAAATGACTTCTTAAAGTTTCCAGAAGTGAGAGTTGAACTTTAGTTGTCAACGAAGGAAAAACTTTAGCGTAGAGTTCAATTGCGGAGTCGATTGTCGATGTCAAAACAGGAGGTGAAAGCTTTCTATGCGTGGAATAATCACCAAAGATAGGCTGGAATGGATCGTTCAATAAAGAGCTCCATATTGGTGAGATGGTCGACGTTTCAAGTGAATCAATCCAAGTGGTCTCAGTGAGCCAGCTTTTGACTTTTGAAAGTGCAATGGATCCTTGTGGTTTGGTTTGTTGATCAATTGAAAATTCTCTTGATTGTAAGATATCTGTGCTATCAAACTTGACATTCAACTCGTCGATAAAGTGACCTCTATATTTTGAGGTGATTCCATTACTGAAACCATCGTCTCTTTCATAAAACGTCAGTTCCTTTTCATTCTTGGAAACTTCATAGTTTGGCAAACAGGAGAACACTTTCAAAGCTTGAAGTAAGATTGAGCTATTATCAGACTTGATATATTTGATGAGTCTCAAGTATATCTGATAGAGTCTGTTATCAACAGTATCAAGGACTTCATATAGTGACTTGTCGTCCCTCAGTGTGTTCATCTTAGGCTTGAGTCTGATTAAAGTCTCAACGATGCTGCTGGCTGCTTCTTTGGGTGGCGTGGAGCTCTTCAACCAAGCTAACATAGCACTCAAGGAAAATGATAATATATTCAAGCTTCGAGCATTCAAAGTCTCAGGGACCTTCCATATTGATAGGAATTCGTCAGAGAAATCTTTGATCAGTGACTTTTCTCTGTATGTGAACACACCAATGATGGTAATCCAGCTGGTGACAAGTGTTTGGTAGTTTGTATCGCTTAACTCTAAGTTCTGCTTGATGATACCGGTACTGAACGTCCAAACGTCGGAGACTAAGGCTACGGGCACATAGTCTTGGTCAGCTAACTCCACCAGGTTAGCTATTATGAGGGCATATCCATGCGATTTGTTGAAGACTTTGGTTGAGGTGGCTTGTTTCGAATTATTGATCAATTCATTTAGCGAAGTCTCAAGTACCTCTCTCAAGAGTGTTGGGAATAATTTCACGAATGATTTCAGAACTTGAGTGGTATGAATCCGTATCTCCTCCTCGCTGGAGGTAGATAGTTTCCACAGTTTAATGTGATAGAGTTCTATTTCATGATCCGATAGACCTGACAGACTATCCAGTAGCAAACCAGTGAATTGTAGTATAACCAATGACTCGATGACACTCGATTCCTTATCTAGAAGACGGAACGACTCTGCCAATACTTGCTTTCTTGCAGGCTCACTTATCAAAGCAGTCAATGAAAGGAAAATGTTCTGATAGTGTTCAAACAGTCTATTTCTTCTATTATCTCTCAGATTGATCACCCTTTCATGTTTCAGCACCGACAAAAGATCAACTATCGTTTCTGTAATGTGGTTATTAAAGTAGTCGGGATCCTTTGAGAATATCAAACTGTGATAGTGGATCATTGACTGGACAACTCCCACTTGTTGCTTTGGATCATGTTCATCAATGTATAGCTCTGCGTATATCGAATAGGTGTCTTTTGGTAGAAATTCAGAAAGTATCAGTGCCTCAGCAATAGACTTTGCAGTTTGTGCTCTAACTTTCTTATGACTGGAGAGACCTAGCTGAAATAATGGCATATTGACTGTTTTGAATGTGATCAGGTCAACCTTTTTATATGATGATACTATACCAAGCGAGCCATAAAGTACGCTCAGTATCTCGATATCAGTGAAGAGTTTCAATAGTTTATGAAATTTTGAAACAATTGAATCGTTCAGCTCAAGAGCACCGCCATTTCTCACCACAGAACTTAGAAGAATTGCCAAGTTCAGTAGATTGTTCTTTTCCTTCTTCAACATTTTTAGAACCGTTGTCAAAATCAGTGCAATGAACGATGAGACTTCTCTTCCAAAAGATTCATAGATGAAGCTTAATATGATTGTTGCAAGGTTTCTTAAGCTATTGGCCTTCTTAGAATCACCAAATATAGTTACCAACTTATTCGTTATATCAAATAACTTTATCTTCGACTTCGTCAAAAGTGAAGCGTAGTTTTTGGCAATTGATACTGCGATTGGTTGTGATACCATAAGAAGAACTTCTTTGTTCTTATCATCATGGTAATACTCCAATTGTTGATCCAATTGAGTCAAATAATGCTGTGTTTGATCAGATTCGTAGTCCTTCGAGTTAATGTGGTTATATAGATTTATGTGATAGGACTGGATCAGGTGAGCTAATCGTTTGGGATCCTGGATGTCCTTCAGTGATTCCAAGAACTCTTCGAAGGAGAACCTCATCAGTTGATTGGATCGCAAGGTAATTGGTGGATCATCTTTCAAGTTTTGTGTGTTGTTATTTAAATTTGACGTTTTTGTCACGAGTGAGTGATTAAACACCCCGATTAGGAAACTTCCTGTTTTGGGTGAACAGATATTCAATCATATCTAAAAACATAAATAACTGACCGAAACTTACTTATTGTTTTAGTCTAACTATAGCTATAGAGTCCTATGAATGTGATTATGATAAATATTACGCTATATATAGCTGATTCGAATTTTTTTTTTCTTCACTTAATAGTTCTAGTATATTTCACTTTAACTTTTGATTTTGAGGTCGTCAATTTTTTAAGTTTTTGAAGTGTTTTTTCGAATTTGCTATTTAAAGCCTAAACAGTGACTGATTACAAAGTACACTCACTGCACAATCTACATACTGAAGTGTTTTTGTAGTTGTAAGATGATCCGTGGGATGTTTAATTTTAGTATTAAAAGTATTCCCCTCAGTACTGTTTTTTTTTTTTTTTTTTTTCAAACATTGATGATCCATCCGCTAAATTACCAGCTACTAACTATCCATAATTCAATTAGCTGATCAACTACCCTCTAGTTAAATTGGAGTACCAAATCGCTTGAACAGATGGCCGATCCCGATACCGATACCGATACCGACTCAATCTGGGAAAAGATGTTTGTGCGGGCGGAGCGGGTGGTGAATCATTTCCTTTTCGTATAATTTTTGTGGCAATTATGTAACTGAATTTTTGTAATGTGGAGATCAGCGTTTGTGTCATCAAAAAGCTGTCACTTCTTCGAAATTCGACAACAACATCAACAACAACTCGCTTTCTTACGATTTGATTTTTTTGGTTCATTTTGTACTTTCCATACTAACCAACCGTTCACAAAGCCGTTAAATCACAATGATCCTGTTCCTTGAAAACATCCTCTTCAACCTCTTGATGATTCCCATCACAGGCATCAACGCCCTTCTGGACCTGGTGGGAAACAATTCGGACTACCCTTCTGCTAACCGTGGACACATTGACATCACTGTTGAGAACATTAGAACTGCGTACGACAAGATGGTCGGAAAGATTGAGAACGCTATCGGTCACATCTTCTTCAACTACTTCCCAATCGCCTTGACCTGGTATAACTGCAAGTTGTCTGTGATCTGTGTTCTAGTACCACCAATGGCTGTCTTCATAAAGAAAGCAGGTGCTATCAACCTGGCCTTCTTCTTCTCACTACTCACATACATTACGGGATGGTACATACTTTCTCTATTATTGAGTCTCTATGTTGTGTTTCTACCAGCAGACGACACCGAGGTTCCAAACATTTATAAAGGTGTTTTGAAGGAAGAGTTCATACGAGATGCTATGAAGGGAAAGGGAACTAGATCATTCAGAGTATCAAAGATCTTGAATGAGGATTAGGCTTGAACTCGGCCATACAGACTACCTGATCAGAAGAGAACAAACAAGATGTCATTATTGGGTATCATGAACTAAACAGAGAAACAAACAAACAAACAAACAAACAAACAAACAAAACTAAATGCAGCATTACGAGAAGACTTATGGTCCAATCTCTTCATTTTTATTATCATCGTGGAACAGAGAGAACAAACAACTATTGGTTATGATTCAAAGCTGAACAAATGACGAATAGAAGATTTTAACATCATTTATGTTCAAGCAATATCTTAGCTTATTTTCCAAATCAACATCAGTAAAGTGATTCAAAGTTTCATTGTAGATGTTCCCAATTAGGTAAAGTCTCTTTAAGTTTGGGATATTTTGTAGGAAGTTGAAGATCCTGTATGTGATATGCAATCTCAGGGAGTTTTGATTTGATATGGTCAAGTATTTTAAGTTGGGTAGGTTTGGATTGTGGAGAAATTCTCTGAATCTCTCACTCAATATGAACTGGTTGGTATAATGTAACTTCAGATGCTCAATCTGTGAGTTTCCGAAGTTTGCTAATTGGAAAGGATAATTCCAAGAACAATTGATAAGATTTAACTCTTTGATACAAAACTTCAATCCTTTTAGATCTTCTTCGGTGAAGTCAATACAAAACCCATCAATAGTCAACTTGTTGATGTTTGGGAACACACTTAGATGGTTCAAGTTGAAAACAGCATCAGCAGAACTTGATGTCTTGAGCTCTAGTTTTTCCAATTGTGGCATGATTGCATTATATTTGAGAAAGTTGGATGAGTTTGAGAGGTTGACTTTCAATTCCTTTAGATTGGTGAAGTTCTTGAAAAGTCTATCGAATCTGAAACTCCATTCATTTGATAAATTTGGTTCAACGATTTTGATAGTCTCCACAAAATGTGAGATATTCTTGAGCACGCTATCGTGATCTCTCGTCTCTTCAACCTTGTAAGGAAACTTGTTCAGGATCATGGTCCAATTCACCGAAATGTCATTGAGTATGTAAGGCTTAAGCAAGTCTCTGAAGAATCTGTTGACGCAGCTCAAATTCACTAAATCTCCGTTATCTAAGTGTTGAAATATTAGACATAGGACTTCGTGTGAGAAGCACCAGTATTCAGGATTCCCCATGCAATGGTGCGAGTTGTGAGATGACAGACGAGGTCGCTTCGCGTGTCTCTCTATTTCCTGCACTTCCAGCTTTCCTACTGTTGTCATTAATTATGTGTTGTGAGTTGTGACTGTTGGCGTGAACTGGGGGAGCAGCAGCTGATTGTGGGTGAGACTTGAGAGTGCTGATACTGAGGGCGAAACTGTGAGATTGATCTGCTCGGAGCTTGTTTTGTGGACGTGTTCAAGTGAGAAATGGTAATTTGATTCTGTGTTGGCTGAACGTGTGTGTGAGTCAGCCAAAACAGGTCTTTTGGGGTGAAATCGGTTGTACACAAATATTGTCGTAATCGATCATCATAAAAGTGTGGGATAATGAGTATTTCTGTAATTTATTTGATTAGTTGTGCAGTGGTTAGGGTGAAACCCTCGCAATATAGACCGGCACTACACAAAATACCTATCACAAGCTTCATACAACGAAACACCTCTGGAGTAACTCTCAAATAGCCCATTTTATACAAGCTCTGTCAATATCACATGACTTTCACGTGACCAGGACATAGAATTCCGCGAACTCATCTCCAGAATTTGAGTCATGAAAAAAAGTCGGTGAGCGTCCACCAAATTAACCAGAATCAAGTATCTCACATACAAAGAACTGGCTTGATCTCGACTACAATGAGTGTGTCTGTGGAGAAGGTGAGCATCCTTGGAAAGGACACCATCCACGTCGGATATGATCTGAAGGAGCACATCGTGAGCACACTGCTGCAACATGAGAAGAGTTCGACCTATGTCATCATCACCGATACCAATATCGAGAAGAAAGGCTACCTTGCAGCTTACACCGCTGAGTTTGAGAAACGTTTGCCTCAAGGTGCCAGAGTTCTGACCTATGTTGTCTCTCCAGGTGAGGCCAACAAGTCACGTAAAACCAAAGAAGACATTGAGGACTATTTGCTAGTTGAAGGTTGTACTAGAGACACCGTCATCATCGCTATCGGTGGTGGTGTTATTGGTGACATGATTGGTTTTGTCGCTGCCACTTTCATGAGAGGTGTTAGAATCATCCAAGTTCCAACCACTCTGTTATCAATGGTCGACTCCTCCATCGGTGGTAAGACCGCTGTTGATACTCCACTAGGTAAGAACTTCATCGGTGCCTTCTGGCAACCTAAGTATATCTTTGTTGATCTAAACTTCTTGAGTACTCTACCAGAAAGAGAATTCATCAATGGTATCAGTGAAGTCATCAAGACTGCTGCTATCTGGAACGAAGAAGAATTTTCTAGACTTGAAGCTAATGCTGTCAAATTTTTACAAACCATCAGAAAGAGAGATGCTCAAGGTAACACCGACTTGACTCCAATCAAAGAGCACGTTTTCAAATTGGTCACTGGATCCATCAAAGTGAAAGCTGAAGTCGTTACTGCTGATGAAAGAGAAGGTGGTCTCAGAAACCTGCTAAACTTTGGACATTCCATCGGTCATGCTTATGAGGCCATTTTGACTCCACAAGCTTTACATGGTGAATGTGTTGCTATTGGTTCGATCAAGGAGGCCGAATTGGCTCGTTACTTGGGTATCTTATCCCCTGTTGCAGTTGCCAGATTGACCAAGATCTTCGTTGCATATGGTCTTCCAGTTTCCGTTGATGATAAATTCTTCAGAAAGATTGTAGGTAACAAGAAAACTCCAGTCGATATCTTATTACAAAAGATGGCTATTGACAAGAAAAATGATGGTTCCAAAAAGAAAGTCGTTCTATTGAAAGCTATTGGTGAATGTTACGAGAAAAGTGCCTCATACGTCAATGATGAAGATCTAAGATTTGTATTGACTGATGAAACCTTGGTTTCTCCATTTGTTACTAAATCCGACTTTGAGGCTACTATCACCCCTCCAGGATCCAAATCTATTTCAAATCGTGCGTTGGTTCTAGCTGCTTTGTCCAAAGGTGAATGTAAGATCACCAACTTGCTACATTCTGATGACACTGAACACATGTTGAACGCCATTGCCAAACTAAACGGTGCCAAAATCAGATGGGAAGACAATGGTCAAAGTCTAATCATCAATGGTAACGGTGGTGCCTTGACTGCTACTGATGCCGAATTATACTTGGGTAATGCCGGTACTGCTTCTAGATTCTTGACTTCTGTCGCTACCCTTGTCAAACCAACTTCTGATGTTTCAAGTATTGTCCTTACTGGTAACAAGAGAATGTGTGAAAGACCAATTGGTCCTCTAGTCAACTCTCTGAGATCCAATGGTGCTGAAGTCGAATACTTGAAAAGCGAGGGTTCTCTACCACTGAGAATTCAAAGTAAACCATTGAAAGGTGGCCTCATTGAACTAGCTGCTGATATCTCATCTCAATACGTTTCATCATTATTGATGGCTGCTCCATATGCTGAAAGTCCAATCACCTTGAAATTAGTCAATGGTAAACCAATCTCAATCTTATACATTGATATGACCATTGCTTTGATGGAACAATTCGGTATCAAGGTTGTGAAAGGTGAAAATTACACCTATGAAATTCCAATCGGTCATTACGTTGCTCCAAAAGAATTCGTCATTGAATCAGACGCTTCTTCATCGACTTACCCATTGGCTTTTGCTGCTATGACCGGTACCACCGTCACCATTCCAAACATCGGTTACACCTCATTACAAGGTGATGCTCGTTTTGCCATTGATGTGTTAAAGCCAATGGGATGTAAAGTGAACCAAACAGCCACCTCAACAACGGTCACTGGTCCACCAAGAGGTCAATTGAAACCATTACCTGAAGTTGATATGGAACCAATGACCGATGCTTTTTTGACTGCCTCTGTCGTTGCTGCAGTTGCTACTTCCGCCAATGGTAACAACAAGACTACCATCTTAGGTATTGCTAACCAACGTGTAAAAGAATGTGATCGTATTGCCGCTATGGTTCATGAATTGAACAAATTTGGTGTCATTGCTAGTGAATTGGATGATGGTATTGAAATCAACGGTATCAACATTGATCAGTTGAAGAGACCTGAAGGTAGAGGTATCCATTCGTACGATGATCATAGAGTTGCTATGAGTTTCTCATTGTTGGCTGGTATGGTCAAGAATGGTCCTGTGTTGATCCAAGAAAGACACTGTACTGGTAAGACCTGGCCAGGTTGGTGGGATGTTTTACATTCTTCTTTAAAAGCTGATTTGGACGGTTTTGAGCAAGAGTCTATTACCAAGAAATCACATGTTGTTAATAACAAAACTGTTGTTGTCGTTGGTATGAGAGCTGCTGGTAAAACCACCTTGAGTAAATGGACCTCTTCTTCATTAGGTTACAATATTATTGATTTGGATACTGTGTTTGGTGAGAAGTACGAAGATGTTAAAGAATTTGTCAAGAAGAATGGTTGGGATGCTTTCAGAAAGCTTGAGCTCGAAATCTTTGAGGACGTTTTATCTAAACATCAGACTGAAACCATCATTTCCACTGGTGGTGGTATTGTTGGGAGTGAGATTGCAAGAGAAGCATTGAAGAAGCACGTTGCTTCAGGTGGTGTTGTCTTACATATCGAAAGAAGTATTGAAAACACGGTCGATTTCTTGAACTCTGACCCATCAAGACCAAGTTACTCTCAAGACATTGAAAAGGTGTGGAAGGAGAGAGAATCCTTATACAGTGAGGTTTCCAACTATCATTTCTACTCTGCTCATTGCAACACTGATGCCGAGTTCTCTCAATTGAGAAAGAACTTCGACTCTTTCATCACCAAGATTGTTGGAACCAACACTTTCAAGTTCAATACCAAAGCAAGAACATTCGCCTATGAATTGGACTTTGAACAAGTCAACGAAGTCGGTGATAGACTACACAAACATACTCATGGTGCCACTGCTATTGAACTGATTTTGAAAAAACCATATTCCGTCAGAGAATTCAAAGAGAAGGTCGCAGAGATCAGAAAATTCACTGATCTACCAAGTATAATCACTTTCAAATTCGATGACGCTGAAGCCTATGCCAAATTAGCAGTCGCTGCTTTCAAGAGTGGTGTTGACTACGTTACTTTGAACTTGGAACTTGAAGCTGACCTACTGAACTTCTTGATTTCTCAAAAGAACTTCACAAAGGTCATTGGATCTTATGTCGGTGATGCCAAATGGACCAGTGCAACTTTGAAAGACATTTATACCAGAGCTACACTTTCAGGTGTCGATTTGATCAAGTTAGTCTCCAAAGCTGACTCTTTGAAAGACAACTTCGACTTGGATGCT
Organism: Wickerhamomyces alni; assembly: GCA_949709075.1. Lineage (NCBI taxonomy): Eukaryota > Fungi > Ascomycota > Saccharomycetes > Phaffomycetales > Wickerhamomycetaceae > Wickerhamomyces > Wickerhamomyces alni. The sequence continues at coordinate 310,345 of CATIXA010000004.1, read as the reverse complement.
TTCAGAAGCTCAGTGAAGAACGCCGATTTGATTTCATACAATGAGGGTATCTTAGGTCGTTTGTCAAAAGTCACCAACAGTCTGTTGACTCCAATTACTGCTGATTTCGGTATCAAAGCCTTGAACGCATTGTACTACCAATTGGGTCTAGATACCCCAAAGACCTTTTACATTGTTGGCTCACCAATCTCCCACTCCAAATCTCCAGTGTTACACAACACCGGTTATGAACTACTAGGACTACCACACACTTTTGAAAGATTTGAAACTGAAGACGCCTCAAAAGTTGGTGAATTGATCAAAACTCCAGATTTTGGCGGTGCTGCTGTTACCATTCCATTGAAATTGGATATCATCAAGTACTTGGATGAGCTAGACGAATCTGCTACTTTGATTGGTGCCGTCAATACCATCATCCCATTAGGAAATGGTAAATTCAGAGGTTCAAACACTGATTGGATCGGTGTCTATGACAGTTTGTTATTCAATGGATTCCCAGACTCCAAAACTTCAAAGACTGAAGTCAACGGGTTGGTTGTTGGTGCTGGTGGTACTTCCCGTGCTGCTATCTATGCCTTACATCAAATAGGATGCAAAAACATCTACATCATCAACAGAACTGCTTCTAAGCTAAAACCTATCCAGGATCACTTCCCTGAAGAGTTTGGAGTCAAGATTGTTGAAAGTGAATCTCAAATTGAAGCCGTCAATGTTGTGATCAGCTGTGTTCCAGCTAATGTTCCATTAGATGAATCATTGAAATCAAAACTGAAGATCTTCTTGGGTAAAGGTTTCGAAGACAAAGAACGTGTTAGTTTCACTCCAAAATTGTTGGATGCTGCCTACAAACCAAGAGTCACACCAATCATGGAACTAGCCAAGTCTCAATACCAATGGGATGTCATCCCAGGTGAGCAAATGTTGGTCAACCAAGGTGTTGCTCAATTCAGATTATGGACTGGATTGAACGTTCCATACGTTGAGGTTTTCGATGCCGTCAACAACTGATAACCTACAAACCATATCTATATTTCCAAAAGATCAAAATAGAATTCTATAAACTGTTTTAATCACTATGTATGACCTGACTCAATTGTAGTATCTCGTTGATCTTGTCTTTGATCTCGACATTGTGGCCTTCTCTTTCAAACCAAGTTGTGTCCTCCACTTCTCCCAGACCAATCACATCATCGAACTGTTTCAAGAGAACATGTCCTTTGAGACCATCAAGCTCCAACTTTGAACCATTTAGTTTTCTTCCTCGTAGATATGTTATCACTTTTCCATCCTGTTCGTGTTTATGCAGATGTTGAGGGATGGCTTTGTGGATACCAGAGAACCTTATACGACAAGGGACCGAGTTTAGTGAGTATTTGACCTTGTCGGTAGTTCTTATCTGTGATGGCTGTGACATTTCTGGCTAACGTCTTGTTGTTGATGGAGTAAAGACTAAATAGTACGCGTCTCGAACAGAATTTTGGCGTCTTTTTCACAAAAGCAGTGTTCAACATACAAAATGAGATAAAAGTTGAGACTCTTTACTCTTTATTGTGTGACGGCTTGTCAAAAAGAAAGAAGGAGATAGTAATAGAGAGCCGTGCTCAATATGAAATCGACACGGAACACACTTCCAGCCTGATACACCCCAGACTCCGGTAAAATGAGTCAAATATCACAAATTGGTTTGAAGCGATGGGTCACGGGGAAATTCTCATACAAAATCAGAATTGAAATCATACTGATGAAGAGAAAGAATCGACCAGATTGACCACTCCACAAACCATAAACCATAAATCACGAAATCACAATGAGCAAACCACATCCATTCTTGATATCAAAGTAAGCATCTAACCCCTACCTTCTACCCCTATGCCACTCTGTACTGACACAACACAGAAAACTCGATCCTATCTTCGGTATAGTCGTTGGTGTTGTCAGCTATTATGCCTACGAAAAAAAAGTAGACAGACAACCGGGCCACTCGCTAAACGAACTCGTGGCGAAGAGAGTACATTCCTATAGAAACTAAATGCGCAATGAATAATATGACCATCCCGGCTTAGCCCTGTAGCTCTGACGTAGCCCGTCAAAGCCGGTAATTAGGTCAGGTCAAGGCATCAACCAGAATTCGCGATGATCACCAACAAGCTGTAATTCGGAATTCCGTACTACCCATATTATTCAGTTATAGTCGATGAATGTGTGATGAGCTCTTCGATGTAACCCAGATGTCATCACTGATAGCCGAACACAAAGATGACTTCCTCCCAATCCGTGATCTCTTTCCCTGAGTTTCCAAAGGATATAACTTGGATCTCTTTAAGTTACCCTGCTCTAAATCCTACGTAAGCAACAAACGGAAATCTGCCTTTCGTTATAATCACCCACTAATCCCGCCTAAATGAATGCCTAAATATTACAATTGTCGGTGCTGAGTTCGAGACAGAACGAGTCGCACGATGCCGCCAAAGATCTTCTCGAAGGACACGTCGTATATTCCGCCGCTGCTTCAGATCCAGACAACCAACCAGACAACAAGTAAGAGAATAAGGGTTTCCAGGGCCTGTGACAACTGCAGGAGAAGAAAGGTCAAGTGTGATGGTAAACAGCCCTGTATCCACTGCACAGTCTACTCGTATGAGTGTACATACAACCACTTCAGGGCACCGCTAGGAGCAAATAAGAAGGCAAAGAAGGAGAACGAGACTATCGCTAGACAAACAGACTTCCCAACAGCTGCTCCCCCACCTTACAACAACTCATCGTCATCACAACCTAAGGTTAAGGACAGTGTTACCGAGAAGCTTATTGGTGCTATATTCCCGGAAATTAACACGAGTGATCCAAACTTCAATGGCGAAGTGTTCCTTCAGATCTTTGAGAAACACAAACAGAATGGGGTGGTGGATCTGAAAAATATATTGAGAGAATACCAAGCTGTCAGTGGTTCTCATGCTAAACTGAACCATAGATCCGTGGATCCGATTGAGATCAAGATCATCCTACCACCAAGGGATATTGCACTGAAGCTGATATACAGAACTTGGAATGACGCATGTGTGATGTTCAGATTTTACCATAGACCTTCTTTTCTCAGAGACTTCAACAGCTTGTACGAGGTAAATCCTAACAACTATTCTAATCATCAAAGTAAGATGCTTCCACTAATCTATTCTGTCATCGCTGTTGGTGCATTGTTTTCAAAAGGTGACAATGCTATTGATAATCAATACTTACAGGATGAAGGATATAAGTACTTCATAGCTGCTAGGAAATTGATTGACATCACCAACTCAACAGACCTGGAGTCTATCCAGACCATCTTCATGCTTACTCTATTCCTGCAGTGCTCAGCTAGACTATCGACGTGCTATTCTTATATTGGTATAGCACTGAGATCTGCTCTTAGACAAGGTATCCATAGAAAGTTGGAAACCCCATGCCACTACATCAAGGCTGAGTGCAAGAAGAGGTTGTTCTGGACTATTTTCAAGATGGAAATCTATGTCAACTCCATGCTGGGGCTACCCAACTTGATTGATGAGGCTTACATCAATGCTGAACTTCCTCAAGACGTTGATGACCAGAACATCGATTACGATGCCATCCATCCTCAATTGCCAGGAAAGCTGAGCTCATGTGGTATCAATAACACCCACACCAAACTGATCTTGATACTGAATCATATTGTGAAAAATCTGTACAAGTCGTCCGATTCACTATACACCATACCTTCTGACGTTATCAAGAACTTGGAGAATGAGCTGAAAGTCTGGCAATATGAATTACCATCTCAGTTGAGACACGACACACCATGTCCACCAGAATATCTGAAAGCCAATAGAATCCTTTACTTGGATTATCTTCACGTTCAGATCATGTTATACAGACCATTCATTCATTATGTCAAAATCGCCCAAAAGGAATCACATACGAACCCAGAAGCTTTCAAGACTTATCAGTTTGAAAATGGTATGAAATGTTTTGAAATTTCGAAGAGAATTATCCATCTTGCTGAGAACATGATCAATCAAAAGTTGCTGAATGGTTCATACTGGTTCTCCATTTACACAATCTTCTTTTCTGTTGCATGTTTGATTTATTACTTCTTAGAGATCGATTCAACCGATAAAGAAATCAATCAATCTATTGAAAAAGGTAAGCAAATTCTTGGTAACTTGAAGCAAAGATCTGTCAGTGCTGAGAGAATTTACAACCTGTTGAATCACATGTTTGAGAATTATGACAGAATCAACTTGAAGATCGAAGCTTTGGACATCAAGAAAGAAGCACATTCCTCACACTCATCACCAAAATTGAAGCCGACTGCCGAACAACAGGCATTGATCCAAGCACAGCTGAGACAATCAGAGTCACCTTCAAGTTTGAGCTCGACATCCCAGCAATCATACCCATTGAATGCCTTTACCTCACCAAACAACAACTCGTTAATCAACTTTCCAGCAACACACACCGTGGATGAGATGGATCCAAGTTCCGCAACCCTCCTACCACAACAAACGAGATCCACAGCTGCTCAGACCAGTCAACCAACATTTGATGACTTTGATCTGAAGATCTTTGGTGAATTCCTGCCATTGTCAATGCTTCCACAAAAACAAGTGGATCCTTCAGATCTTCATCCGGGCTCAGGTAAATCCACAGGATCATTCGGTATCACCACAACTATTACACCATTGAATTCTATCAAGGAGTTCGATGCTGAGCTGGATAATATCACTGGGAAGTCTCGGGACTCTGAGACGGGACAAGGGGACAGCAACACAGAGAGCAGTACAGGTGGAAGTATCAAAGCAGATGATGAAGATGCCATATTTGACTGGGAGAGATTCTTCGATAAGAATGATGACTTGAACTACGAGATATAATGATCATAGTAATTTCCCAGCTGAATTCTGAGTTCAAATATTGATCTGACGATCATGTAGCCTTCACCAATTCTATACACTGCGCCCAAACCAACACCGATAAATGGATCTGTCATTGAGGACTTATTAATTTTGGGTGATACAACATGAGGTTACATGCTGGGGTTATTGACCAGAATATCGTCTTTCCATTGAATGTCCGTCAAGATATGAATGTGATCGATATGATGTACAATATCGGCATGGGTGAAGTTGACGAGGTAAGACTGAACCATCTGACGCACATATCACACAAGATGATAAGAGCTTACAGATGCAATCATTCATAACTGGAAAGGTAAAATTGAGGCCTCAATGTGGCTATATCTATATAGCTAGTATAGTCGCTTAATCCACCACTTTCCTTATTAGGCACTAAGATCATGTCTGGCAAGGTTACCAGTGTCATGTGCTGATTTATATTTCCGAGTCTTGGAACCACACGCAGGCCAATCAGAAAGACGTATACGTATGGAGATTGGAGAATCCCGAGGTAACTTCACCAAGAATTCTTGTTGCAGATGGATCATAAACAAATAGCAGCTGTGGCTATCAGATTAAAGTTACTCTTGCCAAACGAGCTGCTCTAGTCTGTCCATCGCTCAATCCCATCGCCCAATTCATTTTCACAAAGTTTGAACTTCTTCCTTCTTACTCATCACCGAGGAAGTCGTGGGATCTAAACGACAAATTGACTTCATGCTGATGACTTCACTTATTGGGCCTTTTGTGACCCGATAGAGGCCCGGATGGTCGAATTCAGGTGTTTTGGCGATGTCTATCGATCAAAGTGGCTGATACACAGTTTTGCTGACGAGCCAGAGCCATGGAGCCAAGATCTTGGAATGTCAAGGCTCCTATGGGCTTGTCCTTTATGTGTTTGTATGACATACGGTCACCAGTCACCATTCAACAATGTCGGAGCATGTTATGAACTGTGGTGATGATTCACGATTTCACAATATGATGATACCCCGTGGTCTTGGTGTTTATGGCTGCCTATTGTTATAAAAGATAATGGATCTGGATGTTTTCCTACTGTGGTTGATCATGAGATGTATACAGCTAAGTTGACTAATATGGGGAATGCTGACTTGAAGTACGCCGATAAGGACTACTCTGCGTGGTATTGGAAGGTCATACCTCACTACAGACACGTCGAAGACTTCCCAGAGTCTGAAACATCAACGATCATAGGGTCAGATGATGAGGTTGTGGTGAAGAACCCTGAAGACCTGGAAGTGACTCCAGACAACTTCGAGTTCAGGGACGAAGCTAATCGATCCAAAAAATGGTACAAGTTCTTTGATGAATATGAATATCGGTATCCTAAATCCGTGAGAGACAGTCAAACTTGGTGGAGGTGGTTTGATAAAGGAACGTCAGTGGCAGAAATGAAACTCATAACCAAACTAGACCTTCAAATGATCACTTTCGCTATCATCTCGTACTGGTCCAAGAATCTGGATCAGACTAATGTGGGTAATGCTTATGTGTCCGGTATGAAAGAAGACCTTGAGATGTGGGGCGATGAGTACTCTAATGCCATTGCAATGTATAACGCTGGTTCGGTGATCTTTCAGGTCATATACATGTGGATATTCCCAAGGGTCCCACTACACCTGATATTTGCCTTTGGTGACTTCTTATGGTCGTTGGTCACCATCTTGACCAGTTTTATTGGTACTTCAAATCATCTATTGGTATGTCGTTTCTTCGTTGGTGCAACTGAGGCCGGTTATTTCATGGCTATTCACTATCTTTTAGGATCATGGTACACTGCTAGTGAGTTAGGGAGAAGAGGTGGATTGTACTACTGTGGACAAATGGTTGGTACGCTAACTTCTGGGCTGGTCTCAGCTCAAATATATCAGAGTATGGATGGACATGCCGGTAGGGCCGGTTGGAGATGGATTTTTTTGATCGATGGATGCATCACAATGCCTGTTGGAATTTTGGCCTTCTACATGGTCCCAGGGACACCAGAGAAGTGTTGTTCACTCTTTTTAAGTGATGATGAAATCAGACTGGCTAGATCAAGACTGAAAAGGCTGAATGTTAAAACACCAACAAGAGAACCACCACCATTTTTTAACTGGAAGTTATGGAAACGGGTTCTAACAAGTTGGAGAATCTATATTCTGATGTTTTTGGATTACTTCTTTTGGAATGCTATAAGTACAGGATATACTGGGTTTGCACTCTGGTTGAAAGCCACTGAACGTTATTCGATTCCTACTGTCAATAGATTGACATCAATCCCTCCAGCATTGGGTATTGTGTTCATCATAGCAGTTTGTTTCTCAGCCGATATGGTCAAGTCTAGAGCATTTGCGATATTCTGGGGAGAATTATTCGTCATCACGGCAAATGTCATACTGGCAGTATGGAACGTACCAGAAGGTGCTAAATGGTTTGCGTTCATGATCCAGTTCTTTAACATCACTGTTTCCTCTGTTATCTACGGTTGGCTGAATGACATTATGAGATATGATCCACAAGAAAGAGCCATTGTCTTATGTTGGTGTAATATGTTTGCAAACCAGTCTGTTTCTTGGACATTGAGACTGGCGTTCCCAACATCCGAGGCGCCAGAATATCACAGAGGCTATACGTATGTGGCATGTAATTCCGCTGCTCTGATCATTTGGACTTGGGTTACGTTGTGGTTCTACAAGAGACAGGAGAAGAAGGATGCAAAGAAGAACGGTATCATTCTATACAACACAGCGACTGGTGACATTCCACAAGATGTTGCAAAATGGTTGGACAAAGACGGTAATGTTCGATCAGCCACAAATGAGTTGAAAGATGATGCTTTACAGCCTACTGTCTTGAGTGCATCTGGAATTGATAAAGATCGTGCTATTGTATCGATTGAAAGCCGTGATAACTCTGTTTAAAGCAAATGCTATACTGTTCAAACGTTCAGAAGTAGAATGACGAATGATTCAAAGTTCATCTTTGCGACTACGAGTCCTTCTGGGACTCTTTTTTGGCTTACCATCACCAACATTAACACTCCAAGACATACAGTTGAAATCATTGAATCCCTCATACTCTCCAAGAACTACAACAGCCTCATTGATAGCATCATCTGTCTGGTTCAAGCACCAAGTAGTCTTTTCACCCACACCTTGCTGGAAACTTCTTTGTATCAAGACAGCAAGAACTTTGAATTGCTCAGCTTCATCACAAGCAGAATAAGCATCACTAGATTGGAATATGTATCCTGTCAATCCTTCAAGATTTGCATCTTCATATGGATATGCTTTGTAACCACATGGATTTCCTGATCTAAGCCAGAAGTACGATCTCTTGACCTTGGTTAGACCATATAGCAAGGGACTTGTCAATTGTTGCACCAGCTCTGAGGTTGATGATTCTGCATTTACTGATCCAACAATACCGAGAAACAGCACCACACTAAAAGTGAGGAGCATACTGTGAGTAGTCTTCATTATGCACAAGTTGATTTGCAGGTGTTTTTGTTATATCTGAAAGATCTCTATTGTAAGTTTTTCAGTCATTGCCGTAAGTCCCGCTTTCCCCAGACTTAGACTGATAGTCTCCACTATACAAGTCTCAGAGTCTCTAAAGCCACGAATTTGCTGTCAACGCTTATTTTGACAGATTATTTGGCACTTCAATTAGCGTGGAGGACTTTAGTTTTGGCTATAAGTCATAATGAGCGGTCTGACGAGCCGATGAATGGTAGACAACTGAAGAGTGTGGCCCCGTGGTTATACCGTACCCGTATGAATAATCAGTATTGTTGTGCTGATAATGTACAGCTTTACGGAAAGTCGTGATTACTGCGCAGTTAATGTGGCTGGGAATCATCCACTCCACCACACCCGCTGATTGCTGAACAACCAGTTATATTACAAGCCATCAATCGTGTGTCTGTGGCACAATTCCAGTTCCAGTCCACTTCACTATCCTTTCATGCTAGTCGGGATCTTCATTTCTTGTGTGAAGCTCGGTATTTGGCACTGCAATGATAACACCATAAATTACGTGCACTATCCTGGACAGCCAATCATCTTCTTACTATCATGCTTTACCGATTCGCGGGCTCATCATGCTTGAAAGAACTAAGTTCAGAGTTTAGACCAGGAATTGTCTAGTCCCTCAAACGTTCATGACGTTTGCCGAGCTGCTTAGCGTCTAAACTGCCTTGGTAAATTCTCCGGCTTTTTGCCTACTCAAGCATTGCTTAATACATCAAAAGTACAAGCCACAAGTTTTTGGTTCTCTGAAAGCTTGATTGTTCATTGCTGTGCAACTGATGTGGCTGTTATTTGCTGAGAATCGACTGAGAGACGTTACATCGTTTCCTGTGTGATTGGCTCATCATTCGCAATTAGACATGCCTATATATGGAGACAAATCAGCTCTATTTGAGATGGTATTCACAGTTCTCGAGACACAAAATTCCTGTTGAGAAGGTATGGGTTCATTCACCAGATGGTTTCAGCCTAAAGTCATTGCTCCAAGAGAAAGAGCTGTCTCTTTTCAAGAGTCCCTTAGATCATCACCCGCTGAAGAAGGTAGAGAGGAACTTCAGAAATTAGAGTCTGTCTTACACACCAAAGAGATTAGAGATGTTGAAGAGACTGATAGTTCGTCAGTGATCTCGGATGAGGATCATATCTTCAAGGATCCAAAGATAGCAAATTACTACAGAGAACTCTACGAGAAAGTTGATTATGAGTGTAAAGACAAATTCGATCCTACTTTCACTTGGACAAAGAAGGAAGAAGCCAAAGTTGTCTGGAAGTGTGATTGGAGAGTTACTTTCTGGGCTTATATCATGTTCACAGCCTTGGACTTTGATAGAGCGAACATCGCTCAGGCTATCTCTGATAACATGTTGGATGATCTAGGACTGACTACAAATGATTTCAATTTGGGTAATACCATCAATCTGGTATGTTTCTTAGGTGCTGAGTTACCATCACAATTGATCTCTAAGAAGGTTGGCGCTGACATTTGGATTCCAACCCAGCTGGTTTTGTGGTCTGTGGTTTCTGTTGCTCAAGCCGGTATCACTACGAGAGCTGGGTTCTTGGTTACAAGAGCATTGATTGGCCTGTTCCAAGGTGGGTTTATCTGTGATACTTGTCTGTGGATGTCATATTTCTATACCTCCAAAGAACTGCCATTCAGACTATCCTTGTTCTACATTGCAAATCCTTTGACTAATGTCCTAAGTGCTCTTCTAGGATTCGCCATTCTAAGAGTGAAGACTGGTCTACTACCACATGGTTGGCAATGGGTGTTCTTGATTGAGGGTGTTTTCACTTTGATTGTTGGGATTGTCAGCTTCTTCCTGATGCCAGCTTCAGCTGTGCAGACCAAGACATGGTTTCGACCAAAAGGATGGTTCACTGATCGTGAGGAGAAAATCGTGGTCAATAGAGTTTTGAGAGATGATCCTGCAAAGGGTGATATGAACAATAGAGAGCCTGTTTCCATAAAAGAGTTGCTCAAATCTCTTACGGACTATGATCTGCTACCAATATACCTGATAAGACTACTGGGTGATATCGGTTCAAGTCCTGTGAGTACATATATGACGTTAACCTTGAGGAAACTAGGATTCTCACCTCTGAATACCAATCTTTTGACCATTCCTTACAATTTCATGAATATTGTGACAATGTTAACCGCAGGGTACTTCTCTGAAATTGTGCAATCAAGGGCTCTCATGATTGGTATAACACCATTTTGGGTCTTCGTCTGTTTGTTGCCATTGAGATTTTGGGGTGGAGCACAAGTTGAAGTTTGGCCAACTTATGCGTTGCTAACAGTACTGCTCAGTCATGCTCCTATCTGGCCATTGACTATCAGTTGGTGTTCCCACAATTCTAACTCTGTGCGTAATAGAGCAGTTTCAGCTGCTCTGGTGAACATGTTCTCACAGACTGCTGGTATCATCAGTGCCAATATATACAGGGATGATGACAAACCATTATACCATCGTGGTAACTCTCAGCTATTGGGTATATCTGCAGCTGCTACTGCTGCCTGTGTCCTAGCAAGATTCTACTATATGTGGAGAAATAATCAGAAGGAAAAGAAATGGAGTAGTTTATCTTTGGAACAACAGGAGAAGTACAGGCTTGAAACCACAGATGATAGCAACAAGAGGCTAGACTTTAGATTTGCTTATTGAGTATATCGTACCTTGTAAACTCAATATACTTCAGTGCACTAGACTTGACGTAGCTGCAAAATAATTAGATATATGTAGGATTGCGTCTCTCTATTAATTGAGATCTGTACAATCTGCATCATGCACAAGAAACTAGTGAAGTGCGAGTCAAAGAGCTAACGACCATTGAAGTGATCAAATGATTTGTAGGGAGGGAATAGGTGCGCACCTATTGCAAATCTAGATATGCGGTACCAAAAGTGCACTAATATACCTATACTTTGGAAGCCGCCAAATGGGGCTAACTAAGCTGAAACAGATGAGAGGACGAAATGAAAACTCATGATCACCACATATTTTGAAATGTGAATTCATCAATGACATATTGACAGTATATCGTACAAATAGGAGTAAGTGATCGACTGGCTGAAAAGTGCACGATTATTGGGCTCTTGGAAAGATCATATATCAACGGATAGTATCACAGTCTCTGTTTGCTGAGGTGTTTATAATGCAGATTCTCGCATTGTTATGCTGTCAAGCCTCAATGGTCAGTTTACGAACCACAAATTAATAAATCAAAAGCGATAGTCGCTGTCAAATCAACGGAGCTGCAGGCTCGCAAGAATCACAACGTTTGCTTCCACCATAAGTACTGCATAACCTGTATGGTACTGATTATCACAGATCAGCGGAGTGATTGGCAAGAGGCTTATCAGTGATCCCTACCACAGTTTGAGCTTTGAGGTACATCTTTTGTATATAAAGCAAGAGACATGTAACGATCAATGGGCAGCATTACACCAGCACGGGAACAGGAACAGCAACTGGATATGACGCTAACCGAGAAGGTCTACTTCATCACTGGAACCAATCGTGGTATCGGCTTTGAACTCATCAAACAACTTGCTGTGAACTCGTCCAATGTCATCGTGGCTACGGTCAGAGACTTGAGCAGATCAGGAGAGTTGATAGAATATACCAAAGAACACCCTAACATTAAAGTCATTACCTTGGATGTTGCTGATTTCGACTCCATTCATTCCATCCCTTCGAAGTTAGATGAAGCTGGAATAAAGAGAGTTGATCACTACATCGCCAACGCTGCTTATTATGGAGTGGATCTACTTAAACCAATCATGAGCTTAGATTACACCACATTTGCAAAGATATACCAGAATAATACAATGGGACCTCTTGAGATCTTCAAGGTGCTGAAGCCATATATGGACAAATCTTCCGTTAAACAAGCTGCCTTTTGTTCGTCTATTGCTGGTTCTATCAGCGGATTCTTGAAGATATCTTCCTCAGCATATGGTCAGTCCAAAGCGGCTTTAGACCATTCTGTTAGATCCTTGGCCTACGAATTGGGTCCAGAAGGCTACACCATCCTTGCGATTCATCCTGGTGTTGTCATGACAGACAATGCTGAAGAGTTTGTCGGAGACCTGATCAAGAGAAATCCGGACTTGAAGAGGCTTTTGACTTTGATAACCCCAGAAGAGAGCGCAATCGCGCAGTTGAAAACACTAGAGAACCTTACAGCTGGTCAAGGAAATGATAAATTTATGATCTATGATGGTACTGAGATGCCATGGTGACCTACCAATAGATACTACGCTGACCAAATACACTCTTTTTTTCACCTTATTTTAATCTCACAACGACTTACTAGATTATGTACTATGACCGTATGCGTACTGCTTGGCTCCAAAGTAGTTGGTTTCGTTTTTGCATTGGCCGTATGAGGTCAGAGCAGCGGGCAGTTTGACACCTTTTCTGAGGGGTGTCTCATTTGGTTCGCGAAAATCTTGATGAATTCAAATCGAGCCCAATAAACACACTTAAGGAGAGCTGACTAGAGTCTGGAGTCTCTTTAGCCGTCTAGGTGTAAAGCGTGCACTAGCGAGTCATATATTTAGCCTTTAGAAGCTCTCAAACCTGACAATGATGCTAGAAGCAAAAAATTATAAAAAAAGAAGGCTCCGCGACGGGGAATTGAACCCCGGTCTACCATGTATTGCTGTTAAGTTAACGACAAACGGTAATTCTAGCCACTAAACTATCACGGAATTTTTTGATGATATTGAAAAAAGGTGATATTTGAGTTATGGGAAATTTCAGGGTAAGAGGTTGCCGCTGCTGAAGCTGCTGAGTCCTAACATGAGGTGATTGTTGAGATTATCAGCACTAGCGTAAAGGAGTTTTTCCTATAACAAAGTTATAGACTTAAATAAGTATCTATCAAGCAAAAAAAAAAAAAAACACTTAGATTATTGACGTTTTCACATACTACTATACGATTATATTATGAAAAAAATATTGGGTAGTAAATTCTTAGTTTCGCCAAAACTTTTACTCTTTTGGAGACGGAACGAGTAGTGAAAAGTATGGTATTAGTGTATTAAGTGCATATATTTCTCATCTCCACGAAGTGCTCTTTTAAGAGATATTTTCACCTCTTCACACAAAATCAAATCGGCCAGATTGAGATCACAACCTATAAGCTACAGATTGAATTACGCAGTGACTTAAGAATTACGAAAAAAGTTCATCAATCCTGCTGCAAGATTGATTATTGGATAGACTAGACCCTGAATGTACTTATAAAGCTGACTAACGATCATTGCATATATTAGAGGCTCACTCATTATGGCGTTGTCGATCATTTCACAGATCATCGAGTCTCTCGCCCAAACAAATAACAGCTACTGGTGAAAGTATAGCGAGAGAGATTTGTGTTCTCATGCTGAATCAATATACGAAAGTAAGTCTCAATTGATAGAAGGTGGATCCTAAAAGCGGCCCCATCCAGCACAGGAGGTGAAGTTTGGCTTCACATAGCTGGATAGCCGAAGCATAATATTGCAATTCTGATGTGTCCACTCATAGTTGGATCCGATCAGATAGATGATTGTAGCCTAGTCTATTACATTTACACATATTCAACACACACGATCCTATTGTAGTGAGAGAAAGAAAGTAGACCAACGTTCAGAGCAGTTGAGAGACTGTGCAGGGCCAATTGCCTCTGAATGCTCTCCTCAATCAACTGTAGTATCCTTATTCCACCATGTAAAGAGTGCAATTCTCTGGTTGCTACTAGCTAGCAATTAGTTGACATGCTGGATGATAGTGATCAGTGATAGCTGTATAGTTGAGGTTGATAGATGAAAATTCATGAAATAAATGTTTGAAATAACGAAAAACTGTTTGAATCATGCACCAATATGCAAAAAATTATGCCAGATCTGGCACAAACTGTTAATTTTATCTAACGTACACAATCTGAGGTCTGAAAAGGAGTCGAACGACGACTTGAGCTGAGCTGATCAGGAATGTGGTACGTTATCTACGTCAAACCTATCAAGAGCGCATCAACCGAGGGTTCTGCTCCAGTGGTGCGTCGTTATAACGATGTCCTGTATGTTCTGTAATCATCAATATATCTGAATATAGTCCCATATGTACACCAGTCACAGCTCACAAGCGTTCAGAACAAGCAGACACCCGACTGTGTATTCTAATCTACTGCAAAAAGGCCTCACAGAATCTGACTGGCCTTTTAAATTTTAAAAACTGTGTATTATTCTGCAGACTGGTCCACTTCTTCAATTCCGGGCATGCACAGCGCTGTTTACAAAAAATTGGAAACCAAAACAAAGAAAAAAATAGACAATTCAAAATCAAAACACAACATAAAGCCCAGATAAACACACAGCGCGTTCGTTTTGTTCCCCTAAATATCCCTTTATACCGGTCACTGGGCTACCAACTTCATCTATAGACAATCTTGGACAACACAATCGGAAGAATGCGTCGTTATTCGGAAATTCCCAACACACCCACGCCTTATGGCAAGCATTCCCAACAGGAATTGAGGATTGGTTCCATATTGACCCTACCAAACTACGGGAAAGCAGTCTTACGCTTCATTGGTACCATAGAGGGAAAGAGTGGTGGCTTCGCTGGTATCGAATTACTCGGTGAGAGTGCTATGCAGGGCAAGAACAGTGGTGATGTCAACGGTGTCTCATACTTCAAGACGAAACAGCCAGGCGCTGGGTTGTTCATGACCTTGGAGAAACTTCAAAGCTCCATAGAGTACATTGATTCCCCTCCTCACTCTAGATTGTCGACAGTTGGTTCACCAGGTATAAGATTCAATGCTACACCAAGTCACAGTAATCAAGGCTCCATCAAGAAATCATTCCAAACACCAGGAAAAGTGCCCGCTAAGAAGTCACTAAGCAGCCGGTCACAAAGCACCCCTCCATCAAACATTGCTTTGACTCAGTCGGTCAAATCCCCGTTGCAGAAGGAGTTACAGAGACTGACTTCAACCAAGCTTGTGATTGAAAATGAAAGAGACACATTGCTACAACAAACCGAAGATCTGAAGAGAGAGCTGCATATTGTATCGAGGAACTTTTCAGAGAACAAGCAAGTTATAGAGGAACTAGAGGACGCTTTACGGCAACGGACTGAGCAAACCGAAGCTCTGCGTGAAAAGGCTACGAACGCAGAAAACAAGCTAATAAAACAACGGAAAATCTATGAAACTCAGAAGAAGGAGCTGCTTGAGGCAATAGACCAAGTCGAGGCTCAGGTTAATGATAATGAGCAACTTTATATTGGTGAGCTGAAGAAAATGCAAGAGGAGTTGACACAGAAGCAAGAAATCATAGAGGACCTACTTGAAAAACAGAAGGATCTGAAGGATCTATACGAAAAACAAAAGAACACTTCCCAAGAAGGTGCTCACGACCAGCAGATTCAAAATGAGATTAACAACTTGAAGCTGACAAACCTCACCCAAAGCAAAGCTATAGAACACCTAAGGCAAGATCTGAAGGAAAGAGAAGAGAGAATCATTGAGCTGAATACTCAGGGTCTTGCGCTGAAGGAATCGCATATTTTTGAGAATCAAGTCTTGACTGATCAAATTGAAGACTATAAAAAGAGAGTTGAGAACTTGACTGCAATAGTCGAACAAAAGGAGCAAAATATATTGGATCTGAGTGATAAACTCGGCTCACTCTCGAACAGAGTCGATTCAGAAGCGTCCAGAACGTCAGACATGGACCTGACTCAGGCCGACGAATTGAAAGCCAAAGAAGAGGAGAAGGCAGAACTTGAGAAAAGTGTATCAGAACTGAATGCTGTGATTGATGATTTGCGCAAGGAAGCCAAAAAACCAGATCTTCATGATAAAGTGCAGGAACTCGAATTCAAGCTAGAAAACAAAGATAGCATCATTCAAAGTTTGAAGAAACAGATCTCAGAGCAAGAAAGTACTTCTAACGCCAATGACAGTGACAAAGATGTAGAGATTCAAAGACTGAAGGCAGAACTACAGGCTAGCACTTCGGGACGGGATGATATGGAAAAAGAGATAGAACACGTCAAATCAGAACTTCAGCAGCAATCAACCTTGAAGCAACAGCTGGAACAGAAGGTCCAACTCATCGAGGTACAAAAGGCAGAGATTGAACAACTAAAATCTTCTCTCAAAAAACCTTCTGCCACAGGCGAGAAAGAAGAGGAGATAAATTCACTTTTGAAGAGAGTTGAAGACCTCAGATTGGAGCTAAGTGCTGATAGGGATGAGCTCACTAGCTCAAAAGCTCTGCTAGAAGAAAAAGAGAATGTCCTAGTCTCCATCAAGGAACAGCACGACTTGTTGGTTAAGGAGAATGAAGCATTGCGTCACACGAAAGACGAGCTAGAACTGTTGAGAGCTGAGAAGGATTCTCTTGTAGAAACTGTGTCTAAAAAGGACAACGACCTTGAGGAGATCAAAGGAATGCTAGAGACACAAGTACAACAAAAGGAGAGTTCCATGCATGAGATTCTGGAAGAGAAATCAATTGAGCTGGAGCTTTTGAAGGAAGAGATATTACAATTGAGGGCTAGCGATGTCCAGAAAGAAAACGCTTCATTGAAGAAGAAACTCGAAGAATATGAAAGAATGAACAAGTCGACCACCAACAACGAGCTAAACCAGCAGATCAAATTACTACAGAAGGAGTTGGATGCTAGACCAACGATAGAAGAAGTGCAAGAGTTGCGGTCAGAACTGGAGCTGATAGATGAGATAAGAAGAGTTCAATCGAAAGCCAAAGACAGAGAGATTCAAGATCTGAAGTTGAAAATGTCACCAACACCACCAAAGGGCAGAACTGCTGAGATCAAGAGACAGTCATCTGCTGGTGTGCGAACATCGATGCGTCCTCTCTCATTGAACCGTCCCCCTATTATTTCCCAAGTTGTTGATGGTGCGTTGCAGGTATATGTTCCGGATATCAAAGATCCTGCCAATGGACGTCAATTATGGTGTGGATTATGCGAACGAGAAGGTCATGACAGTATTGATTGTCCTTATGACAATGAGATCTTCTGAGCTTACATGTATAGAGTAGACCAGGTTTGTTAACGGATGTAACTGATAACGTCGTAGAACATTAATGGTAGTTGAAGGTGTGCGTATGGTATAACTTGTGTGAGAGTTCTTCCTCGGCTGAAATATAGAAAGAAGCATGGTATAGTTGAAAACACATCTAACTGAATGTTATAATCCCCGGACTGGTTCGGGTCAGACCGATCGGAATAAGAAGCTTAATAATTCCGATGGTTCGCGAATTACTGTTTTTTAATTCGATGACTCTTTATCGACAAATAAAATATCACCAAATTTATTAAAAGCTGTCTCCAGATTTTGAATAGATCTGTCCATAAATACTCTTCAAGACTCATAGAAGATGGTGTTTCCAGTGATTCCTGCCTTCACAGTAAAGTCAGCTGCTGATGAGCTAAAGAGCTTGTCAGTCACAGGTTCAGTATTGCTCAGAGTGTCTACCGAAGCTGAACTTACAGCATTTACAACAGCCAATTTTGATCTTTTGAAAAACTTGGATATCTACCTGGAATTTGTCGCTGATGTTTCCATTAATGACTATATTAAAGTTCTAAACAACGGTATCTTCAAGGTTCTTGTTCAAAGTTCACAAGTTGAAGAGTTGACCACTGCTGGTGTTCCAGAATCTAGAATCATCAAAATAGTCAAATCAGTTGATCAAGTCGAAGAACAGTTTTCGGTTCTGCTACCAGCTTCCACTACTGCTGATCAATTAAAGAGTCTCACATTAAAAGAGGGAATTCCAGTCTTTGTTAATGTGAGCACCAAAGAAGAGTTCAAAGCTTTACAATTTTCATCGTCAATCATCCCAATCATTTCCTCAGAGTTGTTGTCTATCGATGATTCAAAGATCTCTATCTCTGATATTTTCATCAGCACATTAACTACTGATCGTCCAGATGGTCTCTTTACCACCTTGGTCACCGATACCTCCAACCACTCTTTAGGTTTGGTGTACTCTTCCAAGGAATCCATTAGAGAAGCCATCAAAGCCAAAGCCGGAGTCTACCAATCCAGACGTCACGGACTATGGAGAAAAGGTGAAAGTTCAGGTAATGTTCAAGAACTGATCAAACTAGACACAGATTGTGATGGTGATTGTCTGAAATTCGTCGTGAAACAAACTGGTGCTGGTTTCTGTCACTTGGATACTGATTCATGTTTTGGTGATTTGAAAGGTTTGACCCGACTAGAAAAGACCTTGGAAGATAGACTCGCTAATGCTCCAGAAGGTTCATATACCAAAAGACTATTCACTGATGAAGACCTATTAGTTGCTAAAATCAAAGAAGAAGCCGAAGAACTTGCTGAAGCCACAACTAAAGACGATATCTCATGGGAAGCCGCGGATTTGTTCTACTTCGCTTTGGTCAGATGTGTGAAGAATGGTGTGTCAATCGCTGACATTGAAAAGAATTTGGACCTCAAAGGTTTGAAGATCACTAGAAGAAAAGGGGATGCCAAAGAGAAATTCATTAAAAAGGAAGCCCCAGCACCAGCACCAGCACCAAAGAAAGAAGAAGAGAAAACCGAAGTAACTGCTAAGATCTTAATGAATGTTATTGACGCTACCAATTCAACCTCCCAAGAAGTTATCAAAGCTTTACAAAGACCAGTTCAGTCAACTGCCAACATCATGAAACTAGTGAATCCTATCATTGATGCTGTCAAAGCTAGAGGTGACGAAGCTTTATTGGAACTCACTGCCAAATTCGACGGTGTCAAGCTAGATTCTCCAATAATGAGAGCCCCATTCCCAGAAGAATCTTATCAGATTTCGGATGAATTGAGAGAGGCTATTGATATCTCCATCGAAAACGTTGAAAAATTCCACAGAGCTCAATTGACCGAACCACTTACCGTTGAAACCCAGCCAGGTGTTTTATGTTCGAGATTTTCACGTCCTATTGAATCTGTCGGTCTATACGTTCCAGGTGGTACTGCCATCCTACCTTCAACATCCATTATGCTGGGTGTTCCAGCTAAAGTTGCAGGTTGTAAAAACATCATCTTTGCATCTCCTCCAAGAAAAGATGGTACTTTGTCCCCAGAAGTTGTCTATGTTGCTCATAAATTACAAGCTCAGGCTATTGTTTTGGCTGGTGGTGCTCAAGCCGTTGCAGCAATGGCTTACGGTACGAAGAGTATTCCAAAGGCTGATAAGATCTTGGGTCCAGGTAATCAATTTGTTACTGCTGCTAAGATGTATGTTCAAAATGATTCCAACGCTCTATGTTCCATTGATATGCCAGCTGGTCCTTCCGAAGTCTTGGTGATCGCTGATGGTGATGCCGATCCGGATTTCGTTGCTAGTGATTTGTTAAGTCAAGCTGAACATGGTGTTGATTCTCAAGTTATCTTGATTGGTGTTGACTTGAATGAGAAACAATTGTTAGCAATTGAAGACAGTTTACACGAACAAGCTTTGAAATTACCAAGAGTCGACATCGTGAGAAAATGTATTGAACATTCAACCACTTTGTTGGTCAAGACTTATGAGGAAGCATTCAATTTGTCGAATGAATATGCACCAGAACATTTGATTCTTCAAATCAACAATGCTGCTGATTACGTTAAAGATGTTTTCAATGCTGGTTCTATCTTTGTTGGTGCATACTCTCCAGAAAGTTTAGGAGATTATTCAAGTGGTACTAACCATACATTGCCAACATATGGTTACGCTAAAATGTACAGTGGTGTCAACACTGCTTCATTCCAAAAATTCGTTACCAGTCAGGATGTGACTCCAGAAGGATTAAAGAACATTGGTAGAGCCGTTATGTCTATTGCCAAAGTTGAGGGTTTGGATGGTCACAGAAACGCTGTGAAGATAAGAATGGAGAAACTAGGACTACTAGAAGCCGGATTTGTTTAGAGATTCATGTATTTATCTATTGATTAGAGTGCTTTCATATAAGAAGTAGTAACCGTTTATAATTTGAGAAGTCTTTCTAGTTCACCAGTACTCTTCAAAGTTTGAAGATCAGAGTTACCACCAATATGTTTACCACCGATGAAGATGTTTGGAACGGTGCTTTGACCGGTGATTTCTTTCAAGGCATTTTGGATCTCATTACCATCACTGACTTCATTCAATTGGATAACGGTTGGTTTGATTCCCAAAGTTTTGAATGTGTTCAAAGTCGCTTGACAGTATGGACAGTATGATTTTGAAGCAATGAAGATCTCTGAAGATGAGATTAAAGTTTGCACTTTTGTGAGGATTTCTTTACTGACTGGCATTGTTTTCTGTTGTGATTTGGCGTAGACGGAGTAGGCTAAAGCTAAGATGAGGAGTACAACAAACAGATTCTCCATAAAAGTTGTAACTAAACTAGAAGATTTTTATTGATGGCGAATTTCAATTTGGCGTAGATTCATTTTGCTGACATTTAAAGAAATTCGCGGTGAATTCGCGGTAAATTATGATATTTGATAACGAATGCCGCGAATTTTTGTGGTTGTAGTTATGAGCGCTGTGTTTTAAGGAGAAAGAAATTAATCTATGTCAACTCACAATCAACGAAGATTAATCAGTATCCCACTCACAAAATGGGTGTTTTCACTGATCATGCGCACACCGCGATCACCGAGCGGATCAATAACATCATCCAGAACATCGATATAGAGATCGACCTCGAATTGAGCTCGTTGATTGAGATTATAGACGTCCAATACTCCGGGGCAATCGAAGCAGCAAGAGCTATAAGAAAGAAGCTGAAATACGGTAAACTGAAGGAGAAATCAAGATCTTTAGACTTGTTAAATGCCTTGATATTCAACGGCGGTAGAAATTTGCTGGAAATCTACAATGACAGAAAGTTATTGGAGAGATTGAAACTCAGTGCTATTGATCCCCAAGAAAACATGCAGATAAGAAAGAAGATCATCAGCTTAGCTATCATCTGGAATGAAGAGTTCGAAGGCGATAAAGTTCACACTGGTATCGCACAATTGAAACATGAATTGCCGCTGATGAAAAAGAGAAAGAAGAGCACAGCGACCACCAATGATCATTTCCTAGACGATGAAGCTTATCACAGCGAAGAAGAATCCTCATCTCGCTCCAATCCTTCCACCCCAAGAGGTCCAACAGACTTGAACAAGAAATACAAAATCCCTCAGATCAACTTGCAGAAAGAATCTCCAAAGATCAAGCTCTTGATTGCAGAAGCAGCATCTACATCTACAAACTTGACGAACGCTTTACAATCACTTCCACCTAATACGAAACCATCCTCGGATAAAAAGAGTTCAGAATTATTTGAAAGAACAAGAATCATTAGAAGAAAAATCCTTAGATATCTACAACTAGTTGACTCTGAAGAGTTCTTGGGAAGTTTGATCAATTCCAATGAGATCCTGGTCAATGCATTACAGTTATACACCGAGAAATCCACCATCGGCAACGACTCGGATGACTACAGTGACCTGAGTGATGATTCAGATTACGAAGAAGATGAGAGTGACACCCAAAGTGTGACAGATTCTTTGGCTAGTGCAATGATTGAGGAGCATGAAAGAAATAGAAGAGCACCTCCTCCAGTTCCAGGTTCCTCGAGATCAAGGGACACTGTCAAGTCAAGAGGTGAACAGAACGAGCCCGATCCATTCGGCGATGATAATATCGTGGATGAGAGTGCCGACTGGAAGTGATCCAGATTGAGTCAATTGTATCAATATATTCTATACTACTTACCGGCAGCAACATGAGACTCCCATTCTCTTTGCACCATGTTTAATATCAAGTAATATCAAGACCACTAGGTTGATGTTGCGTTCGAGCCATATTTGAATATATCAGGATATCAGTTAATAATTGATATCATGTTTAAATCTGTTGTACCAGCCGATTATGTGATATTATATGATTTAGTATTACGACGTTAGCTGTTCTAAAATGGAGTTTCCGGTTGCTGTACTCTAACTGTCTAATATCGTACTCAGATATTCTAGCCTATGAACAGTATAAAAGGAGATAGATCATGTAATATACGTTTTGATAGTGAATACTGCATCCTTGGATAGCTGTTTGTAATTATGAGGTGGACCCCGTACTAGTTGATCAAATAAAAAACACCACATATTTGGCAAAAAATCTCAACTGATTCATCGAAAAGTGTCTGAATTCAAAGAGTTTTAACTGAGAAATGGCGTACAACAACAGCAGAGGCGGTGGAGGAGCACTGAAGCGTCGAGGGTAAGTCAATTGAGCATTTCTCCCGGTTCAATTCTGGTCTCTGTGGATTATTATTGTCAAATATCAGGAGTGCATTAAGTAGTTCCTTGATCTTAGATATTGATCGATCCTTTGAATCAAGAGTTGTTCCTTTTTGGGATACTTCCTCTGATGAAAAAAGTACTAATATGGTGATACGATAGCGGATTTGGTAACACTGGAAGAGGCGGTGCCCGAGGTGGTAGCACTAGAGGAGGTTTCAAGTCATCAAAAGGAAATGATGGAGGCTACAATAACAACAATAGTTACTCTGATAATAACTACAATAACCAAAAGTATAAACAGAACTATGACCATAGCTACAATCAAGATCAACAATATGGCACTGAACCTACATATGATGCCGATCAACAACACCAGCCCCCTTATGATCACCAACAGCCTTCATACGATCAACAACAGGCTCCATATGACCAACAACAACCTCCATATGATTATAGCCAAGGATATTACGATCAACAGCCACCACCAGGTAGTGCACCAGCTGACCCAAATCAGCCATATTACGATTATCCTCAGGCTCCACCACCAGGAGAAGGATACAACGATGTTCCTCCTATCCCCCAACAAGAAAATAGACCAATGCCACCTCCAGAACAAGACTACTATGCTGGATATCCACAACATAGTTCGAGACCACCATCATCACATAATGAAGAAGGCGCCATTCCAATTCCACCAGGTGCAGAACTACCTAACAACGGCCCACCTAAATCTGGTTTAGATGGACCAGGCCCAGGCCCAGGCCCAGGCCCAGATTCTCCAAAAATCCCTATCCCTCATGAAAGGCTAGCACCATCCCCCAATGTCAATAGTAACCCTGCTGCTCAAGATGCTCAACTGCGAGGAACATCTACTTCATCGAACGGGTATGCTTATTCTGTTCCACCACAAGGTATGACTCCAACACATGATGGTTACAATCACGGTCCACCAAACGAGTTTAATACACCAGGAGGGGCACCTCCTACTAATGGAGATCCTTATGCTTCTACTGATCCAGATCGTACGCTAGGCCCATCTGGAAATGCTGCATACCCTGAATTTGAATCATTTCCAGGAGCACCTCCAGGATTTGTTCCCATTCATGCGTTTGAAGAAACCAGTTCAAAATTGAAGATGCTCAGAGTCAATTATGACAAGTTGAATGAGAAATACACAAGATTAAGAGATAATGCAAGAGATACCAAACACAAGCTAGAAAGCAAGTTGAAATATTTAAACAATTCTTTGACCAATGCTACTTCAGGTGATTCGAGAAAGGCTAGTGTGAATGACTCGAAAGATACTCAGGAACTAGAGGTTAAGATTGAAGATTCTGAAAGAAAGATTGCAAAATTGAGCAAGGAGTTAGCCACTCTCAAAGATGCCAAAACTCAAGCCTCTGAGGAATCTCAGAATACAAAACATGAATTGAACGATTTAAGAGCAAAATACCTATTCCTAGAGAAGGAGAAAGCTGATATTCTCATCAAGTTGGAGAAGGCTGAAGAGCAAGGACTTGGAGGACATCTAAAAGAGCCAGAATCACCAAAATTAAGTGCATTGAAGCTCACAAATCATGATGTTGGTGTAAATGAAAACGATGCACCAGAATCAAATGAGACTAACAAAGCTTTGGAAGGTTTATGGGAAAGAAAAGAGTTCTATAAGTTCAATTACTATTCTGTATTAAAAGACAAAGAACAAGACCAAAAAGCACAGCTAAAACTCACTGAAAGATTACTAGACAAGTATGTGTTCTCATCATCAAGGAAGTAAAACTCTAAACCATGAATAAGCTACATAATCATTGCAATTCACAACTAATCATTAGCTATAAATTGGTGATTGTAGAATTTTCGCGAACTCCACTATAAACTACTCCGGAGATTCTAAACTTCAGTGAAATTTTAAATAGATTGCCACATTAACAAAGCTATCGAATTGCATGTTAAGATCTCTCACAAAGTCAATCGGCATGTCACAATCAAGATCATACACCAAATCTTCATTGAAGTTGAACCACACTTGTCTCAGAATCAAAGATCCAAAAGTTTCTGTCCCATACTATGAAAAGAATTTTGGTCTAAAATTGATCCATCATCAAAAATTACCAGAGTTTAAGTTCGACTTGTACTTCTTAGCTTATCCAAAACCATCATCATCATCATCATCATCATCATCCGGTTCTGATGGTCCTTTTGCCCAAGAAGGGATTTTGGAATTGACCCATAATTACGGAACTGAAACCGATGCTGATTTCAAGATTAACAATGGTAATGAAGAACCACATCGTGGGTTTGGTCATATCTGTTTTGCCGTTGATGATATTCAGGTCACTGAAGATGAATTATTGAAGAATGGTGTCCTGTTCAAAAAGAAATTGAGCGATGGTAGACAAAGAAACATTGCTTTTGCACTAGATCCAGATGGATACTGGGTCGAATTGATCGAACATGGTAAGAACAAAGGTAAGACCACTAATGATGGTGAACAGATCAAAGATTACAAGTTCAATCATACCATGATCAGAGTAAAAGATCCAGTCAAGTCTTTGAGATTCTACAGAGAAGTGTTGGGAATGAAATTGTTCCATACAAGTGAACATGCAAATGCTCAATTCACTCTATACTTCCTAGGTTATAACCATGATGAATCATTTGTCGAAAACTCATTACCAAAAGAAGACCAAGCCCATTTGGAGAGTGTCCTAGAATTGACTTGGAATTGGGGTACTGAAAAAGATGCAGAATTCAAATATCACAATGGTAATGATCAACCTCAAGGTTATGGACACATTGGTCTTTCTGTTGATAACCCAGAAGCATTCACTAGTGAACTTGAAGAGAAGTTTGGCGATGAGTTGAATTGGGGATTGAAATTCAATCAAGGTAAGATGAAGAACATTGCTTTCATCAAAGACCCAGATAACTATGCTATTGAGATTCTACCTGAACACTACAGTTTCAAGAAAGAGTAAGTCTATCCAGTCCATTAAAATCCATGTACCTCATTTAATTTTGGATGTAGTGAGTGTATCTCGTAAACGTATAACAGCAAATAACCTGTTGTTCTTGCTATATTTCAAATCTTGAATCTCCAGAAATCAATTGATGACATATTTCATCATTTCTTCTCATCCTTAAACTTGAGACTGATCGAATTGACACAGTGTCTCTCATTCGTAGGATTATCAAACCCTTCATCATAAAAGACATGACCCAAATGTCCTCCACACTGCTTACACACCATTTCTGTTCTCACCATTCCCAAAGTACTATCTTTAATGAGTTCAATCGCACCTGGGATGGCCTGGTAAAAAGATGGCCATCCACAATGAGAGTCGAATTTGGTTGATGATTTATATATTGGCGATTCACATCCAGCACAGGCGTAGATTCCATTAGCTTTATGACTGAGATACTCGCCGGTTCCTGGTCGTTCTGTGGACTTGTTCCTCAAGATGGCAAACTGTTCTGGTGAAAGAATAGCTCTCCACTGTTGTTCGCTCTTCTGGATCGGGAAACTGATCTTTGGAGGCATTATTTAGCGTGAACTGTGAGTGTTCTAAAATGGGTAGCAAATGATGGAGTTTATATGAAGTGGCACAAATGTTCGCGAACTCGTTCTATAAAATTTGGATGGATGGATCCAGTTCATCAAAATGTTGACTTTTGTTCCATCTTTTCAACTGATTTGATCGTTATTCAAGGTTATCAAGGACATTATGAGCGAGAATACAGACACAGAGACATATAGTAGCTATCCAGTGAGTACTTTCAGCGCAACAACGGAACATTTTACGTCAAATTTCCTTTAGATAGTTATAGTGCATAGCATATTGTTCAAATAACTAACAAAAAGATAGACCACGATGAGCTGTTTAGAGGCTTTTAGTCAACTTCGTCACTGCTACTCTGTAACAGGCCAGTTCCTGCACTACTACCGTTACGGTCACATGGATCCGTGTACTGAGGAGTCTGAGAAGTTCAAGTTCTGCGTATTCAATAAAGACCCGGTCAAGATACAAGAGTACTATAAGAAGCTAGCTGAAGAGAAGTTGGCTCGTGGAAACAGTGAAGAGATCTGGGAACTGAGGAAACCATCAGTATGAACAGGAATAATACCGTGTAAATAGACACTTTGTCACAAATTTGAATATAGACGTACTTTTATATGGTGATTGTAGTTGATGATACGGGTAACTCCTTCACATGAAATAAGCAGAAGAAGCAAACAACCTTTATCTGAATCGACAACTAACCAACGTTCAGCACTTTAAAGAAACAGTATTCGCGATGGACGAGGCCTCGACGATTGTCACAACAAGACCAGTTGATTCTGGTGAGACGATGGGATCACCATTGGATACTAGTAACTTCCTAGAATGGGGGCCTGTGGAGATCGAGAACTGGCTGGACAAGATCGGGTTTCAGCACGAAGTGATCAGCAAGTTCACTTCCCATAACATTGTCGGTGAGACGCTGCCTTATTTGAAAGATGAACACTTTGGTGAGATGGAAGTATCACTTCAGGAGAAGATCAAGCTGAAGTTCGAGATCAACAAATTGATATATGACAACGGATTGATTAAGAATGACGAATCTAGTGAATTGAAGTTGATCTTAAAGAACATCAATGAGCTGATCCAATCACATCTGGACACAGTCACAAGATCTCTCAATGACGAACTATACAAATTCAAGGAGGAACTGAACAGTTCCACGAGATACATCCAGAAACCATTACCGACTCCTGATAAGAACACACATCCATCATCACCTTTCAACCTGACATCACCAACAAAACAAGCTAACAAATCCCCAAACGCATCTGAGGCACATTTACAGAGAAAAACCTCCGACTTCAACAAGAACTCAAAATCCAACAGAAATTCTCTTTTCCAACCGAACAATTCATCTTCGAACCTAACAAGCTCATCCTCATTAACATTGCAACCTCAGACGAACTCACCAAACTCACCAACGAAACGTCATCCATCCTCGCAGTTCATCCCTACTTTAACCCAGACACAATCCCAATCCTCATTACTCCCTGCACAACCTGTTTCTGAACCATTGAAACAACTGAGGGCCTCTACGGATGATCCATGTTCCAAGATCTTACAAGCTGCAATGAAAAGACATAAACTGAACGATGCAGATTGGAGGAATTACGCATTAGTGATATGTTATGGTGATAAAGAACGGATATTGGAACTCGATGAGAAACCAGTCATGATATTCAAAGAATTGAGGGAGAGAGGTGAACATCCTGCCATCATGTTGAGACAAAGGGCAGATTATGATGCGCATAGTTCTACAGCTTCTATTAGTCAAACTCCTGGTGGGAAACTATGAGAGGTAAAGAGATCGATCAATATAAACTTGAATGAAAAGCATAATGTAGGGAGATTTTCATTTTATACAAATGATTTTTTCTTTAGACAAAAGTGGAAAAGACAACTTGTTCCAGAACAAAGGCGTAATAAAGGTTAATAAAGATCATAATTCATCATGTTCAGCAACACCTTCAGCAACTTCTTCTTCGACATCTTCAACGGTTTCTTCAGTCTCCACTTCAGAAGCTTCAGCAGCTTCAACGGCTAATTCATTAGCATCAATTTTGAAAGTACCGTTTTCTTTAATGAATGCAACGAATGATTGTAGATCTCTACCACCTTTGTGAACAATTGGGTTTGATTTGTCACCGGCTGGGTATAAGATAATGGTTGGGTAACCAGTGATATCAACATCGACATCATTTGCAGTAGCATCAATATTAGCAATTCTAACTCTTTCATCGGATTTGTAAAGATCACCCAATTCTTCATAGATTGGTGCCAATCTTTTACAATGTCCACACCATGGAGCGTAATATTTCACCAAGACATCTTTAGTTTCATCATTAATGATTTCTTCATGAGTTTTAGCAACAATTTTATGGACAGAGGTTTCTTGAACTTCTGGAATTTCTTCAGATTTGACAACAGCTTCAACTTCACCTTTGTTGTATTTAGCAACAAAAGATTCTAAATTCTTTGTGGTCAATGGTTCAGTTTGTGGTAGAACGTATTTCTTGTTGGTTGTTGTGTCATGAACGACAAAAGCTGGGAAGTTTTCTTCCAAGTTCAAGTTTTCAGCATGACGACCGTATTTAGAAGCATCTAAACCAACAAAGTTGATAGAACCTCTAGAACTCTTGGCTAATTTAACAATGGTTTTTTCAAAAGAAGCTCTTTCTTCTGGAGTGGAGTAGAATAGGTAAGCTAATGGTAGACCAGCTTGAGTGTATTTTTGGTAAGTTGATCCATCTAATTCACCAAAGAATGGGGTAGATTCAACAGAGATCCATTTAGATAGTGATTCAACGTCGTTATCGGAAGAAGAGTAAACAACTGGTTCAGATTCACCAGCTAAGAAGATCAAGAATTTGTCTTTACCATATTTCTTGGTGAAATCTTTGTTTGAAGTTTGAACAAAAGTGTAATCATCTCTTAAGTTGTTGGCTAGTTCGTAAAAAGTAGCATTGTCTTTGGAACCGGTTTCAATGACAATAGCGGATTTCTCATCTTCAATGGTTTTGTATAAGGTAGTGGCATCTTCAATAACAGAAACAGCTGGTAATGATTGTTTTAACATGTAGGAAACAATACCGGTGGCAGATCTTGGACCTTCGTAATCACTTGGAGAAGTTTCACCTCTAAAGACTTTCAAAGTTGGGTAACCAGAGATACCTTGAGATTGACATAGTTCTTGTTCTTCAGTACAGTCGATTTGAGCTAATTTGATTTCCTTGTCGACTAATTCATCAGCGGCTTGGGCAAAGTTTGGACCCAAGGCTTTACAGTGACCACACCATGGAGCGAAGAATTCAGCTAAAACTAGAGGATTTTCAGTCAAAAAGCTTGAAAAAGTCTCACTTGTCAACTTGACAACGGCAGAGTCTGGAGAGGCGATGGCCTCTTCGGAGGCACCACCGTGAGCCTGGGAGACGGAGATGAAGGCCAGCAGTGAGGCAATTGATTTGACTGTGAGTGAAGTGAAGAATTTCATGACTTTTGTTAACAAAACTTTTGTTATTTGATCAATCAATAAAAGAACAAGTGTGAATTTACAACTCACTTTTTGTTAGTTTGTTAAAAGACACGTCGTATTTTCTGTTCTTTATAGATTTCGCGAATTTCTAATTAATTAATAATCTGGGATTTCGCGAATTCATTCAATAGATTACGTAATCTCAGCACACATTTTTCGAAAACGGGCTTTCCAACAAACCTTTGATTGATCAGTACTCAACTTACATACACACACGGAGACAATGAGACAGACGCTGGTGAGACTTGCAAGACCGCGCCGTCCAGTGAGAGATGTCAAGCCACTGCTTCCCCCTCTCGCTTTGTACAGAAGAATCCTGAGAGCACACAAAATTCTACCCCCAGCACAAAAAGAACTAGGAGATCTGTACGTCAAAGAAGAATTCAAAGCTCATAAATCCACAGACAACCCACTTTATATTGTTGGGTTCTTAACCAGCTGGCAGGACTATTACCATGCTATTTCCGAAGGAAACTGGCAAGAGGGATCCTTGAGCTCAGATCAATTGAATAAGATGAGTCCGGAACAAGTGAACCAGCTGTATGAGTTAATGAGAGAAACTCAACGTTATCATAGTGGTGAAACAGCCCCAGAGGATGAGGATAAATGATATCAGCTGTGCTGATATGGATGTTCAGACCAGCAACTTGTATATAATAGAGGAATGAATTAGAGCTTGAATGTAGAATGGCCATTTCATACGGAAATAACATGGAAACATAAATATATAGACTTAAAGTCTCTCTATATACTCCAATATATTTCATAAACATGAACCACTACCACAATGATCGATCATATGAAGTATTTGAAGCTCATTGAAGTGTGAAATGTCCAGCATGTTGTAGGAGTGCGCTTATCAAGATTACCGCGAAAAGTTGATGAAACAATTTTTTTTTTTTTTTTTTTATTAATTTGATGATGTTCTGTGAAGAGGTTGAACGAGACATAATCATTGTGAGATAGGTTAAGATGGCAGTGGACGAGATCAAAGGGTTCCTGGTGGCTCCTATTGGATTCAACGCCAACAAGCACTTGAAATCTGAAAAGAAGACTATAACACATTACATGTATGCTAAGAAGCATCAAGCAAATAATAAAAGTAGCATAGAAGAGAAATCATTAGCTGAGAGATCATTATTTTTGATAAATCCACCACTGAACGCCAAATTCCAAGAGCTGAAAGATTTCTTCAAACACGTTTCCAATGAGAGTATTTTGGAAAACGTATTCATCAACGATGAAGGATTGGACTATGAGATCAACTTGACCAAACTTACATCTGAATTATATGATGATGAGAATGATAGTAAGAGTGACTTGAAACTACCGAATGGAACGGCACTAGCTGTGTTTGTTGACAAGACAGCTGTCACTTCAGCTTTCAACAATTTGAAGAAATACATCAAGAAATCAGACAAAGAACTCTACATATGGAACGATAATAAAGATGCTCTTGCATCATCCGCCAAATTCATCAATGCATACAAAGCACAAGTGCAACCTCTCAAACAACTGGCTGCTGAAGTGGAAGCCAGTTTAGCAGATTTCGAGAAGAGAGAGAATGAATCGATAAAAGACTTGAAAGATCAAAGAGAGATTGTTGATGAAGATGGATTTACATTGGTTGTCGGTAAGAATAGAAAGACCAAGAGAGGAATCCTGGGTAAGATTGATGGTGTGAATAAGCATCAAACGGAAGAGATCAATAAGAGAAATAACAGATTGGAAAAGAAAGATTTCTATAGATTCCAAATCAGAGAACGCAAGAAGACAGAAATGAATGATTTATTGAGAAAGTTCAGAAATGATCAAGAAAGAATCAAGGAGTTGAAGGAGAAGAAGAGATTCAGACCGTACTGATAATTAGACGTACATACGTTATAGCATAGTTTTTTTTTGCTTCTTCTTGTAGAGTTGGATGGACTTTGTATATAATTGTTCAATTTAGTATGTATTATTTCTTTGGTGGAGGTGGAAGAGCACTGACATCATCATGTGTTGATCTCCCTTGTCCATCCAACTTTCTACTCTTTTCACCTTCACTTTGTAAATAATCCAACAGATCAGTCTTTGTTTCAGGATTGGTTTTCTTCTTTCTTGTATGAATTGGAGGTGGTGCCATCGCAGACCCAGCACCAGTAGGATCTGTACTGATCAAGGGAATAGGTGATGATGTTGGTTGAGGAATGATTTGAGTTGAAACACTTGGTATATTCATAGGATGGAAACTTTCTTGACTTTTTAAACCTTCATCAAATAAAACAGAGCCTGGTTCAAGGTTGGATAACGTGACTGGAGGTAGTCTATGTAATAATCCGTATCCAACACCACATCCCAGTAGGCCATAACCACCCCAGTTCTCAACAGGGTTGATCGTTACTGGTCTAACAATATCATAATCATGGTTATAGACGTATAATATCAATGATTGATTCTTTTTCGATACTATTAAACGACTCAAGAGATCTTCACCGCCTGTAGCCAACAATCCATCCTGAGCACCAATGATATAATCTGAATGTTCCAAAAGTCCAGCTCTTTCAGCAGGTGAGTTATGGTTGATCTCCAAGACGTGATACACATACGTGGAAGTGATCAATGGAGTCCATTGAAGAACAAGTCCCAGTTTTTCAAAAGTTTGCTGAAGGATATAATTAGGATCTGAATTGAGTGGCACATCATTCAGTTGTGTAGGATCATGTATCTCAAAGTTGATATATTTCAAAACACCACCTTTTGCATTCCAAATTGTGAAAGTTATTGATCTGTTCTTATTGTTTTCAATTTCTTTGATGAAATATTCAACATTTGGAACCAATTGATACTGATCGTTATAGTTTGTGGGTATTTCATGGTTGTTGATTCCAATGATGTAATCGAACCAACTTTCAACTCCATTTTTAGCAGCAGTTGAGTCTGGAATCACTGAAAGGACTCTGAATCCGATCTTTTGATTAGTGTGAGCGAAGTAGGAATCATTCTCGAAGATTGATTCATCATTTGTACCACCAATGATGTGTTCTGCAGAGTGTTCCAATGTCTTCACGAACGATTTGGCAAAAGAGAACATTTCAAAATGGGAATTGTGATTCTGCTGATGTTTTTCGATATTTGTTGTTGTTGTTTAAATGAAAGTGGTTATAACGTCAAAATTATGACAGTAGAGGAAATCCGGGTAACCACCGTTTATAACGAATAAATGATTAATTATATGGCTGATTTGATGGTTCAGTGGGAGTTTTTGCTGTTAGATTTGATGATATGTCTATTGTTGTGATATGATCTTTCAGATATATAAGTTTATACACACTTTATGTGGTTATTAACCGTGTGATGTTGTTTATTTACATGCTTCCTTCAACTAATTCCAAAACTTCCACCAACTTCTGTTGTTCTTCTTTGTCGATTCCAGCTGGATACGCTCAACTTCTTGCAGCAACTTTTGTTCTCTAACAAGTCTCTTTTTTCCAATCTCCTGTTCT
The DNA here is from genome assembly GCA_949709075.1 of Wickerhamomyces alni. Lineage (NCBI taxonomy): Eukaryota > Fungi > Ascomycota > Saccharomycetes > Phaffomycetales > Wickerhamomycetaceae > Wickerhamomyces > Wickerhamomyces alni. Next base: position 277,036 of record CATIXA010000004.1, on the reverse strand, counting down.
TTCTGGTAATTATAAGCACCCACACCAATAGCACTCATCACCACCACTATTCCAATGTAATCCCACACTATCTGTGAAACTGTCTTCTTGTTTGCGTCTGGTCCACGTGGCCCCCACTCACCATACGGTATGTAATACAATGCTCTTTTATCATCGACACTTAACTGAGTCCAGTTCTCTTTGTTCCTTATGTTCAGGTAATCAAGCACATCGGCCTGGTCCAGTTCCTTCATTTTCGCCCAACGGAATTCGAGTCCTTTCAAGTCGAATCTGTGATTAACTTCACTCGACATAAACCTGGTCGAGCTTCTGCTCAACATTCTCGTGATCACCATTTTCAATTAGCCGCTGTGGGTTGGTCTCTTCGATTGGAAATGGCTTTTTGTTTAATTTTCGTTGATTTCATGAAAAACTGAAAAGAACACACACCTTCTATTCTTTCTAATATTCTTTCAATTAATTTTCCTATTCCTTCTATTCAAAAGTAACATGTCCAGCATCAACGGCGAAAACCTCCTCGAACAATACGAAGATGCCAAGTTCTGGCGCAATCCTGTCAATGCAAGCTCCACGAACACGCTGGCCGTCGTTCTACCAATCATCACAGCCTTGATCATCTCCATCGCCATTCTTAGTGAGAAGTCCTCTGTTAAAGGAAGCATCAAATACATCGTGCTCAGTGCTGCTGCTTCGGTGACTTTCGGCTTCGGTAGTATACTGCTGTCTAACTACGTTGGTGTTTACGTTTGATTATAATGTTAATATAGAGTTATGATTCTAACCATTCTCGGTAGTTCCACCAATTGACTTGATTTGTCTTCCTTACAGTTATGCTGGATCTAGAGCAAATTCATAAAGCATAAAGCAACTATGTACGTTAAGATGACGTTTGTCAATTAATGTGTATTAAACAGTGTGTAATTTATTTTCGCAACTATGACAATAATTACCCCAGCAAAAATTATAGACTCAATCTTCTACTTTATCTTGCTGCTATTGAGAAACTGAAATGATGTTAACTAGAACTTTGACCAGATCACCATTCAGATCTTTGTTTGTGCGCTCATACCACCAGCTTGAAAAGAACAAGCAACTCTACCTCCATGAATTGTCCTCCTCCGTCCATCAGCTTTCATTTTCCAAGAAGTTAGACAATCATCCTATTGGTGAAGTACACACCTCTACTAAAGAACTCGAGATCTTACCAAAGTATTTCAAAGCAGATCCATCATTCTTACCATTTCTGATTGATCTCATCAAGAAGACAGTCCATGAAGACTATACGTTCCTTTTAGATGCACATGAGTACAAAAACGAGTATATGCCAATATTCGATATGAGAAACCCACCCAATTATCAGAGAGTCCCGGAAGTTGAAGACACGTTTGGCTTCGTCGCTGTGGATTCAAAAGGTGAGATCGTGGAAGGATCGTTCGAGGAGAACAACTTGTACGCTACCGTCGGTCCCACAGGGCCTTTAGAGCTGACAGAGCATTTGCACGAAAAGTTGCTGAAGGAATTGGGCGAGACTGAATAGAATTTGTTCCATAAAAATCATACGTATCGATAGATTATCGTTACTACCACCTGATGGAGGCATGAACATATCCTCACCACCCTTATTTATCTATTTATTTGTCTATTTATTCACCTTTGATGATTATACTATTTATCCACGGTAGGGACAGCATCATAGTAAACATTTCAATAGAATCTTTCATTTCTAATTTACTTATATGCTAAGCAAACAACGCCATCGAGTCTCGAAGAATCACGCATTAGACACAAAATGGTCGAGATGGGTATGTTATATACACAAATTGACTCTAGTTATGGTACTAACTCATTAACAGACGATAGATCTGAGGACATGTGTCCCATTTGTAAGACTGATCGTTATTTAAGTCCAGACATGAAGTTCTTGGTGAATGCTGAATGTTACCATAAAATGTGCCAATCATGTGTTGATAGAATCTTCGCACATGGTCCTGCTCCGTGTCCCTTTCCTGGGTGTGGGAAAACGCTGAGAAAGAATAAGTTCAAAGAACAGATATTCGATGATATAAATGTTGAGAGAGAGGTTGATGTTAGGAAGAGAGTACAGAACATTTTCAATAAGACGCTAGAAGATTTCGAAAGCGATCTCACGAGGTTCAACAGGTATCTGGAGGATGTTGAGGACACAATTTTCAACTTGGTCAATAGTGTTGCTGTTGAAGAAACAGAGAGAAGGATAGAGCAATATAAACAGATGAACAACAACAAAATCTCAGAGAACAATGCAATGAGGGAACTAGAGTTTGAAGAGTTCAAAAAACAGGAAGAACTGGAGAAAGATCTGAGGTTAAAGAAGATAATGCTAGAAAAACAGATAGAACAAGAAGATAGAGAACTAAACGAGCTAGCAAAGAAAGAAATCTTGAACAAGCTTGCGAGTGGTTCAGATGCTGCAGCAACGATGAATCAATATAAACAGTCGCAACTGAAGAGATCTTCAGCAAGAAGAAAGAAACTGCAAGAGATTACAGACTCTTTAGAGAGCTCAAGATATCCTCAAAAGGAAGACACAATCAAATCATCTATACCATTCACTCCATTCAATGGTGACAGAATTCTGCATAAAAACTTCAAGGTTTCCAAATCATATTATGATCCATTCATTGATGAGTTGAAATTGAAGAAGGATTACATAGCAGCTGGATTTAAGCCTGAAAATGTCTATGAAAGAGTCATAAGCGAGGCATTCATAGGTCTAGGCTGTATCATCTCCAAAGAGAAGAACATCAATTACGAGCAGCAGGGTTCTACCCAAGTTGTATGATGGTTATAAGCTTTGAGAACCAAATACATGATGAACTTACGACTATCAACCATATGTAGAATAACCTGGGATAGGTGAGTATGTTATATCCTTCTCCTACGCTTATTCAAACTAGAGCCATATCAGAACACAGTCCCCTAACCAAGTCACAATCAACATGATGATAGTAGATAATTACCGTCTTTGTGGGCTGCCAATTCTTATATGTGCTTGGTCTAGTATCGGTATCTAAACACCGCTATCATGAAAAATCTCATCGAAAATAAAAGTACTTGTCCTATAAATTAGCAATTGAACAAAGATAGCTTATCAATTTTACTCACTCATATCAATCATCTAATGTGCAAACCAGCTGAATGTCCACTTTGTGGTAAGTCCTGCAAAACTCCGATTGATCCAACTCAATGCCAGCTTTCATGATCTCACCGATCGATGAATCTCATAACGAGACGCTAACAAAGTTTTAGACAAAGTTTCCTGGATTGGATGTGGATTACACATCCCATACGCAATGTCTGCAGTGGAGAAGACCGAATGGTGTACATGTGCCCATCCGGATGGCTCAAAGGATGAATACCCACCAAAAGCCGGTCATGGTGTTCCTCAATCAAAATGATCCATCAAATCACACATCACGAAATAATACACACCAAATTTAAATGAACACAAAACAAAAACTATAACACTTGTAGACTTAAAACCCACACTATTGGATAGCTAATTGGCCAAAGAAGCAGGCGCAAGCACCAAATCAACAAAAAACAAGCGTATTGCGGGCAAAAAAAAAGAAATATGATAACCGCGAGGTTCGAACTCGCGCCTCCGAAGAGACCAGGACCTTAACCTGGCGCCTTAGACCACTCGGCCAGGTTACCAAATTTCATCAAAATTTGTGTTTTCGCGGAATACCAGAAATAGAAAAATCTTACGTAATACAATATCCCGGGTTCGGTTCCAATTTCGGGCACTCAATTGTGGAAATCCGTAACGTCGTTTGACCAATTGGCGTGTTTCGTTAATAAGCTTTGTAATCAAGTACATTTTCTTTGTTTTACACTTCGTAGGACAGTTCAAGCTTGTGAGTAACGTTTCGACTTGTTCATTTATAATCTTACTATTGTGTGTTGTTTGATAGTGCTCTCTGTGGTCTTATTACCTGCGTTTTCCTTGCTATTGAAGTCATTTATTGCTTCAATCTTGATTCATAAGCACTGATCCATATCCATATTCTTTCCCAAGTGCCCGTCGAGCTGTTCAATATTCATTACTACTAGACTATAATGCTGTCTCTTCGTCAAGCAGGCTTTAAGAGAGGTCTCAAAAATCTCCCATCAGCAAAGTCATCTTTCTCCACAACTTCTATCTCAAAACACGCTTTTGCTATCAATGATGATATTGCTGGTGATAAAAACTCCAAACCTATGAACGATCAATATCATGTCATCGACCACGAGTACGACTGTTTGGTCATTGGTGCTGGTGGTGCTGGTCTAAGAGCTGCATTCGGTCTAGCCAATGCTGGTTACAAAACCGCTTGTATCTCCAAGTTATTCCCAACGAGATCGCATACCGTTGCTGCTCAAGGTGGTATCAATGCCGCTTTGGGTAATATGCATAAGGATGATTGGCATTGGCATATGTATGATACCGTTAAAGGTTCGGATTGGTTAGGTGATCAAGATGCCATTCATTATATGGCAAGAGAAGCTCCGCAATCCATCATTGAACTAGAACATTACGGTGTCCCATTCTCAAGAACTGAAGAAGGCAGAATTTACCAAAGAGCCTTTGGTGGTCAATCGAAAGATTTCGGTAAAGGTGGTCAAGCTTACAGAACTTGTGCGGTTGCTGATAGAACCGGTCATGCTCTACTACATTCCCTTTATGGTCAAGCTCTAAGACATAACACACATTTCTTCATTGAATTCTTCGCTCTAGATTTGTTAATGGACAATGGCACCTGTGTTGGTGTCACCGCTTACAATCAAGAAGATGGTACGCTGCATAGATTCAGAGCACATAAAACTATCATTGCTACCGGTGGTTATGGTAGAGCTTACTTCTCTTGTACTTCTGCACATACCTGTACTGGTGACGGGTATGCCATGGTTGCTAGAGCCGGTTTACCGTTACAAGATATGGAGTTCATTCAGTTCCATCCATCAGGTATCTATGGTTCTGGATGTTTGATCACTGAAGGTGCTCGTGGTGAAGGTGGGTATCTAGTCAACAGTGAGGGTGAACGTTTTATGGAAAGATATGCTCCTCATGCTAAAGATTTGGCATCAAGAGATGTGGTTTCAAGAGCTATCACCATGGAAATTAGAGCAGGTAGAGGTGTCGGCCCAGAGAAAGATCATATGTTCTTACAATTATCTCATTTACCACCATCTGTCTTACAAGAAAGATTACCTGGTATCTCTGAAACTGCTGCTATTTTCGCTGGTGTTGATGTCACCAAAGAGCCAATTCCAATTCTACCTACTGTTCATTACAATATGGGTGGTATTCCAACTCACTGGAATGGTGAAGCTATCACTATTGATGGCGATGGCAAAGACAAGAAAATTCCAGGTCTATTAGCTGCTGGTGAATCTGCCTGTGTTTCCGTCCATGGTGCCAACAGACTTGGTGCCAACTCCTTATTAGATTTAGTTGTGTTCGGTAGAGCCGTTGCTTTGACCATCGCTGATACTTTGAAACCAGGTCTACCACACAAAAAGCTTCCATCAGACTTGGGTAAAGAATCTATTGCCAACTTTGACAGAGTCAGAAATGCCACTGGTCCATTATCCACAGCCGAGATCAGATTGAGAATGCAAAAGACTATGCAACGTGATGTTTCTGTCTTCAGAACACAAGAGTCATTAGAAGACGGTGTTAGAGAGATTAACAAAGTTGATAAGACATTTCAACAAGTCGGTACCACTGACCGATCATTAATTTGGAACTCTGATCTTGTTGAGACATTAGAACTACAAAACTTGCTAACATGTGCTGTGCAAACAGCTGAATCTGCCGTTGTCAGAAAGGAATCAAGAGGTGCACATGCTAGAGAAGATTTCCCAGACAGAGACGATGTGAACTGGATGAAGCACTCACTTTCATGGCAAAAGGATTCTGGTGATAAAGCTAGAATCGACTACAGACCAGTCATCTCAACAACTTTGGATCCTAACGAATGTAAATCTGTCCCACCTGCAGTAAGATCATATTAGGTCAATCTGCTCCTTCTCAGTATTACTATGAGTAGAAGAGATTCAGAGCATTGTGATTTTGTTATTTAATTATTTATACATATACCAGTTCTTTTAGTGCCTTGTTCTTTTAAGTAATTGACGCGGTTATGCGGCGGTACTGTGCCTAGGGGTACGTAAGTCAAAATGCCGGGCGTACCAACTTTCAACAGGCGCTGCTGGGCTAGGAAAAACAACTAGAGGCGCCAGAACTGTTTGGCAGTGGACTCGAAAGGAAGTTCATTCGCATCAAATGATCGACAGTAGTGGGATCAATTCCTGGGACATTCATTCCTAGGACAGTCAAACAGCCACATAACCAGATGTACACACTTTCTGTGCTAAAAGTCTTCCGTCCAAGGCGAAAAGTATGAAAGTACATGGAAGAGTTGACAGTTAAAGTGAGAGCGTCGGTGGAGGGCGCGCACAGGTTCCCCAATCAGCCCGCTAACAAACAGCAGCGCGCATCAGTAAAAATTAGCGCGCGCGTTGGCTCGTTCACCGTTGGCGACTGAAAAAAAAAATTAGCGAGAAGGATGCCCGTTGTTTTCGACAGCCTCCCCAGACTCCACCGCGTCTTTCCACCCACCGTTCACCACCAGTACCACGACCAACAATCACTAGCACCTCTATAAAATTTAAACATCTGTCTGAGCAGAAGACAAGAGATACTACAAATGGTCAGGGGTAGCTCCAGGAGGTCAAATGGCAAGGAATTGACCAAGTCCAAGTCAATTAGACCTTTGAATAAGTCTACAAGAATAAAGTATTTTAACTCAGTCGAACCAGATCATTCTGGTGGAGGCTCTCAAGAGGATGATGGTGATGATGATGATACGTTAGTTGAAGAAGGGGAGACTCAATTAGTGATGAGAAATCGAGACAAGTTCCCACAAGCACCATACAGATCAACTTTCAAGCCGGTTTACAGACCTAATGATTCCAATATCAAGTATTTCTACAATCCATTAGATCAATGTGATGAGCCGGCAGCTAGACAAGGGAAGAAGAAGAAAGACAAACCAAAGCGGAAAAAGTCCAATACAGCTTCTTCTACGTCGAAGACTCAGAGACCACATAAGATCAATGATGGAAGGAAAAGATCATACTCGTCTAAGGCTTTGATTTTGGCAAGAATTGATCAAATAATGGAAAACGACTTCAACAATATGCATGGTGATCGGTCGGTTATGAGATACAATGCAGATACAGATTTTTACGAGTCAAGCGACAACGAGCAAACAACGGCAGTCAGTCATGAGACTAACCAGACATCTCGGAAGAGACATTTCATAGTGGAATTGCCTACCAGACTGTTGGTTTCCATAAACAATGACGATGGATCGGATAATGCTTTAGAAGACTTTGATATGGCAGACTTTCTGAACAAAGAGAATGCTAGATTCCAGGAATGGAGCGCGTTCACTACACCTTGGATGTTAGACCTACTAGAGACCTCTCAGAAGAGATTCCGAGACCATTTCAATGCTCATTTACAGGCTAAGAACCAGCTCGCAATCATACAAAATAACGATGATACTTTGTCTAACATTTTGATACAGGTCTATCCAATTCTAGAAGCTATTGCAGAACCCAGTGATATTCCACCGCATCAGAGGTATGAAATGTTCTTTGCGTCAAGTTTTGACAACTTGAGGGAAGGCTCTTTGTTTAACTCACTGAGTGAGGCAGTTATCATCATCACACTGTACTTTGGCATTGCAAGAAACTGTCCCATACTCCTATCAGACTCACTTATAGAGAACTGTCGGTATGAAGCAAGCTGCTGCTTCTGTCACAACACCCTTTTCAGACTTTTCAAACCAGGCAATAAATTCATGCTTCAACAGTTCCAGAAGTACCATACTTGTACGGCAAGTGATATACTTTCATCATCAAAGAGTAATAGAGTCATTAGTGAAGCTTTGACTGAACTGCAAATACTGCTAAATAGTTATGTTGACAGCGCAGTAATGGAACGTGGAACTAAGATCGAGTTACTCAAAGCTGCCACATTATTAGCAGCAGAACATCCGGAAGATATGATCATACAGACAGCTCGTATCATATACTCCGCTGTCATTCTATCTTATCCTCCTGACTGCTACACTGGGCCAAGTGACGAGTTCAATCTCTTCATGAAGTCCGTGGCAACAAATATGGTGATCAAGTTGGTCTTGAAGTTGGATACTCCTGTTGTCAGAGACTTCTTCATAGACGTAAACTCTATACCGGTGGATATATTTGATAGAGAGTTAGAATCATTGGCAGAGTCTATCATGTCGAAAGTGTGCTGATGTCTATGTCGTGCTATTCGATGGATTGTGCAACCTAACAGTCAGTAAATGAGCTTCAAACTGTTATGTATAGACAGTCATAGTCCTCAGACGACACCGCAGGCTGATGGAGGAGCAACTGTATAGCCTTTTCTACCTAACGACTTTGAAATTGATACAGATAAGTAATAGATTTATGTACGTTGATGATCTCGAAAATTAGAAACCCGGGAAATTTGGCAGATTGACTTTAATTTGCCGGGTAACCTCCCATTTTCTCAAAAAGAATAAACAAAACAGAACGAAATGAAAACATCAAATCAATCAAAAGAACAGACTTCAGATCTTCATCGACATGTCCGGTAAGTCATCAACATCTTTTGCAACAATCCAATTGCCATAGCTAACATATTCAACAGGCTCAAACTCTCTATTCGGTCAAACTTCTACATCTGGTGCAGGTTCTTTGTTTGGTTCCACTCCAGCTAAAGATGGCAAGCCAAACTTCAGTTTCGGTGCCCCAAAGACTGATGGGGCTGCTCCTAGTTTTGCATTCGGTGCTCCTGCCAATACTGGCTCAGGTTCAACTTTTTCATTCAACTCATCATCAACCACTGGTAACAAAGCTGCATCAACTCCATTTGGCAGTGCAACAACATTTGGTGCTCCTACTGCAGCAGAACCAAAGGCTGCTCCACAATTCGGGGGTTCTTTCGGTGCTCCTACTGCAGCAGAACCAAAGGCTGCTCCACAATTTGGGGGTTCTTTCGGTGCTCCTTCACTTACTGGTGCTTCAAAAGCCACCTCTGCAGCTCCTACGGGATCACTATTTGGTGGTAAACCGGCCACTGGAGGTATGTCTTTTAACATGAATTCTACTGAAACTAAGAAAGAAGAAGCCAAACCATTCTCATTTGGTGGTGCAAGCACTGGAGAAAGCAAACCGTTTTCATTCGGGGCTAAGACTGATGAGAAGAAGGAGGAAGCCAAGCCAAGTTTCCCATTTAATACTGCTAAGACTGAAGAGAAGAAACCAGAAGGCCAACCATCATTTGCTTTTGGTGCTAAGACTGAAGAGAAGAAGACAGGTACTCAACAACCACTCGCTTTTGGTGCTAAGACTGAAGAGAAGAAAGCTGAAGCTCAACCATCATTTGCCTTCGGTGCTCCAAAAGCTGTAGAGAAGAAACCAGAAGGTCAACCATCATTTGCTTTTGGTGCTCCAAAAACCGAAGAGAAGAAATCAGACTCTTCACCAGCATTTGCCTTTGGTGCTAAGACTGAAGAAAAGAAAGAAGATGCAAAGCAAACATTCGGTTTTGGAGCAAAGCCTGAGGAGAAGAAAGAAGAGACCAAACAAACATTCGGATTCGGTTCAAAACCTGAAGAAAAGAAAGACGAGACTAAAATTACAGACGCAAACAAGAAATCCGTCACTTTCTCAAACAGTGTGATTGATCGTGACGAGAAGAAAGAAGGCAGTAAAGTGGTTGAACCAAAGCCAATTTCTTTGAACAACAGAACTTTCGAAGACCTAATCACAAAGTGGACCAATCAACTGGCTGGTGCCACATCGAATTTTGAGCTATATGCCAAGAAGATCAACGAATGGGATCAAGCTCTAGTTGATGGAGGAGAGAAGATTAGTGAATTATATACAGGTGTTGTTCAAGCCGAACAAACACAAACCAAAATTGACCAATCGCTACTTTACATTGAGAGACAACAAAACGAACTAGAAACTTTCCTTGATAACTATGAAGCTAAAGCTGATAATCTACTAGCTGATGTGTTATCTTCAAGCAACCAGCGCAGAGACGCATCAGTCATCACAAACGATCAAAAGAGAGAACAGGCGTACCGTACAGCTGAATTCCTGGATGAGAATTTGAGTTCCCTAGGAACAAATCTATCTTCCTTGATCTCTGAGATCAATGAAGTGAGTGATTCTTTCAACAAAGCCAACGGACTGAGTGGATCAAAAGACAACACGAACGACGATAATGACAGTTCGCTGAATCAAGTTGTTAAGCTATTGAACAGCCACCTTGACTCTTTGAAATGGATCGAGAAGAACTCAGATGACCTGAAAACGAAACTTGATAAGCTCAAAGGAACTGAACTGTGAACAAATTGGACTACAATGTTCACACTGAACCTCATGGTATGATCATCTGTTTAATGTACATTGAAACTTTTCTATGAATGATGGTATATGTAATTTTCGTTAATCATCACCATTGAAACCTGTAAGAGTACTCAACAGAACAAACAGGTTGACTAAATCCTTCAATCCTGAACCGTTTACACCATCTTCTTTGTAAACACCAATTTCACGTTTACTTTCAACCAACATGTCTCTTTTCAAAACACCAACAACAAGCTTTTTGAAATGTTGCAGCAAGTTTCTCACCTGTTTGATGACTTGCTTGTTTTCTGAACTTGTACTTAGTAGGATAGCAGCAACTAATTGGAATGTTGGAAGTAATAGCTCGAACAAGGACACACCTTTATTCGTATTGTCAAATGATAATGGAGTATCTAAATTCAAATTGACTCTAACGAAAGTTGATGTTTGAACTGTGGTCTCATCGAATATTAAATCCAACCCTAGATCTGGATCAATCAGCAAGAAATAACATGATTTGATAGTCTGGAAGATCTCACTCTGTAGCAACTGCTGGGCACCTTGTCTCGTCTCGGCAACTCTGATCAAAAAGCTCAAAGTGGCTTTGAATGCGGTTAATTCATATAGTAAAGAGTCTAACGTAATTTTGTTGTCATATGATAGCAGTAGAGTGTCGTCTGTTCTTTTTATGGATTTGACCAAGAGCAGCAACAAGTTGTTCTTCACAAGTGTGTTCAAGACAAAGTTTAATTGGCTGACGTTTGAAAGCTGGTATAGCGACTCAAGTAGCAAACAGCCGGTGATTCTTATAGGTCCTTCACCGCCAATAGCATCGTTACAGATGACTGTTATCAGTCTCTCACTGGATAGTTTGATGGACTGCAAGATCTCTCTTGAGATGTCCTGATGCTTCAAGATCCATGATAGGTATTTGTTACTGAGCACGTATAGATCTGAACGTAGACTCAATGATGACGAAGGACTCAAGATACCATTGATGCCTGACTTGAATAGTGAATATAATCTATCATATCCGTCATTGATATCTGGATTGTCTTGTTCAATGGTCTTTCTGTCCTGATGGTATAGATCATATAGCGACACACACAAGGAGACCAATTCTTCAGCATATAGAATATCCCTTTCGACATAATCATCAATACGAGGAACAATAGCATGGAAAACTTCCAGAATGAAGTTGGATCTTTTGACAGGATCTAGATTTCCGTCTGTGACGATGACTTGAATCAACTGAACCCATGAATGTAGACCAGCTAGTTGGTATGACTTGAATTTCAAAACAGACAAGTAGTTGGTGATATTTGATCTGATCAGGTCTCTCTCAAGCGAAACTTCATCTTCATTACTCTTCACGATTGTAGGGAAATTGATCAATGATGACGATGCTTTGGAATCCAGTCTCTTTAGATCACTTCTGACCTCTTCAACGTCTTGTATTTGTTTCTGTTCTTCTTTGTTTGTACGATAACGTCCTTCAATCCAGAGTTGCCTTGTACGTAGATCAAGTAGTGAGTCCAGGTTCTCCAAGTTGAATATTGGCCCCTGAAGTGAGCGAGAAAGTTGTATCTTGGCCAAGTCTAGATTGAGATCCACACCTTCAAAGTATTGCAATCCAGCAGGAAGAGCAGGAACTCCGTCAAGGCTAAACTCCAACACGTCCAAGAAAGATAATACCCTAGGAGGGCCCATGAATTGACTATCACTAATCAAGGATTCAATGTATTTGGAGGTCTTGGAAATGTATCCTTCAGATGCAGTTCTATGTAGTTCCAGGCTTAGATATTGCAAAGTGAAGCTTCTTTGATTCAAGAATGATAGCAGAGAACCGATAGCTGGTCCCGAATTAAATGAGGTAGGTTGGCTCATATCAGGGTTGAGGTTCTCACCTGACCATGTAGTGAATGTGTCAACTTTTGGTGTATCAAGCAGTTTCTCGAGTAGCTTCAGGCCGTTCAGGTAGGTTAAAGTAGTCGAGGAAGATATTGGATTTCTCGACAGCTTCAAGATGATCTCTAACGACAAAGCAGCAAGTCTAATTGGAGAGTAGTCAATCTCTCTGGAGTTGATGCTCATATAACTTGACTCCAAAATGTATAGTACTGTCTTCAATAGAGAGACATTGGATGCAATGAAGGTTTCCGAATCAGCATCTCCCAAAGTTAACCCATTCTTAAAATCAAAACCGAGCAAGTAATGAGATACGGAAACGTACCTATTCGAGAAGGAAAGATTCTCATTCAAAAACGTCAGTATTTCGACCTTCAACTCCAAGTCCTTATCGTTGGTAATCGTTGATTCCAATTGATAGATGAAATTATGTTTGATTCTCAATGATTCGTTCACACTGTCCAGTATACTGAGTAATCTGCTCTTTCCTGATGATGTTCCATTAACGTTTCCTCCAAAGTGAGGGGACGAGGCAAATTTAGACAATAACTTGATCGACTTTTTTGCGATAGGTAGATGAGTGGAACCAACATACAACGCCGTGTGTACCACCACAGGTAAATTGAACAAGATAGCATCGTAGAACGAGCGTAGGCCATGTGTACCAAATGATGTAGGTGAATAGTGATTATTGTCTTTCTTGAAAACCGGAAGCAGCTCATCAATGAAAACAACCTCAAGCTCCAAAATAGAAGAGAGAACACTCAAAGATAGATCAACAACTTGCACCTGCTTGTCTTCAAACTCCTTATCAGTGATGTTGTCATTTCCTGCCGCGACGATTGCCAACAATGTTTTGTAGTTCTTCTCCTTGAACAAGAAGTTCAGTGCAATAGGGGCTGGATTGGCCTGTATATATGAAGTGAAATCATTAGTCGAAATGACCGAGTTCAAATCAAGGCCAACAGGGAAGGAGTTCAGGATCAGTTTTGAGTCAAACGATGCTAGACTGTGTTTGACGATCTTCAGAATTGGTACCTGGAGAGCAGTCTTCTCTTCGAAATAGAGTGTCTGCGATTGATGGAAGATGTCTGAAAGAATGAACTCAAAATAAGGATAAACACCAGGTTTTCTATAAGGATATCCCAACTGTAATGGGTATGGTAGTGAATATTTTTGCAACAGACTCTCACTTGGCACCATCAGTGTCTCTATCAAGTGCAAGAAGCCCAGAATGTCAGAGAATGAAACAAGACGTGCTTTGAATGCCTCCTTTGCCGAACTTGGCTGGTACGCGAAAAACCAATGGTCCAAGTGCTCCCAAATCTGGAATTTTCTATCCTCATCGGCAGATATTAGTGCACGAATAACATGAAGTGCGGCACCGACAAGAGGTGTATCCAAGTCTATGAAATTGAAAAAGATCTCCAGTAATGAATTATCGAAGAGTCCCTTGACAACTTCACTATTAGCAGCCGTTTGATATATCAATGAGAAGTAGGATGAAAGAAGCAATATCGTCTCTTCACCTAAATCATGATTTTCACCACCTTTCTCAACCTGTGCGATCTTGTCGATATAAACTTTGAGTACTTCACTGATTGTGTGCCATGAAAGCTTATCAGAATTGGCGATGAAATGATAGACGTGGTTGGCATTGTCAGATCCCGCAGTCAAGGCAGAAAGCATGATCATGAAAGATGACCTCATCAGCAAGTCCTCGCCTTTGGAAACCCATTCAATGAAACCATAAGCATTCGATTCTCTATCTTCCCAGAAATTTGAAATCAAGGATGGACGATCAGCATATATATAAAAGACTGATAGGTAAAATCTTTCCAGATCAGCGTTTTTCGAAATCTCATCTAAAGCGAAGTCTTCTCCAGACAATAGCAAATCCTCTTCTGAATCTTTCATCTTCACAAGCAAGAAGGCAGAATCTGAGATGAAACACTGTACGAAATCATGGAGCGTGTCTGTAAGTAGTTGAGTGAGATTATCGGATAGTTTGTGCTCCTTAGTGACAACATAAATGGTAGTGGTTGAATGAGGATCAGCGCTTCTAGCTTTCTTTGTTTCTTCCTCATTGACATCTAGAATTCTCTTGGAAACGTATCTAGGCAGATGTTGCTCAAGTAGTGATCTGACATCATAAAAGAGTTCGAAAGTATTGTTTGACGTTTCAGCTGTTATTATGAGAAGCTGCTCTATGGCACCAAGTTGGATGGCATTTGTCATTGGAGTCTCAATAGCAATGTCAAAGTCGAATTCTCTCAATCTTTCAGCTGATGACTTACACCAATCAATGAAATATGAACAGAATGCAAGTATGATGGTGAGTTTGATTGGTGTCTGGTAGATATGTTCCTTCTTCAACTCTTTCAATAGATCGCTGTGTAGAAGCTTGACATCATCCTCTTTGAGATCTTTGAGTCTTGAGACAAACAGTAGTAATGCTGGTATGATATGAACAATAAAGAAATCATCAACATCGAATGATGCAGTAAACTCAAAGAACTTCAAGAAGTCGGCTCTCATGAACAAATTCTGGGACACTATACCATATAGGATCTCACCAAGAACCTCGTGTTCTGCTTTCAAAAAGTCTCTTCTCACAGAGAGTTTCAACTGGAAGTCATTGGAGTTAGAAAGACCCAAGATCTTCGCCTTCTGGACTAGCTGATGTATGGAAGCCAGTTCGTCATGGACGTATTTGAATGATTTTAGCAGCGAATCAACAAATGACGGGCTCCAAACGATGTCTATGAGTAACTGGTTTCCAGTGTTGAAGATGAAGGAGACAATTGATAGAATGGTTTGCTTTCTGAGGTAATAAGCTGCTTTAGCATTGTCATCTAATGTTATTCCCAGGTCTGAAGATTCATGAAGCAATTCAGCTGCTATCAATTCGTCAATATCTAAATCGTCGGATATCGTGGCAGATATCACCTTGAAGTCTTGATTGAGCTCGTATTCGCCATCTGAGAACTTGACAGAGCCCTTTTCAAGAGCCTGCCTACTAGTTTGATTTTTCTTTGGAACGACTGTTAAAGTCTGAAAATCCTCCTGAAGCTCTTTCACGAGGGACAAGTCCGGCGAGCCGGACTCCAGAGATTCGTATACGGTGCTGAAAGGCCCCAAGCCCCAATGAAGAACCATTCTGAATACCGGATTTGATCTTTGTTTCGTTTGGTGATGAATGATTTCGATTCAGATTGTTTTGTTTACGTTTTTTTTGCGGAAAAGATGAAGCGGTACGGGAAACAAAATATTGAAAAATCCCTAATCTGGAATATTACTGTATTGGGAACAAATCATACTAACAGCTCTTTTTCTATACTCTATAATGTTTATGATGGTCTGATAGTTATGAAGTGCTCTCTTTACTTCTTTTGATGTTGAGGGAGAGTCTCAGCTTGACAAGGTTACTGATTGTTTGATTTATGTAGGCCTTTTCACCGATCTCCTCAGCAGCTTTCACGACAAAACCATTAATATAGTCGATCTCGGTCTCCCTCAAGTTCAAAGTGTCTTGTCTCATGGATGATGAGTTCTGAGCATTATCGACAATTCCTACCTTGATGACAGAGTCAACCAATTCGTCTTTGTCTAATTGATCTTGAATCCCACTCTTGGTATTCAGAATAGGGAAGATCTTGTAGAAGATTTCAAGGGACTCTTCGACAATGCTATAGAAAAGCTCTTTGACTCTATCAGTTCCTGCAAGTTCTCCATTTATGCAGTTGACGATGGATGTGTTGCTATTGATACACGCATTCACCATGAACTTTCTGATTTGGGAAACCAGTAAATCACTGTAAGGCAAGATGGTGGTATCCAAACCTTTAGCTTCAGCCAGCTGCTGAATGAATATTGGAGTCTCATACTCTTCATCTTTAGTGTAGTTTGACAGGTCTCTTGGAATCTTACCAATGTAGAACTGACTGAGACCAGCATGTGAGATCTCAAACTCATCAGGATTGGTAGGAACTGGCGAAACAAATGCACCATGACCAATCACACCTTGGTAGATATTAGGTCTGGTGGAAACTTCTGGCCACAGCTCTCTGTAGAGCTCTTGAACGACACCAAGACCATTTTGGATCAGCACGATGTTAGTTGTAGGCTTGATGTACTGCAAGTATGGAGCCAGGGCTGGTTTTGTTTGATAGGTCTTAGTAGTGACCACCAAGTTTTCGAAAGCTTCCTTTATGTTATCATTGGATTGACCTTTGAATTTGGCACTGATTCTTTCAATTGGTGAGGCAAACAGTCTTTTGATGTATACTGTCCCGTTGTTAACGGTGTTGAAATGGTTAGCCTTGGTTGCGTTTCTGAACAGCAATGTAATTTCAGGCTTGTTGGAAATGGTGGATAGCTCAGCACCAACCAGGCAGCCGACACTTCCAGCACCAAGAATGTGCACCTTAGTAGACGTGGTCATAGTGAGCTCTACTATAATGACCGGTGCAACTACTTGCAATAAATAGATATATTCTGGCATGTTTTTTTTTCACTGTTGTCGATCATAGTTTCCCGATTAGGCATACAACGACGATTGTTCTACAGTAGGCACATATTGAAACAGATCTATAATTTAAACACCTAAAGTTCACCTTTGAAGGCAGTAGAGCCTTGTCTGGCTTCTCTGGCAGTGACAGAGAAAGCACCGTCTTTGGTGATGTTGAAGACGACTTCGATTTTGTCGGCTTCGTTACCACGGACAGGTAGTTGGGCAAGAATGGTACCTGGAACAATGTGTTTTTCTCTGACAACTTCTGGTTCTTCATCAGAGTAATCATCTTCATCATCGTCATCATTGGTTTGAGCTTCAAGGGTGGTTTCTTTGATTTTGTCTTCACCTTCAACAACAGTGACTAGAATATCACCTTTTGGAGCTTCTAGTTGAACAGAACGACGAATTGGGTAAGTTGATTCAGCCTTTAGGATAGTGACGAAGTTTCCCTCCGCATCAAGGATACCAATGGCTTTGACTAGATGTTGGGTGTTGATAATGACTGGTTTCAGACTTTCTTGGATCTCTTCAGCATCAATGTTTTCCAATAGGGAAGCTTGCAGAGCAGCACCACGAGCGACTAGTTCTTCTGGGTTGGAGACTTTAGAGTCTAAAGATGGAGCAACGACAACAGTGTTTTCTTCAAAGACAGATTGGACGTTTGAGGCCAATTTTGGAGTGTTAGAAACACCACCGACAAGGAGAACTTCATCAATATCTAGGACATCCAAGTTAGCCTTCTTGACAATAGATTCAACAAAGCTTGTGAATTGACTCAAAACAGAACGGGCAACTAGTTCAAAACGCATTCTGTTAATGGTGGAGTGGTAATCAATACCTTCAGCTAATGATTCAATAGAAATGGTAGCAGTTTGAACGTTTGATAAAGTCTTTCTGGCAAGGATAGCAGCATCTTTAAGTTTAGCTAGAGAACGAGCAGTCTTTCTTGGGTCAACTTTGTATTTTTTTTCGAATTCTTTAGCAATGAATTCAGCTAGAGCAGCATCTAGTTTATCACCACCTAGATCGTAATCATGGGCAGTAGCCAAGATAGTTAAAATACCACCACGGACAGAGATGACTGCAGCATCAGATCTGATACCACCAAAGTCAGCAACAGCGTAGGTTTTATCTTGTTCTAGACGGTTATCAATAGAAGCGTGTGCAAGAAGAGCAGCACTTGGTTCATTGATGAATTGTAGAACTTTCAAACCAGCACTTTCACTTGCTTTCAATAGTTCAGCTTTTTGTTCTTCGGTGAATTCAGTTGGGACTGCAATCACAGCACCTTCGATTTTCTTACCTAGATAATCTTCAGCGGCATCTTTAAGTTTTTCCAAGTGTCTAGCGGAAGCTTGTAGAGGAGTGATTTCATGAGTGGTTTCTTCACCATCATCTTTGGTTAGAGTGTATTTGTAACCAACTTTACCATCCAAGTTGAAAGCATGGGCAGCACGATCGGTGACGGTTGGGTCAACTTTGTCAAAAGTTTGACCTAGGTGATCACGGAAATTGATGATTGTGTTTTTTGGGGTTCTGATCAAATGAGCCAAAGCTTGACCACCTTGGTATTCGTCTTCACCAATGTAGGCTAGAGCTGATGGGATGGCACGTTCACCGTCTGGGTTAGCGATGACTTCGACACCGTTTCCGTCCTTGGACTGGGCAGCGATGGATGAGGTTGTGTTACCGAAAGAGATACCGATGAAAGCCATTGTAAAGTGTTGTGAGTGTGGTTTCTGGGGCGTCTTCACTGTCTTTTGTGTTGATGGCTTTAAAATTTTCCATCAAAAAAATTTATGAATTATCGAAAAGTTTGAGAAATATCCAAATGGGGAAATTGCCGTATCAGGCAATGATATATCGAAATAGCACTTGAAAAATTCAGTACACTTCAAATTCACTTTGAACAAGTAGCGATTTGAACAAAGTCGCTGTCTTCTGAGTGATGTCGTTTGTGTCGGGGTTTGCCGTGTTCAAGAAGAAGTCTGGTGTGCTGTCCATTTACGAGGAGAAGACGCCGCCTGTGCTACAATGGAAATCTGCTGATGGGTCTGTTGCCATACCCATTGTCGAGATAATTCTTTCCACAATCACCAGTTTGAAGGCCACCCCTGCAACATCAGATCAGATGAAACTGAAGATCATTGTTCAAAAAGCTGAAGGCGTGGAACCTGAATCTTACATGTATGCTTTTAACAACAGGATTGTCATGGACAATATCAAAGAATCATTGACGCATATCGTTGCTAGATACAAAAATGCATCTCAAGTTGACTCTTCCGCAGCAACGCCCGTTCCAGAGAAACCACTGATAAACACCACATTCCTGACAGATGCCCTGGACACCAAACAGCTACTAAAGAACCACGAGCTACAACAGAAGCTATTACTAGATAACAAATCACTAATGTCAACGTTTCAAGAAGCAGTTATCAACCAAGGGTTGGCTCCAGCAGAATTCTGGACGACAAGAGTCCATCTCTTGAGAGCCTTTGCATTGACGAACTCTCAAAAGAAAGGTCCTTATAATGTTTTAAGTACCATCAAACCAACAGCCACCTCAGATAATCAGGTCAATGTTTCAGTTACAAGAGAGAAAATCCATGTTATCTTCGAGCAGTATCCAGTTGTCAGAAAAGCTTACGATGACAATGTTCCAAGACTATCAGAAGGTGAATTCTGGTCAAGATTTTTCAGTTCGAAGCTGTTCAGAAAGTTGAGAGGTGAAAAGCTGGGAACTAATGTGAGAGGTGATTTTATCTTGGACAAATATATCAATATGGACATTGACTATGAGAAGCATGAAGATGAGCAACTGAATCACAAAGTCAACAAAACCATAGATCTTGAAGGAAATCAAGCCGATGACTCTACCAAACTCGGGAATGCTCCTGATGTCACAATGAAACCCGATGCCGTTCCCGAAACAGTGTCAGTCTTGAGAAGTATGAACAGACTAAGTGAGAAAATGGTGAACAGTCTAGAGCATGAATATTCAAGACAAACCACTCCAGATCAGCAGAAGAGCAAAGAAGAGGTAGAAAATGAAAGAATCAGAACAGAATTATTATTCAATGATTTAGAGACTCCACATCTAACAGAATACGCCGAGATCAACGTGAAACAAGACAATCAACAAGTCGAAATACAACATTCCAAGCCAACGACGAGACAAGAATATATCAAATACTCCAAGGGAATGGAACAAGAACTTCAAGGCTCATTTGATCTACGATCAGTTTATGATGAGGAACGTAAACCATTCATCGAAAAAGCATCCCAAGAGGTTCTAAATGCCGTCCGGATCAGCTCGAAACAATCAAAACAGAGCTGGCAAGTATACAGATCACTGGAAGAACAAACCTCTCATCAAGTCTCGGATGAAATCGATCCAACATTCGACTTACAACTATTAGAACAATTAAGAATCACACATGCCACATCTGTCGAATTCCTAAGACACTTCTGGCTACACTATCATTCCTGTGACCCTTCCCAAGTCGGTACTGTGAGAACACTATACAACAGTCTTGTCAAGTCTCAAGAGAGAATCGATGCCGTCTTAAGCCAGATAGCTGACCCCAAGACCAAACAAAAATCATTGGCCTATTTGAACCCACTCACTGATTCGCTGATGACAGCCATTTCTCAGTACACGATATCGCTGAAAGAGGCAGAAGCAGAGGCCATGTCTACGTCATAAAGAATACAAAACATGCGACTTCAGACGCGGTATTGTAGCGATTCAATGGATCAACCTCTATTGTTTATATGTGTGATCATTGTAGACCGTTAGCACCTTTGAAACTCTCCCATGCTTGATTTATGACAACAAAGACACTCTCTGCAATAATTTTTTGCTCAGAGGAAGCGTCTTTTGGAATTTTATCCGGATGAACCTTAGCGACGGCTTTCATATAGACGATTTTAACTTTCTTAGGCATCACAAGATCAGACATACCCACTTGTTTCCAATTGGCAGATGACCAGAGGATGTCTTGCAATGAGGCTAGTAGTGCCCTTAGGTTATCATCCTTACCGTTTTTCCATTTGCTGATCTTCAAGTCAATCTCATCTTTGAGTCTGAACTTGTCATTTTCGAACTTCTCGCTTTCTTTGTTGGATTCCTGTAGTTTCTTCACAGCTTCAGAGTTATCGGGAGTGGAAGATTTTGTAGGTGATGGTCTTCTAACAGGGGTGGCAACAGGTGCTGGTCTTGAAGCTGGTCGACTAGGGTTCAGTTCTTTTTGACAACGACGTTTACCGTCCAGTGATATCTTGTTTGCCGAACCATTCTCTATCAATTCTGTCCAAACATCCAGCGAATCTTTAAACTTCTCTAAATGCTCCAATGCTTCAGCTTTCTTTTGTGTGATCTTCACCCAGAATTCCCTCATTGGTTTACCAGGTTCTACTTCTTCTCCAGCTCCTCTGTTCTCACCGATCAACTTCAATGATTCATTGGCGAAATCAACAACCTTTCTGTTCTCACCAACTTTATACAAGGCAGCAATGGCATTTGAGAATGCGATAACTCTGAAGATGTGGTTCTGTGGAAGCGACTCCAATGCAGTTTGGTAGTGGGTTAATGCCGTTGTGAAATCACCATTCTTAAAAGATAGCCCACCTTGCTTACGAGAATCTTGGAAGAACTCAAGCTGTGTCTGACTAATAGAAACCGGCGTTCGAGCGATTCTTGGAGTAGATGATAAAGGCGGAGTAGCTTTAGGCGTGTTCCTTCTTCTTGTTGAAGTTCTCATCTCACCTGCGCTTGAAGTACTGTTTCTGGAAGATGTTGGAATTGGAGATGAGAATAGATCAACAGGCTGGGAGACCTGTGGTTTGCTAGGAAGAGGAGCAAACAGATCCACTTCAGGCTCTGGAGCAGGTTCAGCCTTACGCAATGGGATAGGTTGACTTTGCTTTGGACGAGATTGCTGCTGCTGTTGCTGATGTTGAGAGCCATTGACTCTGGAGTTCCTTGATGCAGGTGGCTGAGGACGACGAGTAGGGTTTTTCTCAGTCTCAAGACTTAATCTTTCGAGTTCCTCAGTAGTCAATTCATCTGGATCTTCATCATATTCATTCTTGGAGCGTGACTTATGTTTCGCTTGATCACGCATCCATGCAGGTTTCCCATCAGTAGTTGGAGGCGGCGAGAAGAATCTAGTGGTCAAGTCATTTGTAGCTTTCGAGACTAAGCTCGAGAAGGTTTGAAGATATTGATCCGCGGACTTTTGAGAGTGTGATGCTCTATATGCTGCTCTATCAGGCGCTAGCCCTTGTTGAGCTCTTGTTTGGTTGTGTGCTTTAGTCATGATATAGCTGATAGCCTCTTGCACGTCTAGCCCATCATGAGTATGTGCCAAAGCATCGGTGGCTTGCTCTATAGTGAACCCCATATCAATCAAAGAGGCAACGGATTGGTCATATGCATCGTTGTTGACTTGCGGTTGTGGACGTGGTGATTGGCGTGCTTCTGTCTTTCTAGTTGGTCTTTGAGGTAATACATCATCGAAGCTAGAGGTTGGTCTTGTACTCTGTGAACTTGCTGGCTGAGCTGGCTGTGATACAGGAGGTGGTGGGGGCGGTTTGTCAAATATAGCGAAGATGTCATCCATGTCTTGAGTGTTTGATTGTGTTTGTGCTAGTTGAGGCTGTACCGGCATAGGCGTAGCTGAAACGGAAGAGGATGACGATGACCCACCAAGACCGAAGCTGTCAAGCATATCGTCATTGTTTGACTTTGTGTTGCCATTCGATGGCGACTCGCCAAAACCTTCGAAGAGGTGTTCGCTATGATAAGGCTGTGATTGGGTCGTTGGTTTCCGTTGTGTGGTTGTGTTGCTATTCAGAACACCGAATCCTTCAAACAGATCAGTGTTGGATCCTTGTGGAGTAGGGTTTACCGATGATCCAGGTGTCGATATGTTCGAGCCACTCTGACTCAAAATATCAAAGTCAGCCCACTGATTGTTTTGTGACAATGGTACATTGGTCGATGATAGTTTCTGTTTCTCTGCGAGCGAAAGTTTGTTGGGGTCCTTCTTAGCCGTGGTGAAGCCCGATAGAAGGTCTGCAAATTGGTCAGGCTTGGACATTCTCCACCAATCTTCTACCTTCTCAATAAGCAAGCGTCACTTGACTTCTTCGCAGTTTGTTGTTTTCAAATATCGGCCAGATCACTGTTTCTATACACCCGCGAACTTGTTCTATTCGCGAAAACAGATTACATAAGAATCTGAAAAAAAAATTTCATGTCTCTGAAAAAAAATGAAGCTCATCGAGACGTTTTGTACTGTTGTTCGAAGGCTAGTCACTTATCACACACAAACAGTCACCATGCATTTAATGTTCACCTTAGGACCAGACGGAAAGAGAGTTTACACCCTCCAAAAAACCCTTCAAGACGGTGAAATCACCAAGTCTGCTCATCCAGCTAGATTCTCTCCAGATGATAAATATTCCAGACAAAGAGTTACTCTAAAGAAACGTTTTGGTCTATTACCAACTCAACAAGGTATGTCCCATTGAATGAACAGAGGAGGAATCACTGATTACTCCGATTTGCAGCACTCTGAACCCTATACTAACAATTTAATACAGAGGCCATCAAATACTAAATATAATCACTGATTAAAGGTTTGGGTTCGTTTCCATAATGGGGATTCTTTGCATCACGATACGGAAGAAAGGGAGAGATACAGATAAGTTTGGTATACTAGTTTTTGTAGTATTAGACTCTGTCGCTTTGCTAATCCTTTTTCCATCACTTCAATGAGTTACACTTTGTACAATAATAATATGGGTTACATTTTTCTTATTATTGGTAGACCTCTGTAGATGTGGTTCTCTAGAGCCTAGACTAGTCTATCTATCAAGATGTAATGTATGCCGGATGATGTTTATATACCTCTCAGAAGACTCTATTAGTGGTAAATACATTGGCCCTAATCCTGAAAATTCCATTGATATAGTCCAGACAATCGGCATAGCAGTACTGACGAGACCAAACGACCGGCATGACAAAGGATTCGAGGATTCCTCCTTTTAAAATAAAGCTGTGAGGTTTCCAGCATGAGTGACAAATGTAGTCAAACCGTTAACAACATTCTCGTGAGCATCAGGCTGTAAGCCGTATATAGCCCCTGCATTGTTCGAAGATCAGTAACACAGTAAGCTCGAACACGATATCTTAGTGCAAGGCTTGAGTAGTGTCCACTTCAAGCACTACTCCACTGAATCATAGTGGCTCATTCTTGTTACCAGTAGCTTCCAAGTTGAATTCGGCATTGGCCTGATAATTCTCCCACATCTGTGCAACCAGTTCAACGTGCAAGTTGTCTTTGTTGGCTTCTCTCAAGGAGTTATTCAATATCACGACACTTTCGTTGAGTCTTTCCTGTTGGTGATCCGTTAGTATAACAGCCCCTTTAAGAATGATCAACACGACGAATGTTGACTCAGCAAGTGAAACTTACGACGTTGTTGATTATACGCGCCAGTAGAGCGTTCTGGACTTGTTCGTGTGGATTCTCCATGATTTCTGTAGTTTTTGTAGTTCGATATGTGGTGTAATTTGTTGTTGTTGTTTTGTTGAATGTTTTGTTTTGTTTTGTTTTTATTGTAATCTTTATTTCTATTTTTTGGCGTAACATGCAGATCGATATTCACTTATTTATACATAATCAAACAATTGAAGAGAGTTGACACTCGACACTGTAGATCGGTGATCACGACATGGCGTGTCACTGGGTGCTTCAGCGGTAGATTACATTGATGTGCTACTTAGTCACAGTCGTGATATATCCCATATAATATCCCATTTTCCATTAAAACCCAGTATCCCAAATCCGTCATAATACATAATCCTAAACTTCATCATGCTGATCGAAACCTTAGTCTGACTCGCCTTTCTGTAGATCTATTTATAGCCAATATGTAGAAGCTTTCACCATGTCATGTCACAAATGTACTGCATGTACAGGACAGTTTCCAGGGCCCTTCTTCTCAAACCAGTTTTTTATGCAGTGATAGTGGAAGACACACAAACACTCCAGTCTACCAACTTTGTCGCCTGCTAGCAGCTCTTCCAGACATATAACACACTCATTATCATTGATATCAAATTTCTCCTTCAAGTCAGAAGCAGGTGAATGAACATTCGGGGTATCATTAAAATCGGAGATCTTGTAGACTAGCATCCTGTTGTTGGATCTTACTTGATCAGGGGAGCCTGAAAACTCGTTCCTGATCAGGCAGTCATTGACGTGCTCCTCTCTTGCGTCTTCAGATGGCAATAGCGTCAAGTTCAACGCACAGATTGGACAATGATCTCTTTCACATTCTTCATCAGTATCGTTCACCGCATTGGTTCTCTGATCAGCAGAGTCCTTCATAATACGACCAGCTGGTGGACTAGGAACGGTGACTGGGCTTGAGCTGAACGCAGTCATAAGACTTCTTGAATTTTCATGAACTGAGCCTCTTTCCATATTATGAACAATCAGCTCTTCAACACAATAATCACACGTTCTGTGTGCCTCAAGGGTAGGCTCAGCAAATAGTGTGTTGGGTGGAGATACGATCGGTGTTGATGGATCATATACCGTCTTCGTGCTTGAACATTTTCCACAGACAACTTTTCCGCATCTTCTGCAATGATGTCTTCTGAAGAAGAAGGTGAACTCTTCGTGACACAAGAAACACTCCTTTGCTTCACCATCAGGCTGCCATATAGGTGTACGCGTATGGAGCCCCATCGGTAAGCTCATATTGTAGGGACTTTTTCAACTGTGGCAGTCAGTCAGTCAGTCTTATAATGTGGAGTTAATAACAAGGCAAATTTGTAAGCCAACTTGAGGCACTTTGTTGAGATGTACAAGATACACAGGTTGGAGCAGCAGATAGAATGTGACTTCTCAAGATCACCAGCTAGGCACAGCACTCGCAAACTCAAAAACCAACAGACAACAAGAAACACGAAAAGAGTTTGGCTTTCACACACTGAAATAGATCTGATAAGAAATTAAGGATTCCTACATAAAATGGAAAAATTTAGTGTCATTCACGTGACCGGAATTATGATTCCGATAAATTCCGATAGTTTACAGCACAATTCCGATCATGAGTCTACAATTAATTAATGAGTCAGTAATGTAGTTGTTTTATTCGGAATCGGAAGCGATCTCATCAACATCACTGTAAAGATCACTATCAAGATCTTCTGGGATCTCATCATCGTCTGATCCATCAGCATCGGACTGATCATCACCACTCTCATCACCAGATCCTTTACCTTCTTCACGAAGTTTACGACGTTCCTTTTTGGCATCCTTCTTAGCTTTCTTCTGTGCAATGTTTTCAGCTTGGACCTTCTTTCTTTCTTCTTTAACTTTGTTACGTTCAGCATGCTTGCTTTCCAGTTGTTTGATCTCTTTAGCTGATTTTTTGATATCGTGATGGTAAAGAACTTTACCAGAAGAGATACCTTCTTCGACTTTGGTCAACGTTAGTCTCATACGTGGTCCAATCTCAGTCAATTTGATAGCTTTTTTGCGCACATTGGATCCCTCAGCAGTATTGGAGCCATCAGCTGCATCCTCTGGCTTAGCCTTAGAGACAACAGTGGCATTTTCTTCTTTGATATCAACAATACTATCCTCTTCCACTTCAGAGTCACTGGTGAAACCACCATTGGCATAAGGATCAAGGATCAGATCTGAAACATCACCGGCTTTGTGTAGATTTGGTAAACTCTTTCTCAAGTGTGATTTAGCGTTTATAAGTTTCTTAACGGTCTTTGAACCTTCGACTGGTTTTGTGTCAATCGTGTAATGACGGATGTCTATGTGTCCGGTTTCTTGGTCTTTGAAAATCATTAAGACTCTTCTGACTGAGCTCACTTTTGTAGATTGTGGTTGGATTGGAGGGAACATGTTCTGGAAAGTTGTGATCAGTAGCTTTTCTTGGGGATCAGCTTTGGCTAGACTTTGGAAACCATTCAGGACCAATAATGGTGGGTTCATATACTCTTTTGACTCTTTGGTGATGGATCTTGGGTGTCTCTGTATCTTTCTAACATCTTTACTTAATGAATAGTTCTCGACTTTGAAACTCAAAGTAGGACCTCTTGCCATTCTAGCCAGTCTTAATTGTGTAGTACCTGCTTCTGATTGGGAGAAGATCATCAAATGTGACACATTTAGGGGGCCAGCCATCACAATGAAATCCCTAAGCTTGTTGGACTTTCTCTCTCTAAGTTTGATAGCTGTGTGAGGTTGCATGACGTTTCTCATATCCTTCACTAGTTGGGTCAGGGAATGGTTCTTCATGTTAGATCCTAATCTAAGCACCATGGAACGAGGAATATTCTTCACCTCTTCCTCAGTTGGAGCAGCATGTGTTCTCTTTTTTTGCTAAAAACATTGGTTAGTATTATGGATCACACTGAAAGCTGAGGCTTGTAACATACTCTTCTTTTAGCCATTGAATCGGTCTTTCTGTGTTGTATCAAAGTATACTACCGCTTCAAGGCTCTACTAAAAATTTTCTTTTCAGTCAAATTCGCGAAAATTTGGCGATGACATCCGAACACCACTATTATTTTGTAGTAAAGAAAATTTTTGGTTATGTACTTAGATTAGACATATTCAAAAAAGAGATCAACAGCATTAAAACCGAGTCTCAATCCAACATGAGTGCCAGTTTCAACGGAAAAGTGAAGAAGAAGCCATCCAAGGTGGCTAAGAAGGAAACAGCCATGTCTTTGGCCGAGAAAATAAAGAAGAAGGCTCTACTAGAGAAGAAGATTATTGATGACAAAGAAGCCAAAGAAACAGACGTTGTCAAAGAAGTCGACGTTAATGATGCTCCTAAATTCACATCGTTCAGAGACTTGAACCTTATCCCAGAACTACTAGAAGCCTGTCAAGAGATGAAATTCGACAAGCCAACCCCAATCCAAGCAGAAGCCATTCCATATGGTTTAGACGGTCGTGATATCATCGGTCTAGCACAAACTGGTTCTGGTAAGACTGCAGCTTTTGCCATTCCTATCCTACAAGCTTTATGGACTGCCCAAACTCCATATTTTGCATGTGTCCTAGCTCCTACTAGAGAACTAGCCTATCAAATCAGAGAAACATTTGATGCGTTAGGATCAAACATGGGTCTAAGATGTGTTACTATTGTCGGTGGTATGGATATGATGGATCAAGCAAGAGACTTGATGAGAAAACCACATGTTATTGTCGCTACTCCAGGTAGACTGATGGATCATCTTGAACACACCAAAGGTTTCTCATTACGTGCATTGAAATTCTTAGTCATGGATGAAGCTGATAGACTACTAGATTTGGAATTCGGCCCAGTGCTAGACAAGATCTTCAAAATCATTCCAAAAGACAGAACTACATATCTATTCTCTGCCACCATGACATCCAAGATTGAGAAGTTACAAAGAGCTTCATTAACTGACCCAGTCAGAGTCGCAGTCTCAAACAAATATGCCACCGTTGATACACTAATACAGACACTGATGGTCGTCCCAGATGGTTACAAAAACACCTATCTGATATACCTACTGAATGAGTTCCTCGGAAAATCAATTATTATCTTCACAAGAACATGTGCACATGCTCAAAGAACCGCATTATTAGCCCGTCTACTAGGATTCTCCGCCATTCCACTACATGGTCAACTGACTCAGTCTCAAAGACTGGGTGCTTTAAACAAATTCAAAGCTGGTGACAGAAACATCCTTGTTGCTACTGATGTTGCTGCCAGAGGTTTGGATATCCCGTCCGTTGATATTGTTTTGAACTACGATATTCCAACGGACTCCAAAGCTTACATTCATAGAGTTGGTAGAACAGCAAGAGCCGGTAGATCTGGTAAATCCATTAGTCTTGTGACTCAATACGATCTTGAGTTAATTCTCAGAATTGAAGCAGTCATTGGTATGAAACTACCTAAAGATGTTCCTGATAGGGATATAATATTGAGTTTACACAACACTGTGGACAAAGCCATGGCTGAAGCTATCAGAGAGACAAAGGATTTCCAGGAAAGTAGACAGAATAAGAAAATGGGAGGAAGAGGTGGCTCAAGAGGTGGAAGCAGAAGAGATGATGCCGATAGAGAAGAACGCTAAAATATATGCAAATCATCATGAACAGTTGTAATGACCGTTAGTAGACAACATTCAGGACTACAATAGACTCAGAAGGCATCACAATTGTTGATTATATAGGCTAGATCATTTCTTTGATTCTAACTTTTTGTCGTAAGTGGTCTTGTACTCTTCAAATTTTTCTTTGAATTCATCACTGGTTCCTTCAGTCCATCTGAATCCAGTCGCATAATGGTCTTCAGGCAGGAAATTCTGGCCTTTCTTGGAATACAAGTTCTCTCTAAATGTACCACCTGGGACTGGATAATCTGATTGAGCCAAACCTCTCTTTTGAAGTTCTGGGATCAGGTATTTGGCGATATCAGTGAAGGTAGTTGGGTATGTTGCACTGACGAAATTGAAACCATCAATGCCGGAGATGGAAACATATCTTTCAATCTCATCAGCGACTTCTTGAGGGGTACCAATGAGTGTTCTCTTTCTTCCAGTACCTAGACCGACTTGTTGGATGACATCTCTCTTGGTTCTGGTTTTATTGTTTGTAAGATACATTCTAACAGCAGATAACATGGCATCTGAGCTGATCAACTGTAGATCTTCTTCGTCTTTGAATTTACCCAAATCAAGACCAGTCCAACCACCGAGAAGTGCCTGCTTACCTTCATAAGATTGATATTTCAATAGGTCTAGGAATTTCTCTTCAGCTTCTTCATGGGTATCACCCAAGATAATGTTCAACTCTGAGATGAATTTTATATTGTTTGAATCTCTACCGTACTTCTCCTCAGCTAATTTCTTCACAGCATCGATACTTTCTTTCAATTCTTCTGGGCTGAAACCAGTGATGAACACGATTTCAGCATGTTTAGCACTGTACTCTCTTCCTCTAGGACTAGCACCAGCTTGAATGACAACTGGGAATCTCTGTGGTGAAGGTTCAGTGATATGAGGTCCTGGAACATCGAAAAAATCACCTTTATGATTGATCTCTCTGATTCTTGATGGATCAGCATATATCAGACTCTCAGAATCTGTGACAATAGAATCATCTCTCCATGAAGATAAGAGAAGCTTATAAACAACCTCTAAGTATTCGTCAGCCTTGTCATATCTCTTGTCATGTGGTGGTAATTGGTGAGAGTCCAGCAAGTTTCTGGCAGCACTTTGTAAGTAACTGGTGACGATATTCCAACCAATTCTACCACCAGTGGCATGATCTAGAGTGGCAATTCTTCTAGCAAAGTGATATGGAGCTTCACTGATGGTACTGAAAGTACATCCGAAAGCGACCGACTCAGTAGCAGCAGCCATGGCACTGATATAGATCGAAGGGTCCACCAGCGGAAACTGAGCACCACTTCTTGCAACAGCATCAAAGTTATGAGGACCATTGAAGACATCATATGGACCAAGCACATCGGCAATGAAGATAGTGTTTATCTTTGCAGATTCAGCAATTTTGGCTAGGTCTGTCCAGTATTTTGTAGTAGTGTACTCTCTTGAACGATCGTTTGGATGAGCCCAATTTGAAGGTGAAAGATGAGATGGAGATGGCAGAACCATAAAGTTCAAAATCAGTGGCTTCACCACTTTCTGTCTTTTGCGTTGTTGTTCTTGTTGAGTCATTGTGGATACTGGTGCCTCATCATAACAGTGTGAACCATATTAACTCTGAGGTGGCCGAAGATTTATATATGATCTAAACATTTTCTTCGGATCGGGTGTGTCTTGCTCATCTCACATGACACACAATTTTAGCGGCTTTAACCATTTGTGTGTGAAACAGACAATAGGTTAAACGGGCGCTAGAAAACTCGGGGATTTGAGTACAAACATGGTTTCAGTGTATGACACTTCGAAGTATCAACTATCAGATCATTTTGCTAGATGGTCAGATCATTTCGTTCTCGTAAGACTTTCTTTCTCGAGGAAGATGGTGTCTCATCAACATTGACGCCACAAAACAACGACCGATCATCATACAACGTCAATATGTCGAAAGAATGCCAACATGAAGTCACGAGTGCCTGGTAAAGCAGAATATATATGATAGCAGTCGTACAGTATAACTGAAAGCGCATATCTCCAGGTAGCTGCCGGTCTCCAATCATATCGTCAAGTACTGATGTACTAGCTAATTCTGTCATGAATCAGCTCTTCAGCAGGAGAGCTGTCTTCTGAGTCAGTAGAGATCTTTGGTTTTTCAGGCCACTGAAAAACAGTTAGAAGTCAGACATACTAGCCAGCTTGAGCTTGGTTGAACGTGCTTGACAATCTCACTGATAAGTTGTGCTTCCCCCTTCCTTTAGGCACTAGAACACCTGGTGAAAATTGACCAAATTCCAGAAGAAGAAATGGTCATCACCATTCAAAGAACCTGACTAGGCGTCTGCTTGATTTATGGGCTTGAGATACAATTCTGTCATCAAAAGCATGTAACACTTTTATCAAAGTGATGTTGATGACATGTAGATTATGACTCCGCAAACAAACGTCGCGAAAATCTAAATTGTGACTCTGGGCAAGTGTAATTAAATTATACAGCTCATCGCATGAAGATTTGGCACTAAAAATTTCAACGGTTTTCCAACGGTTTTTCGATGCGTTTATATTTTATCTCTTGTCGACCAATTCAAGAACCAGAGGTCTTGTATCTAGTTCCGTCATTTGTGTCTTTGAACAATGAGCATGGACTACGTCGTTTCTTTGAAAAATGGTATCAACCAGGCCATCAAGAAGGTCACCACTAAACAAGGGTTCTTTGGTACTTATGACTACAAGTATCTATTTACTCCAAGAATCCCATTCACAAAGCAAAGACGTGTGGTACAACCTTTCTTCGGTTTGAACTCTGAGATGCCATTATTCTTGGGCTTCTTGCTTGGTCTACAACACTCATTGGCAATGTTGGCTGGTGTCATCACTCCTCCACTTTTGATCTCATATTCGACTTATTTCACATCTAGTCAGCAACAGTATTTAGTCTCTGCTTCATTAATCGTCAGTGGATTTCTCTCAATGATCCAAATTACAAGATTCCACATCTATAAAACTCCATATTACTTGGGTAGTGGTATGCTATCTGTTCTTGGTACTTCGTTTGGTGTTATTGTCGTTGTCCAGAAAATCTTGCCAGTCATGTACTCTACTGGATTTTGTCCTGTTGCAGAAGATGGAACTTTCCTTCCTTGTCCAGAAGGATACGGTGCTATCTTGGGAACATCATGTGTGTGTGCTTTGCTAGAAATATGTATGTCCTTCATACCTCCTAGATTGTTGAAGAAACTGTTTCCTACTACCGTCACCGGTACTGTTGTGCTTTTGATGGGTATTTCTTTGATCAAATCTGGATTCGAGGACTGGATTGGTGGATCAGGCTGTATTGATGCTATCTGTCCCTTTGAAGGAGCTCCACAAGCTGCTCCGTATGGATCTGCCAAGTTTATTGGTTTAGGGTTCTTGGTATATGTATCCATCATCATCTTCGAGAAGTGGGGTTCTCCAATCA
The DNA here is from genome assembly GCA_949709075.1 of Wickerhamomyces alni. NCBI lineage: Eukaryota > Fungi > Ascomycota > Saccharomycetes > Phaffomycetales > Wickerhamomycetaceae > Wickerhamomyces > Wickerhamomyces alni. Next base: position 244,507 of record CATIXA010000004.1, on the reverse strand, counting down.
TGAAATCTTGTTCTGTTGTTCTTGGTTTACTGGTTGGCTGTATTGTTGCTGCTGCATGTGGATACTTTGACAAGACCTCGATCGATTCTGCTTCTGTTACCAACTTTGCTTGGGTCAAGACCTTCAAACTTACAATCTATGGTCCAGCTGTCTTACCAATGTTAGTCGTCTACATTGTTTTGGTTATGGAAACAATTGGAGATCTAACCGCTACCTCTGAAGTCTCAAGACTAGAGCTAGAAGGTCCTGCTTATGAATCAAGAATTCAGGGTGGTCTATTGGGTGATGGTTTCTGCAGTCTAATTGCTGGTTTGTGTACTATCACTCCAATGTCCACCTTTGCTCAGAACAACGGTGTTATTGCCATCACAAAATGTGCCAATAGATCAGTTGGATACTGGTGTTGTTTCATCCTTATCGTGATGGGTGTTTTCACCAAATTTGCCGCTGCACTAGTTGCAATTCCAAAACCTGTTCTTGGTGGTATGACTTCCTTCTTATTCACTTCTGTCGCCGTATCTGGTCTTAGAATCTTAGCTACATTGAAATTCACTAGAAGAGACAGATTCGTTCTTACTGCTTCACTTCTACCAGGTATTGGTGCCATCTTAGTTCCTTCATGGTTCTCTGGAGTGTTCACCTATTCGGGCGGCAACACCGCTTTGAGAGGTTTCTTAGATGCTATTGTTGTCATTATGGAATCCAGTTATGCTTTAGGTGGTATAATCGCTACCATTTTGAATTTACTCTTACCACAAGAGATGGAGGAAGACGAGGACGATGATTTAGAAGAAGTTGCTATGGATGATTATGTTCCTCAATATGATGATGCTGAACAAAGTGTTGATCAACTGAAGAAGGAGAAATCAACCAGCAGTGGTGCTGATAGTGCCATTCAAGGTCAAACATCTTATAAGTAGCTTACATCAGGCATAGTGACGACCTACATAATAGACCATGCCGGAAATCAAATCTATTATAGATTCTTATAGAAGCTGTCTCTCAGACAGCGAAATCCCACTTAATAAATTAATCCAAAATATCTATATCAACTAGCTGTTTTCATCATCACTCGAATCGATCACTATACTTTCTGCGCTATTGAGAACTGGTGACTGGGACGGCGAAGGTTGACTTCTTTGAGCTGTAATGATCATGGTAGGCGTTTGAGTAGTTTGTGTACTAACAGCAGACTTTGTGACGCTATTGAACAGCTTGACTTTCTTGAAAGGAGCAGCACTAGCAGCACCAAGAGGAGCGGCATACCTTGTAGGGTTAGCAGCAGCAGTAGGGTGTTCTGTAAGCGGGCTAATAACTTGTTGGACTTGTTCCACTTGTTGCTTCTCAAGTACTTTGATTCTGTTATCGTACTCTCTGAGCTTTGACGCATACTGAGACATAACTTGAGACAGTCTGTTATTGCTCTGCTGGGATGTGTTCAGTTTCATCTCAAGGTCTTGCTGCTTATGTTTGAACTCTTCCTGTTTGAGTTTAAAGTCCTCAGTCTGTTGTTCAAGTGTCTTTTCTAAGTCGTTGATCTTGTCACGGAGTGGACCATATTCGTCTAGTCTCTGAATCAAAGTTTCCTGATTATAATCCATGAATGTGATTACCTCGTCATACTTGTCTAGTTTTTGTCTCAAGGTTTCCACGTCGACGAGTTCCTGAAACTGAGCGAGTCGAAACTCCAGACTTCTGACAGTTAAAATAATATCTGACAATGTTTTGTTACTCCTCAGTCTTTCTCCCGTCATATCATCACGGAGCTTTGTCAAACCGACAGCTAACCTTCTAGCAGCAGCATTCCAATTGGAGCTATGAGCGGTGAAATTTTCGGTAGTAGCATGGGCGATAAGATCCTTCATCTTACTAACGACATCGTCTGTAATAAGTTGTTTGATATCAGCTGCCTTCATTGACTCTAGCATGACTGTTGGCACAGTTATACCATCAGCAAGACCAGATATAGTACCAACCGGATCCACACTACTTTCCACTAGATCTGTCCCAGTACTTTTGAAGGTTTCTTTGAGAGTCTCCAGACCTTTCTCAAGCTCAATCATATTAGACCTCTGTAGCTGCAAGACAATACTGAAAGTAGCAACTGTTTCTTGAAGCAACAGCAGGCTATGATTTGTCAAGAAGAACTCCGTTTCCAACTGAGAGACTTTTATCAGCTCGGGCGACATGTGGTCTATGAGTGATGAAACATGATTCAGCCTCTTATCCAGGTATTCTACGTATGCCTTGGTGGCCAGTGTTCTCTCTTCAACTTCTTCATCAACTCTAGAGGATATCTTCTCAATAGCTGTGTGAGCTTCTTCCTGTGCTCTTGATATCTCTGTAATTTTTTGTAATTCTGGCAACCTCCTTTTAACTCCATCTAAGAACTCGATATCCTTCATTTTCTCTTTGATTATGGTATCAAGCTTTTCCAAAGAATTAAGCTGATCCATGGACTCCATATTCATGTTATCTATCTTGGCCAGAAGGTCATTTGTATCTCCTAGTCCTCTGTCGCCTTCACGACTTGATGTTCTATCGACCAAATCTCTGATAGTAAGGGCTTTTCTAGGGTTGGAAGCAGATGCACCAGGTTTTCGACCAGGAGTCTGATCTGCAGGTTGGAAAGGAGTGGTGAGTGAGACACTCGATGTATCTGGAGACTCAGCTGAGCTTGTAGAAAGACGTTGTCTCGGCTGAAATGAATCCGGTAGAGGTTGTGATTGTGATAAAGGTATTGATGAAGGTATTGTTTCTGATGAGAAGAAACCCATAGGTACATTCCTTTGGGTAAGCGGATTATCTGATGTGGCATCTAGCCCTGAATTAACAGGTTCTTTGGAAGTTAGGCCGATCAATGCTTGAAGACGCTCGACCAAGCCGATATGTTCTCTTGGGCCTGGCGAAGAATGCGACTCTGAACTGACAGTTTCCTGTGAAGAGTTCACGATGTCCTCTGTCACCTTCGGTTTCTTCTTTGGTGGAGCATCCGGAAGAGGACTCCGTGGTGAGCTTTTGACAGGGTGCTGGGTTTCGAATTCTTCAATCTGCGGGTTATTGGACACTTCTAATTCTTCCCCAGGAACACTCTCCATTGTTAGTGGGGGACCCAACTGCTGCTCACTTTCGCTGCTGTGATCACCCAGCTGGGACGGTATCTGTTTCACAGTGCTAGAGATGCTTGATGGAACGTCTGAAGGGGTCCCTGACCGGCCACGTTGAACAGATGCATGTTTCTTGTAGGCTTCAATCTTTTTAATGATAGTAGCGTAGAAAGAATCCTCACCATTGAAAGCCGGAAAGGCTAATTCTCGATCGGTCATAAATTTGGATATGTTCTGTATGGTTTTGATTGCATTGTTCAGGGATTGTTCAGCAGTTTCCTCGTCACTTGACGATCGATCTGTGATATGATGTTTTGTGCTCTTTGAAAACCAAAAACCGAGATATCCTTTCGCCAGATCAAGTGTGATTGTGAAGCTGATACGGTTCTTCCTCATCAGCTGCCATTGCAGCCAGTTCTGGATCATGTATATGAAAGAAGGGTCGTTAGTGTAGGGCTCATCGGATTTTGAATCTAAGATGCGTTGCAGTTTCGCGTACTCTCTGGCGAGTCGCTGCCGCACAGCTTCGCTAATTTCGAAGCCCTCTTTCTCAACAAGTTCGCTGAGCACCGGCTCGCTTTTCTCATTTCGCTTGCCTTGCGAAGACATCTCTTTCTTCCGTATGCCTCTCCTCTTTACCGACTTGATTCAGCGTGGAAGTCACAGGCATCTCGTTGGTTTGTTTACAAAAGTTGATCTTGTTAAATTCACAGAACGAGTTCGCGGAAACAGTGGTTAATTGAATCAAAATGTTTACTTCACTTCATACAGTATATGATGGTTTTAAGTTGACTGGGAATTATCGATAAGTACGAGATGTCTGTGGAGAAACACGACTACCAGGACACGTATGCTGCCTTCACTTGGAATATCACTCGGAATACACACTAACATGCACCAATAGGGTCTATATAAGGAACATCAATGAGAAAGTCACAGTCAACACTATCAAACTGAAGCTCACTGAGTTGTTGAAGGACGTTGGCCCAATTCTGAGTATCACTGCACATAAGAACATCAAGATGAGAGGTCAGGCGTTTGTTGCCTTGGAGAATGAAGAACTTGCGTCAAAAGCTGTCAAACTTTTAGATGGGATGGAGGTGTTTCAAAAAAAGATACAGGCTGAATTGGCCAAATCAAGCTCAAACACTTCTATACAGAGACATATTCCAGCTGAACAATACGATCAATACCTGAGCAAGAGAAAGCTGGTCAAGGAAGAGAATGAGAAGAAGAAACAAGGTGCTCCAAAGAAAGTCAAACTTGATAAACAGCCTCCTAACAAGATCTTACTGTTACAGGATCTACCATCAGATATTAAGAAGGACGAACTTGTCCAAGTATTTGATAAATACAAAGGTTTTGTTGAAGTCAGAGTCGTTGCTGTTAGAAAAGTTGCATTTGTGGAGTTTGAAGATGAGAAAGATGCCATACCGGCCAAGGAAGAGAATCAAGAGCTAGTGATACGAGACTCCAAACCAACAGTGGACTACGCAAAGAAATGATGATCACATGAATACAGAAGAAGATTCAATACTTCTAGAAGCAAAAACACTTGTAATATGTACATGTAGTATTCAATGACTCTTTCTAACCTGTTCATCAAATAGTAACCCCGAAAGAACAAAACCTAGTATTTACCCAATAGAACAGTCTTCAAACCACTGACGATGTTCTCCTTACCTTCACCATTGATATCACTCAGTAGTCTTTCATAATACTTTGGATTTCCTTGTGGTCTGAGTAGTTTATCAGTTGGATAGTAGTAATCTCTGTATTTATTGCTCGATATTGAGTTCAGAGCTTTGATTTGGTGAATGATTGAGTCCTCGTTGAAGTCGTTTTCACTCTTGACGTCTAATTCCTTGATTTTATATGGATTCACTTTGGAAACTATGTCTGTGATAGAAGTTTGTTGATTTTTCACTGGATTCTTAACACCTGCAATTGGTCTAAATTTCGAAAGTTGCACTTCTTTGAAAGATAATTCTGTAAGTTTCTCTTTTGGGAAGGCTTCTAGGGCCTTGACTAAGGATTTAGCAGCTTCTTTAACACTCATTTTGGCACTAATATTTTGATTGTTGATAATGACATTCATTACCATTTACCGGTATCAAAAAATTTTGCTCCGGCTATTCATTTCGACATGGTACGCGCACACTTTTATGTATATAAACCACCATAAACTACAAACTAACGACAATTAAATAACAGAGGGAGGATTCAGACAATATCTATACACATAACGAACATAAAGTCTATTCGTCATCTTCGGTTTTGGTTTCAAAAGCAGCCAAGTTTTTGGTACCTTCTTCCCAAGTGACACCTTCATAAGTGATTTCCTTAACAGCTTTAATGATATCTTTCAAATCACCTCTAACTTGTTTAGTTGAATCTCTTTCTCTCAGAGTGACGGAACGATCCTTGACTGATTCAAAATCAATTGTGATACCGAATGGAGTACCAAGTTCATCATTACGAGCGTATCTCTTACCAATAGAAGCACCAGAGTCATCAATCTTGAATGGGATTTGTTCCTTTCTCAAAACTCTGGAGATCTCTTTCAAGATTGGTTGTAGGTCTTCATTGTTGGATAGAGGAACCAATAGGACTTTAGTTGGAGCAACTAGAGGTGGGAAAGATAAGACGGCTCTGTCAGTGGATTCGGCTCTTGTCCAGAATCTATGTTCAAAGATGGCGTAAATGATACGTCCAATACCGAATGATGGTTCAATGACATTTGGAGTGTATTCACGGATGTGTTCGGTCTTTGATCTTTGTTCAATGTTTACAAAAGTGTTATCTAGTTCGATAGTTTCTTCAACTTCTGGAACGGTGAAGGTAATCTTACCAGTTGAAGCTAATTCTTCTTTCAACTTGATCAATTGATCTTGATCTTGTGATAATAACCATTCTTCAACTTTGGTAGCGTTCTTTCTGAATTTTGGTCCGAATTTCTTCTTTTCTAGATCAATTTCGTATTGAGTAACAGTGATTGGTTTGTCAAGTTTTTGTCTAACGACCAATTTTTCTTTGGTCTTGTTAGCATGGACAGTTAAATCATAAGCAGATCTATCAGCACATCCAACACATTCGATCCAACCATAAGAGGTTTCTAATTCAGCATCCCAACAATCAGCAGCATAATGAGCCATTTCATTGGCTAAATGTTGACGGAATCTTAGACGAGCTGGATCAACACCAATTTTAGTCAAGAATAAAAAGATTCTGGCAATGAAGTAACCTAATGTTTCATTATCAACCAAACCTGAAGAGACAGCTTCACCGACACTGGTAACAATTGGGGCTGTTTTACCTTCTTTTTGAACACTGGCTGGTAAGAAGTTCAATTTCAAGTCTTTGACTTCATCGAATCTTTCATGTTTCTTGTTTTCTGGATCAACAAAATGTTCAATTTCAGCCATTAAGAATTCACGAACTCTTAAAAGACCAGCTCTTGGAGAGATTTCATTTCTGAAAGATTTACCAATGGCAGCTGAGGCGAATGGCATTTTCAAGTTGTTGAAATCGTATAACTTGTTGAAGTTCAAGAATTGACCTTGAGCAGTTTCTGGTCTTAGATAACCTTTCAATTGACCAGATGGTCCAATGGCAGTTTCGAACATCAAGTTGAAAGCTTTTGGAGCTTCTAGTTCTTCATTAGTGACTGGGTTTTTGATTTCATACTTTGTGATCAATTCACCTAGTTCTTCACCAGAGTAACCATCAATTTGAGCTAAAACGAATTCATACTCTTTGACAACTTCATCGTCTAGTTTGACAGCTTTGATCTCCTTGACTTTCTTCTTACGTTTCTTTTTGTCAGCGTCTTCTTGAGCATCGGCATTGGCATCTTTCAATAGACCTCTGGCTTCTTTGTCACCTTTCAATCTACTTTCCAAAACTTCTTCAACTAAATGATCAGCTCTGAAGATTTCACCACTTTTCAAATCACGACACATCCAATCAGAGAACTTGTCAACATGACCAGAGGTTTTCAAAACTTCATAAGGAGTTAACATGGTGGTATCAACTTCCAACATGTCTTCTTCTAAGATAAAGTGTTTTCTCCAGATATCAATGATGTTGGCTTGGAAAGCACAACCTGGAGGACCATAATCATAAAGACCAGAAACACCACCATAGATTTCAAAGGCTGGGGCGAAGAAGAAACGACGCTTTAGGACATTGTCCAAGTTTTCACGGGAGAATTCAGCAGTAGTGGCTTGACCTGACATTTTTGTAGGTTTTTTCAGGATTCTTTTCGATGAGTAAAGTGTTGATGAAGTACTAAAAAGTCTTTTTGAATTTGAATAAAAGACCTTAGAATTGGCCAATTTTGAAGAAAACGTTGTTGAAATTAGTATTTTCGACAGATCCGTAAGTTTCCCAAAGTGAAGTCCTTCAAAGTACTCTGAAAAGATGAATTTTAAAGAGAGTTTTATCTCAAATTTGAAAAGTTTTAAGGTGATTCAGCGATTTTTTGTCGATGTTTTGCGAGATGATTTCGCGGGAGAAAATCCGGGTAACCCTGTTCAGAAATAATGAACTACATCAAAGTGTTTATAGTGGTCATTATATCGTATAGAATAGGTTGTATATCACTGCTAGTTAGGTTTGGGTGTACGATGTATTCACCAGGATGTTTTTTTCTGTAGCAAAAATATGAGATTATTCAGTCCTTCTTGTATACTGCACTGGGGACACAACAAGCCCACGTCCCTTAGTAGCTCCCCTGTAAACAGTTTCTATTATATCAATGATCTCCTGGTTATCATGCAATACGAAATTCAGCTTATTGTTATCACCTGTTCCAAAATCACACATCATGTGTTTGTTTCTGAAGAAGAACATTATCGTCATGGGGTCATAAAGTTCATACATCTGTGGGTTAAGTTAGTATATCAAAGTTCAGTGGAGAGGATGGAAATGGTACTCACTTCATTAAAGTCCGGAACTTGGTCAATGTCACACAAGTAGATAGCTGCAAAATTGGCAACTTTTTCAGCTATTTGAAATAGTCTCTCATCCATTATCATACAATCTTTATCCTACAAGTCATAATGTTAGTATTGAACATTATAGCTTTATGTAGAAAACGATACTTACCCAATCACGACCAAATCGTATTACCACAAGTCTGTCATCTTCTGTACGGTATCCTGTTAGTCTTTCCTCTCAAATTTGAACAAAATTTAATAAAAACATACCTGATAGTATCGCTTGATCAACATGCCTTTAAGAAAAAATAGTTAGTGAACAGGTTCAAAGCTGAGCAAAAAAATAATGAACATACCATCCAGAACGCAAGTGCGGTAGAAACACACTTCCCATTGTCGTTTTATTTGTTAGATTTGTCACCAAAAAGTTGTTGTAGAAGATGATCGATATTGTCTTTTTATGAAATTTTCCGGTTGAATTACATATAAAATCTGATCTACACATTAACATGAATTATCTAAGACAAAGTGATATTGAAATATATATACAAACCTAGTACCCAGACCACTCTATCATTTTTTGCTCTTTTGTTTGGTAGCCAACTTACCACCTTTTTGCACTTGTTGGACATTTTGACCAAGTAAATCCAGGTAGTCATCCAATAATAGCGAAGCACTACTAGCAGCCTCTTCTTTCGTTTCGGCAGCTTCTTTGACTGGTTCATTAGTGGCCTCCTCAATATCAAACTGACTGTATTTCTGTTTGAACTTCTCCAGTTTACCAGCTGCGGTGGAATCGATGACTTCCAAATCACTTCTGTTTGGATTCCATAGTAAGGAATTCTTTTGATCTTGGATAAGTCTCAGTTCGTCTCTTGGGAAGACACTTCTTCTCTTCACGACACTACCGTCACTGAACTCTGTCTTACAGTTGAATTTGTAATAGATAGCTGGTCTGGCTTTTCCTAAAGCGATCTTCTTTAGTGGTCTCTTAGGTAGTGGACCGTCCAACTGGTAGGAAGCGAATCTTTTGGATGTGAGCTGTACGCTTTGAGTCGCCAGTCTCTGTGTCGTGTTGATTCTGAGCATTCTGGAGTGATTGATAGAGATATATGTGAGTAAACCAACTTCCCACTAATCAAACAAATCTTCAATTTCTATGTTGAACTACTTTTTTTCACTTGTTCCAAATGGCCAATAATTTTCATGGTCAGATTTCGCGAAATGGTTACGAGCGATGGGCTTATCCACAAAATTGGTAAAGTACATTTATATATGTCAAGAGTATGAGGACCGGAAGTGTCACGTGACTACGGCCAGGGCTTAAATACACCCAATGAGTTGAGGCAACCATAAGGCTCTGTCCAAGGAGAGTCATCCAGCTGCCAAGGACAGGCTTACATCTCCTATAAGAACCCAGATTCCCACATTCTGTACTTATTTAGATACCAATACCACATACAACACACAGGCAAAACTCTTAACTAGTAGTTTTCCCAACTCGGACACTTGACAATATAACACAATACACGTCTATAGTCCAATGTCATCTTGCTTCATGATGCTGACTAGTCCACGCACTTCGTCTGCTCCTTTTGGATTGAACTTCTCGAGGTATTTCAAGATCTCATCATAATTGGCATCACGTAGATCCAGTTCGTAATCCTCATCTTCTTCATCCTCTTCGTGATCTGGATCTTCCATCTCTTGATCTTCATCTTTGTTATCAGCTTCAGATTCCACCAGTTGTAGTTTGTTCAGTAGGAAATCAACTCTGGTGTCGTCTATTCTCGAACCTTCAAACAACACTCTTAATTTATATCTCATTAATCTCCGTGCTCGAAGCATGGTCAACGAATCAAACCATCCATCATAAAAGTCTGCAGATTCCCTCACTGTGGCATTGTTCAATAGCCCAACAATCATTGGATCAGTAATATTCTCCAATTGGAATAGCAACGAGCTTGGTAACTCATCACCATTGAACTTGAAGATCTTGGAGACACCATCAGGCACCTCACTCATGAAATCTTTTGGAATGGTACTATTGAAGTTCAAGACTCTAAATCCCTCAGTCTGGTATCTAGCATAATCGCTTGAGGATCTAGGATCCACTTTGAACTTGATATATGTTTGTCTCCATGGTCCCTTAGTAAAAGTATATGCGACATGAGGTAATGCAAACTTCAATGATTGTTTTAATGTAGGAGGGAGATTGGCCTCTATATGTTTTCTTATCCAAAATGGTTTAATGTCAAATAGTTTTCTGATGATGGCCAGGGTCTTCAGTATATCAGCATAAAATAGATTAGTTTCCTTCTCAGCTTCAAAGATTTCTAACTGTTTGACCAAGTCGGCAGATGGTTTCTGAGGTGTAGGTTCGTTCCACTTTATGATTATGGAATGTAGTTTGATGTGTTTGTTTCTAGTAGTCAGCTTTCCTTCTTTTATGATAGCACCGGCATTCTTTTTGTAACAGTAGTTGAATGGTAGAGGGATAGAAGAGAATCTTGGTGGCGGTGGTAGGTCAAAATATAACTCACCATTCTCTGTCTTAGATTCGGGTTCCCATGGTTTGAAATCTTCAGCAAACTCAAGTTTTTTGATTTTTGAGTAGTTCAATGCATGTATAGACTCATCCACTTTCTGTGTGTACTCACTATTTATGGTCTGATATTGAAAGTCGGCCATCTCTCTGAATCTAAAAGTGCGATTGATGATGGAAACCGGCTGTATGTGAATTGGTGCTGATTGATCATGTAGCGATTGAAGTGTCTTTCTGATATTTCCTCTGTTCAATTCTAAAGCCTTCTTTGGGACAGATATCTTCAGCAATATCTGTTCATTTTTATTCGATTTTGCATTGACCGGATGTTCATAGATGTTATTGGTGAATCTAAGCTCCAAGGGATTGGTGACCTCGTCCTGGACTGAGCGGACTACAGCGTCAGGTCCACCAACCAAGTCAAAAGCCTTATCCACATTATTCACGTTCAGCGGGAATTCGATACACGAGAAGTGCGGTATATCCAGCGAGTGCTCTTTTGCGTATTGTCTCGACATCCTTCTCACTTTATACTGCTGCCATTATCATTGTGATTATTGTTTGTTGACGTTTTTGGCGTTCTCTCCGTTTTCGTGTCGGATGATGGTGTTCGGATGTGTTCATAGAATATTCGCGAAGGTTATTTTTGCATATTCGAACATTGCTTGCTTAAGGACACTTTAAAAGCGAGCTGTTCTGTTGTCTTTCAATTCGATACAAGTTAATTGTCAGATTTGATAGTTTGTTCACTGTTTGTTTTGAAACCTGTTCATTATGCCAAAAGGAAACGTGCTCGTTGTCTCCAACAGAATCCCTGTCACGCTGAAACGCACTGCCGATGGGGAGTACCAGTATAACATGTCCTCTGGAGGGCTAGTCACTGCCCTACAGGGTCTTAAGAAAACATCGACATTTCAATGGTTCGGCTGGCCCGGCTGGGAAGTCCCTGCTGAGGACCAACAGAAGGTCACGGATGACTTAAATGATAAGTTCAAAGCCACACCGATTTTCTTGACCGATGAGGTTGCTGAACTTCACTATAACGGGTTTTCAAACTCCATCCTTTGGCCATTGTTCCATTACCATCCAGGTGAGATGAACTTTGATGAAAATGCATGGGCTGCTTACAACGAGGCCAATAAGAAGTTCTGTGATGAAATCATGAAGTATGTGAAGGACGGGGATGTTGTCTGGGTCCATGACTATCATTTGATGTTGCTGCCTGAACTACTAAGAACAGCCATTGAGGCCAAAGGTATCAAAGATGTTAAGCTTGGTTTCTTCCTACATACACCATTCCCTTCTTCGGAAATATATAGAATCTTACCTGTCAGACAGGAGATTCTGAAAGGTGTTCTAAGTTGTGACTTGATTGGATTCCATACTTACGATTATGCTAGACATTTCTTAAGTTCAGTGGAGAGAATATTGGGTGTTAAAGCTTTGCCAAATGGAGTTGAATATAAAGGTCGTTATGTTAACGTTGGTGCTTTCCCAATTGGTATTGATGTTGATAACTTTACGGAAGGTTTAAAGAAAGATACAGTCATAGAAAGAGTCAAGTCGTTAAAACAAAAATTTAACGATGTGAAGATCATCGTCGGTGTGGATAGACTGGATTATATCAAAGGTGTGCCTCAGAAACTACATGCTTTTGAAGTTTTCCTGAATGAACATCCCGAATGGATTGGAAAAGTGGTATTGGTGCAAGTTGCAGTTCCGTCTAGAGGTGATGTGGAAGAATACCAGTCGTTGAGAGCAACTGTCAATGAACTCGTTGGAAGAATCAACGGTACTTTCGGTACTGTTGAGTTTGTTCCTATTCATTTTATGCACAAGTCCATCCCATTCGATGAATTGATCTCACTATACACCATAAGTGATGTTTGCCTAGTCAGTTCAACAAGAGACGGTATGAATTTGGTCAGTTACGAATACATTGCATGCCAGCAAGAACTTAAAGGGTCTTTAATTCTTTCGGAATTCACTGGGGCTGCGCAATCGCTAAATGGTGCATTGATCGTCAATCCTTGGAACACGGATGACTTAGCTAATGCTATTTTAGAAAGTCTTACAATACCTGAGGAAAAAAGAGCAGCTAATCATGAAAAAATGTTCAGCTACATTGCAAAGTATACTAGTGCCTTCTGGGGTGAGAATTTTGTGAATGAACTATACAGAATCGAGAACTAATATTCCTTGATCGAAAACTGATGTTGTTATACTGTTTCCATTATACTGCGATATTCTATAATAAGCCCAATAAATAAGTGCATATGATATTTTGCTGTGTACGACTGCGATCAGGAAGACCAATATCTTGTTTTTGTGTATAGCCGGATATACCTATGCAATGTGCAGTTTCACACAATATGAAAATAAAGTTCTCATATTCTTCTCATATAAGGGTTACAAACACCTCAATACTCGGATCAAGGCACTCAGAATGGACTATGATTTGCGCTCTTCTCATCAGTGGCTGTTCTGTTATAATATGTGACACTTCTCCTTCACAAGGCTAAATAGAATTTAGGTAGACGTCACCAAGTCAGGATGTCAGAACAACTGAAACACGTTAACGTGATGGCTTCAGAAGCTGCTAAACAGCTCACTAAAAGAGCCGACATTTCTGAAAAGACATTCCCCGTTCCTGTAATCACCTTTTGGAAATCACCAGCTGCTATCTTCATGGTTTTCTACCTTGGCTTCATGGCATACTCATGTATGGCTGTCGCTATGGCGAGCTTGATCAACAAAGGAGTTCCTGTAAAGGGTAAGCCATGGTGCTGGAGAGTGTATTACTGTGTGTTCTTTCCTATTGGTATACCAGTAGCGTGAGTAGTTATTGATTTGTCCGTGTTCGATCCTGCATACTAACTTTAATCACCAAGTGTTATTCGAATGGCAAGATATTTCAGAGGACCTCCTAACACAGCAGGTGCTGGACAGGCAGTTCAAGTTCTGGCTCAACCCCCTGCTCCACTTCCAGCTCAGAACCAAAATCAGAACCAGAATGAGAATCTGGGCCAGGGCCAGCGTCAGAACAACAGTCAGGCTCCAAATAACACACCAAGCAACATAGTTTCCAGGATGGTTTTGAACAGCTTACAGCAGGAGCCTGTGACCAGGTCTGTTCTAGACCTCTTTGTTCCAGACTTTTCAAGTCCATTAGCTGCCAGCTTTAATTACCTTGAACCAAAGAACAGTTTCAACAAGATTGTGAAGCAGCGTGATCTTCTCACTGTGATGGACGGCTCCAGTATTAGAGAGGACCTCTGTTGTATCTGTCTCGATGAGTTTGACATTGAGCACGGCACTGTGAAGGGAATCAAGGAGGATTTAATAGTGCTTCCGTGCTACCACTACTTTCATCTGCATTGTGTCAAGTCCTTCAGGGACAACTGCCGTGTGAGAGGCACTGCTGAAGCTGACCTGATGAACTTCAGATGCATGATTTGCAACTTGAGTCTGATCAGACATTACTTGTTTTACAAGCAGCAAAATCTACGTCCATTTCGAAGACCCTTCATCAACTGAGAACCGCTTTTATCTTTAATCAACGAGCCAATATGATACAATTGTTATGTAATATTTCGCAGTATGTCAAGTAACTAAACCAACAGATAACTCGCACAATAACACAAAAATGATCGGAAGAAAGTGGGTTCTGGCAGATTACGTATCGAAGTCACATGCACAGCAGCTGAAGGCATCGCTCTACTCGTTCTTCAATGTTCAGAAACCAATTGGAAGTACGCTGCCGAAAGGATACCATCTGGTCTACTTCAACCCAAAACACGAAGAGGAAGCGCTTTCAAAAGATGGATACGACGCACATCAACAGCCTGAAGACGACACATTCAAGAGACGACTATGGATTGGTGGTGAAATGAAATTCATCAAACCTTTGAGTTTCAACAAGAAATCGTTCTGTATTGAGGAAATTGAAAGAGTGAGAAAAGTAGGTGACAACAGCATTGTCACACTCAAAAGAGACATCCTCTCTGATGATGAAAGAGCGATACGGGAGACGAGATCACTGATCTATACGAATCAATTATATGATGCTAAACAAATTCAGCCCAAATACAACAACGTTATTCCTGACTTCAGACATATAATGAAGCCTACAGATTTGTTAAATTTCAGATATTCTGCATTGACGTTCAATTCACATAAAATCCATTGGGATAAGGAATATGTCAGCAAGGAAGGTTATCCTGAATTGTTGGTACATGGACCATTGTCGATAACTCTTCTTTTGGAATGGGTGTCTACCCTATTCAGCAATTTTGAGGTGCAGTCTTTCAAGTATCGAAACCACAGTCCAATCTTCGTTAATGACACGATAATGCTGGGACTGAAACAAGACAGCGAGACTGAGCATTCTGTATGGATAGAGAATGAGGAGAACCAGATACTCGTTTCTGGAAAACTTGTGGTGGCATATACGTAATGCTCTATATGAATTCAATGTGCTCTATAATATCCACCTGCTATCAATTCTTGCTCAGTTGTAACCCATTTCTTCCATTTTGTGGGTGATTTGGGATCTATATCAGTGACTGTCACGGATATCACTTTGCCTTGGCGTATACCAATGAATACAGTGACATCTCTAAGTGTCATTTGGAGACACACCTTTTCTGTTATTTGATCTTGATTGTCGAGTGCTTCCAGCGGTTGTTCGAATGTTTGAAGCGACTTGATCTTTTGTAACACGTTGTCAGGATTCAGTAGGTAGTCTAAGAGTGCATTTTGAACATTGGGCTCTGAAGTTATCTGACCGACTGATTTCCCCAATGCACCAGAATCATCACGATTCAGTAAGAATGTGGAACATATTCTAGGTTCTTCGCCATGATGTTTATATCTATGATTTGCACAATTCCTGCATCCATGGTCATTGATCTTCAGCCACTTGGGCTTGAATTCCAAGACATGTCCATCGACAGACTCAAACAGCTTGAAATATCTCGACTCGCTGACCAGAGAGTGTGACCCAGGTAGTAGATCTGGAAGTAAAAGGCCATATCCGTCATTGAGCGCACCATCTTTCACGAATCTCACATCAACAAGCTCACATTGAATTGCGAGATCCGGAAGTAGTGGCCTCACCTGAGAGATCATGAATTCATGTACCTCTGCTGTATCGTATTCTTGACCTTCTATTCTCAACCTCAGTACTTTATTTTTATAGTACTCATCTTCTCCATTGTATTTGTACACAAGGTTCGCATTTCCCTTCTTGAAAAAGACCCAATCATCACCATTAAGCACAATCTTGACCATAGTGATGGCCCGAACCTTCTGATAAGAGAGCCAAAAGAGTCAAAGTCAGCTAAAATCAGTGTGATCAAGATCATGAAAGAGAGTAACTTGACTATCTTTCCGAGGGTAGCCGGATCTCATCTCACATTATGTAATCTTTTCGCGAAGCCTAAAAAATTTATATGCCAAAAAAATTTTAATACAAAGTACCCGAATAAAGGAAGATCTAGAATTTGATAGTTCGTCACACACATCCTCCAAAATGGCCCCTGAGGAGAGACTCAAGATCAGAAACAAGCAGAGAAGGCAAAAGCTTTTTGCCGCTATCAAGCACGAAAAGAATAAAGCTCGTCACAAACTACGTGCTGATAGAGCTAAAGAAGAGAAAACGAACCCAGAACTGAAAGCCGAAAGACTGGCAACCAACGTCCCAGAGACAATTGAATCCAAAAGAGTTTTCGATGAAACAGTCGGTGCTGAAGTTGAAGGTGAAGATGATTTCAGTTCTTATTTTGATGGTCGTGAGCCAAAGATTCTACTGACCACAAATGCTAATGCAAGAAAAGCCGCGTATGAATTTGCTGACATACTGATGGAAGTGCTACCAAGTGTTTCATTCATCAAACGTAAAAGAGACTACACAATGAAGGACATGGCCAAATACTGCTCCAATAGAGAATTCACTGATCTGATAGTGATAAATGAAGACAAGAAAAACGTTAATGGTATAACGTTCATACATTTACCTGAAGGCCCAACATTTTACTTTTCCATATCATCATTTATTCCTGGTAAGAAGATCAAAGGACATGGTACTGCAACTGATCATGTCCCTGAGCTTGTCTTAAACAACTTCACTACAAGATTAGGTCAAACTGTTGGTCGTCTATTCCAATCTCTATTCCCACAAAAGCCAGAATTTGAAGGTAGAAACGTTGTTACTCTACACAATCAGCGAGACTTCATCTTCTTCAGAAGACACAGATATATTTTCAGAAACGATGTGAAGGTTGGTCTGCAGGAACTAGGGCCCCAATTCACTTTAAAGCTAAGAAGAATCCAGAAAGGTATCAAAGAAGAGATCGAATGGGAACACAGACCAGACATGGAAAGAGACAAGAGAAAATTCTACCTCTGATCTTTGTCTTTATATAGCCACAATATCATCTAGCATTCTTCACAAACCCCTCGACAAATAAGGCATCGAACTTGTATTCTGTTATATGATCAAAACAACGTCGCTCGTAACCACACGATGATTATATAAGCCATTTTTGTATATTTTTTCGCGAAGCTGTCGAAATCAAAACAAAACAAAAAACCACGGAAAGTCAGCAAAACGAACGATTCTAATCACGGAAAAGAGCTTGATAATTGCATCTGTCGCTCTTACTTTGTCCATCTTTCGAGCTTAGCTACTTCTGTGTGCTTTACTGACTTTCTCTTAGAAATCTGACCAGCAATTGACAACATTTTGCGTGGTTATCGTTCATTGTTTTGTTTTGCATGTCTCATCGACATCTAATCTGAAAGCATCAACAACTCAATTTCTGTCATCCTGCGTCATCAGATACCTCGGACTTTGAAGACTAATAGAGAATCAGGTACCTACTCATCTCTCCGATATACTCCATCACTTGAACCACATACAGCATCAGAGTATAGATTACGCTAGTTCACCCAAATGGATTCAAGTACAGTTGGCAGAATTGTATCAGCTTTGGAGCTCATCCACTCCCCAAAATCCTCAAACAATGCTCGTCAAGATGCCCAATCGTTTCTTGAAGAAGTGAAGAAACAACAAGAATCCCCATTCTGGGGTTACGAGCTTGGACTTCCAAGTCAGAACACTGTCGTCCGCCACTTTGGACTAACGTTGTTACAAAACTCCATTAATAGATATTGGCAAGACTATGACCAGGAAAAGAAGTTGGCCATCAGAAAGTGGGTCATAGATCTATCGTCAAACTTGCAAGAGACCGATCCACATTACATCAAGGAGAAGCTTTCGTTTTTGTGGGTTGCTGTTGCCAAAAGATGTTGGGGTTCCTTCTTAAGTAACGAAGAGAACGAAAAGGCTTCATTCCAAGAGTTTACCGAAGGTTGGGCAACAATGGACCAAGATCTCCTCACTCTTTGGCTACAAGCTCCTCAAACTAGAGAACTGGTCCTCATTATCTTCAGAACCCTATTTGAAGATGTTTACATCCTGGATGATTCTATAACTTCGAAGAGAAGCTATCTATTATGTTCAGCCTGTTCAAATGTTTTACTACCGGATAGCCTTCTTGAATCAGTATATGAACCAAACGTTAACCTACAAGAGTCAAAAGCTACCAAAGATGGCTGGTTTTTGATCTGGTTGGAGTTTTTGAATGAGTCTATAAGCAATGGACATGAAAGAAGTATCATCAAGATCTTGGAAACTTTCAAAACTTGTCTTACGTGGCCATACAGTTCGCTCTTAGTGGAATCCCAGATATTGAAAACACTACTGAATACCATTGTTCTTTCAAATATCAGGGTAAAAATCCTGAGTGTTGATTGTTTGCATATATTGTTCACTAGAAGTTTCAATCATTCAACAGATCTTGAATCCATAGCGAACACGATCTTCAAGCCCGAAGGAATCCAACTACTTGCAAATATCTACAACTCGATCAATAACGATCCTGATGACATCGATGATGAGCTATATGCCTTCACAAAAAAATTCACTGAAATGGTTGTTGGGTTGAGTGAACATCTTCAAACAGTTGATGCAGAACAATCGGACATCTCAAGTTACTTGAAATTGATACTATCCACTACGAATAGTCCTAGTTTGACCGTTGGTGCCATTTCACTGAATTTCTGGGGATATATGCTGAGGGAAAACGATAATATAAAAGTCATTGAGAAAGTCTTGCCCGATCTTTTAGAAATTGCAGCCTCTAAGCTGCTGAATTTCAACGACTTGAACAAAGAACATATCAGTCAGAAATTTCAAAGCATTGATTTCAACTCACAAACGGATAACTACTCGTTCCTTGCAAACTACAAGAAGCTGATTGACGATATCGTGAGATTAACGATATGCATCAAAGCAGACGATGGACTAAATTGGCTGAACCAGAGATTAGAAATTTTCTTTTCCTCCGAATTGGGACATACTGCCATGACAACACCAATTCTTGACTACCAGGAAGAACCATTCATTTTGACCGTTTCTCAACTAGATATTGCTGAGGCAACTGTCAGAGGTATCATCAGATGGAAAATATGGTATGGAAAGCAGGATTACAACGAAAGACTTGATGAACTACTTCTCAAAGTTGATTCCATCCTACAGAAGCTATTGAGCATCGATGCCAAGGATCCGGTCGTGCTGAAGAAGCTAACTCAGACATACGTCCAATTTGCCCCATTACTGAAAGACCAAAGTATCTTCAAGATTATAGAAAAGTTGTTGACCATTTGTACATACGAGTACCCTGAGAATGCATCGGATGAAGTTGCCTCTTCAATCAAAGATCTAAGAAACAGTTGTGGTTCAGAGTTAAACAGACTTGCATTCATGATGCCTGATAACTTGAAAAACATCCTTGGTGACTTGGAAAATGTCTTCGAGACATTGCTACCTAGACTATCAACACCTGAAGCCGTGACTTTCAAATCATTCTTATTGGTGGTTTCTCAAAGAACATCAATCCCAAACAAAGATGAAAGATTCATCAAAATCGTGGAACCTGAGATCACTGCTTGGACTGACCCTGAAACTATGAAGGGTCTAAGTGACTTACATTGGTTCATGGAAAGACTTGGAATTGTCAGAATCGCCGAATATTTTGAATCGAGAAAGATTAGCACTGATGTTGATCTCCTGAGTACACCAATGGATGAAGCTGGCCTAGCCTTGAAATCCGAATTGAAATTCAGATGGTCTGCAATGTTCCCAATCAGAACTACAAGGTTATTGATCCAATATTCTATTGAAAAATTACCAAAGGATTCAGAATACTTCCAGAACTTGCTAAAACTATGGAAGCCAAGAGTCATTCCTATCATTCCACATATTTTGCAATTGTTGTATCAAATCCAAGCATACCATGACCCTGAAAACTGGAAGACTTTACCAGCTATTGTTCAGTCATTCGTGAGGGATACCACGACCGAAAGATTCTGGCAAATGGGTGTATCCATCCAGTCGAGAGACGAGTTTGTCGAAGAGAGTGTGAAAGCAGCTCACACGTTGAGAGATTTTGCGGACTCTGTTGGACACATTGTTAGATATACAAGAGAATACGTTTTCCTATCTATTGCTTCAATTACCAACTTAGGGGATACGTTCTATGCCATCCCTGATATAGCCAATATCTTCTGGAAAGCTGCAACGACAGAGAAAGTTGGTATCACTCTGCACTCGTGGAAGCATTTGATCAATATTATGTTGAGAAGTGTCGTGAAGAATTGTCCTGTCGATTGTGTTAACACTTTCATGGCTGATTTGTTGCCTCAAGTCTTTACAACGTTAGATGAGCTCATGATGAGCAAGTGGGAAAAAGTATACATTTCTGGATTTACTGTTGACGAAAATGATGAACAACTATCCGAAGAAATGATGGAAGAGCACTTGTTGAGACAAGTCACCCAGACTATTATCAGATTGTTAGTGGATTGTGTTGGACAATACAGTCAAAGATCACCGCTCACAGATACGCAGTTGGAAATCAGAAGATTGATCTTCAACAACAAGGCTATTTTGGCTCCTTTTCTTCAATTGTGTTCCCATTTGATCATGTTCAAAGACTCAAAATCGTCCTATAATGTCATTTTGATCTTCCGAGCAATCTTGAACGAACTAGTGCTGAAAGATGATGAGGTTGACAAGTTCTTGTGTGAGAATTTGACCAAATCACTTGTCCATTTCTTGACCACTGATATATACCATGAGGGACAAGGTGATGCAGCATACGTTTTGGCTTCATTATACATAACATTGAGGGTTAGAGGATCATACATGACGGAAGTGTTGAAATCATACCTTCCAAACACGACAGATGACCATATTGCCAAACTTGAGAAAGATCTTGCGGATGCGAAGAACTTTAAAGAACAAAGGAATTCACTGTTGTACTTCTTACAAACCGTTAAAGATAGTGATGATTTCGATAGTGAGAAATACGAAAAGAATAGAAAAGTACAACTTGAGAACATTGCAAAGAAGAAGAAAGCAGAATCAGACATCATGAATGATCCGTACGTTGAGAATGGGGCCATAGGAAATCTCTTTGGTGATAACTAAGTGCCAATACACGTCTCACTCAACAGAATTGCTCTACATTGTAGTACTTAAATCTCGTCATATTCGATATTAACAATTTCAATTTGCAAACTAAAACATTGAACAATCAGTCTTCTTGGCCTTCATTTCTATACTATTATTGGCAACCTCTTTCATGAAAACAGTGAATCACCAAACATCTTCTTGATATCTATTAGTAGTTTTGAAATTCTTTAAGAACTCATGAGCAGCGTCATCGCTTAGACCTTTTGCTTCACCCAAGATGTTAGCTAGGGTGTTGGTGACATCTTTGGCCATTCTAGCAGCATCACCACAAACGTAAATGAAAGCACCTTGGTCTAGTAAGTCCACGATATCAGAAGCACGTTCATTGATCTTATGTTGAACGTAAACTTTCTTAGCTGATTCTCTCGAGAAAGCGGTGATTAGCTCGAATGATTCTCCCAGGACCTTGGCGTAATCAGCCCATTCCTCTTTGTATAAGAAATCTTCATTAGAGGATCTTGAACCGTAGAATAGTAATGATTTACCCAAGTTTTTAGTACCGCTTTCAGCTTGTTTAACACGATCTCTGATGAAACCTCTGAATGGTGCAACACCAGTACCCGGACCGATCATGATGATAGGAGTGGCTGGGTTGGATGGCAGTCTGAAAGTCGAACGACGGACGTGGATAGGTAGTTTGTAGTTAGTGAATTTGGATCTTGGACCATCTAGATCATATGTTAAATATGGTTCTGATGATTCTTTATTTTGAGTAATCTCGATGTTACGCAACAAGTTTGTAGCAACACCAGTGACTAGTCTTCCATCAACTTTATCAGCTTCCACAACAGCGGTGATGTGAATTGTGGTCTTTTCTGTTAGAGATGAAGAAGAGATGGAGTAGTAACGAGGTTGTAGATGAGGTAAGGTCTCGATTAAAAAGCCAATTGGGATATTCCAAGGCTGACCGTCAGATAGGATTTCCAAAACTTCAGAAATATCGTATTTCTTTGAGTGGATTTCTTGGGCAAAGGCTTCTTTATCTTTACCTAATCTATCAGCAGATTCTTTAGCTTTGGCGTTTGGAGCAAATTGCTTCAAGTTAGCAACCAACTGTCTTGAAACGGCACCACCAATCTCTTTGTAGTGACGGAAGATAGTCTCAACAGTGGCAGGAGTAGGGAATGGGATGACGACAGTCGAATCTAATGGTTTCAAGTCATAAACAAAAGTCTTCTCTTCCCATAGTGCTGTGATTTTCAAGAAGTTGTTCAATTTCTCGTTAGAATTTGATGGCCAGACAGCAACATGATCACCGGTAGAGTAACGTAAGTTCGTTTGCGAAAGATCAAACTCAGCATGGATACAAGATCTGTCTTTTGAGTTGAAAAGTTCTTTTGAAAAAGAGATTGGAGCAAGGTATGGATGTCCGTGGTCGAAAGGACCTTTGGATTGGTCAATAGAAGGATCCAAGTATGAGCGATCTGGTTCACCAAAGTAGACTTTGTCTTCGTCATATTCACCTGGATCTAATCTTGAGACACTCAAGGATGGTTCGAATTTGGCATCGTGTTCACTCAAGTGTAGTAAATCTTTCAAGACGTCTAAAGTGGCTTCTTTCCAACTTAGGTAATCTTCATCTAAAGTACCAGCACCATCGTCACCTTTTCCATATTCACCAATGATAGTGGCACCACCTTCAGTCAAGAAGTTGTGGGTCTTTTGAGAGGCAGCGTTGTAGAACTCGTACGTGGTGTTACCAAGCCCAAACAAGGTGTATCTCAAGTTTGACAAGTCACCTTGACTGAAGTTGCTCAATTGTTGTTCGAACTCGTTACACGAGTCTGGGAAGTCACCTTCACCGTAAGTTGAGATGAAGAACGACACGATCACATCCAGATCATTCAAGTTTTCAAAGTCGTAATCTTCGAGATCAGCAACGATAACGTTCAGTTTGAACTTTGATTTCAACTCTTTGGCGAACTTGTTGGCGTAATCTTCAGCAGTTCCGGTCTGTGAACCGTAAAAGATCAGGTAGTTTTTGTTGTTGGTAGTGACAGTCTCAACGATATCTCTCGATGTGGCCTGGACTTTAGTTCCATCGTCCGGCACGGCCCATAAAAGTCCCTTTGTGAAGTAAGCAGCCACAGCAAGTGCTAAAGCGATGAGCACAGAGTAATCCAAAGCGTCCAGGGCCATTTTCCGTGGTTTTAACTAGTAAAAGAAGCAGTTGTGAGAAAGAGAAATTGGCTGATTTCGATATTTCAAGGTGTATTTTGATGAAAAACAGCGCTCTGCCAAATAATTACGTGTTTTGTGTTTTGCGCCATTTGGCAGTTTGTGGTTTTAAACGAAAAGATTAAACGAGCGTGATTATCGCGCCATTTTGCCAAATCGGGTAAGAATGTTTGTCTGTATTGTCGCACTGTCTTGCTGTCTTTGGTTATTGTTCGAGTGACTAGAGTGAAGTAATCTACATATAGATCATCTGGACCATAAGGATATGATGTTTACTGAACTTCCTGTACAGGGTTTTCAGGTACATATGGGCCATAAGTTGCTTCAAGGGTCTTATGTACCAGTTGGACAAATTCCTCACGCTCATCACTTTCACCATAGATGATCTTCGCAAACTCCACAAAGCTTTCTCTGTCAAACTCAAATTTGGCACGTCTACCGACTTTGTATTCCACAATTTCTTCATTCTCGGAAGTTCTCAGGACAGTTCTTATAACGTACTCTGTCTTATCTAGCCATTTTAAGAAATCAACAGGTAGCATGCCGATAATATCTATCTCTTTACGTGGATCAAGGCCAAAATTCCCTTCCAGCACTTTCATCAGCTCCGGCTCTCCAATATGATTGTTAGTGACGACGATCAAACTGACAATCGTCAAAGCCAGTCCATTATAAACAAGTTGTTCATCTGAGCTCAACGTTGGAAACTCTTCTTTGTTATTTCTATAATCATGTCTTTCATCAGCCAGTTCACTATGGAATAATGCTCTGGACGTCACTAGCCAACTAGTCTCCTGAACGAATTTCAGGAACTTGTCTTCCAGCTTATTTACAAGAATATAGTGCTTGACTTTTGACTCTTTCGTCTTACCATCGTTTCCTGTTATTTCTTTATTCGGCAGAAGATGTAGTTCATATCCAAACACAGTAGCCAGTTCATTATTGGCATAAATCAGAACTTGTTGGAAATCCACTTTAGAGGGAAGAAAGTCCAATGCGTATTTTTGTAAATTATTCCTCGTAATCAATGTATTCGAGTTATTCAGTGCTAAAACAGTTCTCACCATGCTCGTCATAGCTTGTTGGTATACAGTGCTCAGTAACTCTTCACCAGCATCGTTCATAACCTCATCATCACTGTTCTCGTCATTACTCAGTTCGCTCATCTCAAATGATTGATCTTTGAATTATCTTACTTTGTTTGGCGTTCTGTTTTGGCGTCTTTTTGAGTCAACTTTACGTGTGTTTTTAGCCCAGAATCGTTTTCGCAAAATGGCCGCGAATTTATTTGTTAAGGCCACTCTCACCGCGAAATCCAAATTCCCCATACTAAAGAACAAATTATTATCGGTATTAACTTACGTCTGTATCACGTTCATAGCTATCAGTTAAAACAATGTCAGTCAATTTCGAAGAAGTCCGAGACTTCCTTATTGAGCTGGCCAAGGACAGTGGTGAGATCATCAAGTCAAAATCTGGAAAGGAGACTTTTGATGACAAGAAAAATTCAGTTGACCTGGTTACTAAAATTGACAAGCTGGTCGAATCTATTGTCTCTCAGAAGATCAGTTCAAAATATCCACAGTTCAAATTCATTGGTGAAGAAACATATGTTGAGGGTGAGACTGTCTTAACCGATGATCCAACTTTCATTGTTGACCCAATTGATGGTACCACAAACTTTATTCATGATTTCCCATACTCGTGCATTTCCTTAGGTTTCACCATTGACAAGAAACCAGTGGTTGGTGTGATTTATAATCCACATCTGGACTTGATGTTCAGTGCCATCAAGGGGCAAGGGGCTTTCTTGAATGGTAGTAGATTACCAAACTTGTCTCAACAACCATTATCACTACAAAGCTCAGTCGTTGCTCTTGAAAGTGGTTCTGAGAGAGAAGGTGCACAATTCGATACCAAGATCAACACTTTCAAATCCCTATTGAGTAAAGAGCATGGGTTCATCCATGGTTTTAGATCATTCGGTTCTGCTGCTATGAACATCGCACATGTGGCCACAGGTCAGTTGGACGCTTATTGGGAAGGTGGATGCCAAAGTTGGGATGTTGCTGCTGGTTGGGTCATCCTGGAAGAAACAGGAGGTACAGTTGTTAGTGGTAACAGAGGTAAATGGCAAACACCAGTCGATGGTAGAGTCTACTTGTTCGTCAGAGGTGCAAAGGAAGAAGATCAAAAAAAATACATAGAGGACTTCTGGAGTAACGTTAAAGGTGAATTGAAATACTAATTCATTGAGTCTATACTTTTCTGAATGCAACTTGTTCTGGTAGTGGGAAACTAACACGGAACATTGGTTTTGTAGGGGCGACTTTTCTCACTGTATGGAACTCAAAAGTGTTGAAATCAAAGTCATGAAAGTCCATGATCTTCTTGATCTTTTCAAAGACTCTATGGTGCAGTTCATCATCAGTAGGTTCGGTTGGCTCATCGGGACTGAATTTTTCAAAGCAGTAAACATGAACATAAGGTAGTTTGAAGCCTGGTAGATTTTTTAAGTGCTCGTACTGAGAGTAAATCCCGTTGTACTCATTGACGAACTCCAAAGCGCTATCTGGCAAGTTCATGACATAATGATTGATGAATTTTGGCACGGTATATTCCTTCGAAACTGGAGCATTTTCTTTATCAGCTGTTTTTCTCTTTCTTGTTGCGACTGTCACTGAACCATTTCTTTCTTGTGAGAAATTTTCAAGGTATCTGACACTTTCTCTGATTAAAACTCTTCCATCGATATTCAAAGGTTGCACAAACTCATCCACTTTATTTCTCTTGATGTTCTCGACCATGTATCTGTAACTCTCAGGATTCAAATCGTTCGAAATGACAAAGACCTTCTTCTTACCGGCTGGAACACTGAATGGACCAACACCAGCCATCACATCACAGACCAGCTCGCCTTCCTCAAACTTCTCCACTAGCTTCTCATGTTCAGTGTGTAGTCTTGAATTCCAATAGACCTTGGAGAAGTCGAATTTGAAAACACAATTTGATTCTCTTTGTTCAACAATCAAGTTTTCATCACCTGCTAAGATCTCCATATCAAAAGTACGGTAAACCGAGTGGATTGAGTCTAGCTTATCGACAACAGTCTTGATGTTAGGATTCTTATCCAGTATCACTTGCCCAATCAGTTTGCCATATGGCTTGAACTCATTTCTTAGGTTCAAATGAGCGATATGACCAGTTATTGTAAAACCCGATGGAATCTCATCAAGTAATTCCTCAGGCAAGATCGCACTCAGTATTTCATCGGACTTCCAGTAGTCATAATCGATGGTATGGTTGTGAGACTTCAGGGGTATACTGTTCTCTCTAAGGTATGTTAAAGTAGGCACACTCAATATTTTATCAGCATCTTCAACTCTTGATAGCTCTTCAGTCAACAGAACACCACGAGTCCCATCGTCCTCAAACTTCAAGACATTCTTGATTTTCTTGAGCTTAATAATATCCTTAGCACACGTCTTTGTGAATTTACCCACTAGCGATGGATCTTTAAAATATGCGTAGACCAAATTGATGTCTTTCTTGAAGAAAGAACGATCGAGAACGGTCATATTTCTATTGACTGGAGGAGAAATATCCAATGACATTTTCGTGAGACTTTTTGGAGTGAACTGTGCTTTTATCTTCTGTAAGAACCTGAGCATAAACCAAATGCCCACTCTTCTTTGTTTCGAAAGACTGATGAAGTAAAATGAAGTAGATTTTCATGCTAAACATAAGTAAACAAAATTTAAAGCTCATCGGGTTACCCGTCCTTAAAGTATTGATCACGTGACAATGATAAAAATTTCTATATCTGGTGGAAATTCGTTAACAAATGCTTTGAGTGTCTAGTTTATCACAAAGTTCAATTGGAGTTGAGAGACAATGAGCGTGCTTACGATAACAAAAGTGAAAGCTTTCGAAGATGAAGGGTCAGTTTCAGGCGATGAGTCAGACATCGATTTCTTGATGGAAGATGCAGAAGAACATAGAAACACAACAACTGCTACAGATGAAAGTGGGTTGAAGAAAACAGTCGTGACACCAGGGGAACTGGTCACAGATGATCCTGTATGGATGAGAGGTCACGGTACCTACTTCTTGGAGAACGACACATACTCATCCGTTGCCGGTACTATAACGAGGGTGAACAAGCTTTTGAGTGTCACGCCAATACGAGGAAGATATCAACCAGAAACGGGTGATCATGTCGTGGGGAGAATCACCGAGGTCGGTAAGAGAGTGTGGAAGGTGGACATAGGTGCTAAACAAGATGCTGTGCTGATGCTGGGGTCCGTCAATCTTCCAGGTGGTGTTTTGAGAAGAAAGTCTGAAAGTGATGAACTACAAATGAGAAACTTCTTGAAAGAAGGTGATTTATTGAATGCTGAAGTGCAATCTTTATATGCAGATGGTTCAGCGTCACTGCATACAAGATCTTTGAAATATGGAAAACTGAGAAACGGTGTTTTTGTGAAAGCTCCAAGTTCCCTGATTGTCAGAGCTAAAAACCATTCCCATCAATTACCAGGAAACGTCAGTATAATCATCGGTGTCAATGGATTCATATGGCTTAGAAAGACTACAGATGATCTTTTGGCCAACAACTCAACAGCCATTGGCAAGAATGCCTCAGCATTAAGTGCTGCTGGTCAATATAATCCAGGTGCTGGTTCTATATCTATAACGAGATTAGAAGAAGAAAGTTCATGGGAGATATACAGCGATGTCAATGATGAGATCTCCTCCAGCATAAGAAACACAATAACAAGATACTCGAACTGTATCAAAGCATTGGCACATTGTGAGATTGGAATCACTGAACAAAGAATCATCGGTGCATATGAATCAAGTATGGTATATGAGAACCCTGGTCGTTTAATTGATAGAGAGGTAATGGAAACCATAGGTCAAGATATCATCAATGGTGAGAAGTACAGGGGCCAATAGACGAATTTTCTCTCTATTTTGTTATATACAAGTAGAAATTTCAACTATTTACTTTTTCCCTTCGACTTCTGCGTGTGGGTGAGGATGCTTATGATCAACTTGTTTCGTTTCTTCCTCTTGTAACTCCTTAATACGTTGTTGGATACCAGGTGAGATGTACTTCTCCACGAATGACAACTCTTCTTTTCTCTTCTTATCATCCTGTCTCTTGGCCACAATACACCAAGTTGTACCTAAATGTGTTCTTTTCTCCTCAGTGACCTCAAGTCCTGCATCATCTAAAATCTCACCAATATCTAGATTCCATCTACAGCCCCATGTCTCTAGACGCTTCTCAGCTCTGTTATCTAGGACGTCATTAATAAATCCATAATCACCTCTTCCATGCTCCAGTAGAACAATTCTTCCACCTGGTTTCAGTAAATCTTGGAAATTGGTCAAGGCTTTAACAGGATCCTCATGTGAACATAGTCCGAAAGCTTCAATGATCGTGTCATATTTGATTGTAGATGCCTTATCGGTCACAGCTATCGAGTTGTCTTCTGTATCCTGAACAACAATGTTTGCTTTCTTGCTCTTATCCTGTGCAAGGTCAACCAAGTCTTCAGCTCTACCAACAACGAAAGCTGCGTTCTTATAAGTTGGGAAGTGATCTCTGAACTTTTTGTTTGTAAGCTCCATCATCCTGGCAGACGAATCAATAAATGTAATCGAATGAATCTTCTCCATATCCAAGTATTTGATGTTACGTCCAGTACCACAAGAAACTTCAAGAACGTCACCGGTACAATGCTCCATCAGCCATCTTCTTCTTCTGCCCATGAACACCATCTTTTCTTCCCAATCGATATCAGAGTCATAGTCTTCAGCTTTTGAGTCATAAAATGGGGTGGTGTCTCTAGCAGGTAAGATTCTTTCATTCGTAACGTTTTGACCTTTGACATCAACAGTCACATCATCAAAGTTTTCAGTTCCTTCTTCTTTCAGTTTAGCGTACTCTTCTAGCTTCAACTCGTCTCTTCTTCTAAGTTTTCCTGTAAGTTCTTTCAGTCTCAAGCTTTCATATTCGTTGATCTCCGAAGCGTTTTGTTTCTTGGTGATGGTTTCGATCTCTTGATCTCTTCTCCAAACACCACTCATATACTTGTAACCGAATATTATGAATAGGATATATGCACCAAGGTAATACCAAGTCATCTTCTTCTGAAAATCTTTGGTTCTGAATTTAGCACCCCATCTGATGAACCAGTTGTCCGACTTCAGATCTTTCTCGAATTTCTCTTTCGCCAGTTCTTCCTTGGTCTTTTCTCTTTTAACTCTCGAGGTTGGTGCTTTGTAAAAAGACGAGCTGTATCTCAGGCCGGTCGATAATCCCAGTCTTTGGGATCTGAGGATGTTCCCCGTCTGACTTCTCGACAGACTCGTCAGCCTTGTCAACCTTGTCAGCATTAGTTCGATGAGACCAGAAACCTCAAAAACGAAAGAAATGAACAAAGAACTTTTCAATAATTTCGGTATATGGAAAAGTGTTCGCGAACTCGTTCTATAAAATGCTATCCATCATGACTTTCTAAACTTGTTTGAAGCTAGCCGCTGTGCTCAAAAATGAGTGAAGAGTGTTCTAAAGAGTTCACAATGCCGAGATTGAATGATATAATCGAGTTCCATGGTTTGAAGAGGTCTGTTTTCGATAAAATTGGGTGTAATTTGGATGAATATGAGCATTACAAACCCATTGGGCAGGCTGAATTTGAAGAAAAGGTGAGGTTCTTCATGGAAGTAGCCAGTTCTAGTACAAAAAGTCAGCTCCCGCTGGAAAACGACATTCTAAGCAGTGTTTCTGAAACCAATGAAAGTGAAAACGTCATTATTTCTTCAGATTTTAGAGAATTGAGCGATACACCAGCTACAGATATGAGCTCATTTCCTAGCAAAAGAATCAAGTTGGAAATCCCCTCCAGCGACTTTGACATTGTCACTTCAGAGCCGCATATATTGACAAGTTGTGGGCTTAGTTTTTTCCATACTTCTGGTGATACAAACCAAGGGCCTTAATAGGAAACAAGAATCTATAATTGGGGTACTCAATAGCACAGGAATGATTGAAAACACCTTCCATGTCCTCATATTTCCATTCTCCTGTAGGCAATTGACGGTCCATCAGTAGCTTTACACCCCTATCGATGACTTCCCTATTAGGATAATCAGCCAAAATCAGTCCGATCAAGACCCAAGATGTCTGAACGACCAAACTCTGTTCCGTTTCAATGTACGTGTGGCATTCTGATGCCTTCATACTCTCACTCCATCCACCGTCTTCTCTCTGCCTCTGTACCAAGAAGTCACAGCCTCTCTTCACAGTCTCAGAAACAGCATACGACTCATTGACGGTGTTCAGTGCCTCAAGTGCAAACATGGCAGCATATGTGTAACAAATACCCCAACAGCCATACCACGACCCATCCTCTTCTTGGGCTGTCTTGATATATTTGATAGCACGATCAATAGCTTGGTCAATGTCTGTACGACGATAATCGTGGAATTTTCTGAAGTATGTCAATCCAAGGACCACGGAATCCGTACATTCAACATATGGGTATTCCACCATGATATTTCCAAACACTTCTGCAGGGTTCAGCTTCTCTAGTAATGTTGTGGCTTTGATTTTTTCGTATGTTGCGAATGATCCAAACTCAAATGACCCAACGTTTTGCAAATCGAGTAGTCTGTCAATACCTTGGTTCAATTTCTGAACAGCAATAAGGTCTTTCACGTCCTCGAATGCAGGATCATTTTGGACCATGATGATGGCTTTTATAGCTTCAGCTGTACAATCACTGACGATGTAGCCTTGTTCCTTTGTGGAGAATGGCCATCCTCCAATACGTTTATCACGGAAACTTCCAGGAGCACAATCGGTATCAAATTGACTTCTGACGAGGAATTTGTAGCCTTCAGATATGAAATCATGAAGTTGCTTCTCTTCTGCAAGACCAGCCATATAGATGTATTGGATTGAGAAGGCCGTATCCCATACCTGAGACCCATTAGTTCCCATCACAGTCAACCCTTGTGGTCCATGAAATATACATTCCTGAAATTTATCAAGTGATTTCTTGAAGCTCTCCGAATCTTTACCTTCTTCCACATAATGTACAATAGAGTTGAAAGCAGCGTTCACTGGTGCAATTGATAAAAACTCTGTGTTCTCTTGCTCTTTCAATACCAGCTGGTAAGTGTATTTTTGAATCTTCTTAAGCAACCAGTCAGGTCTCAAACGTTTCTCGTAGAACACCATCACGTTGTTTGCGAAATCCAGCAGCGATGTATGAGGGTAGTATAAATCAACTCCACATACTGTGTTTCTATGCTGAGAGAAGTCGATCTTATCGAAAGGTTTTTTATAGATCTCTCCACGAATTTCTTCCAATAACGGATCCACTTCAGCTTGAACTCTGCCTGCAGATAAGTATCCCAACGCTAAATAAATGGCCCTTGTATGAACCCACCACTTTCCAGGATGAATAGGAATAGAGCTAGGCAGTGCCCATAACTCTGGTGGGGCAGGATTCACACCTTCCCATTTGTACAAGTTCAAGATGGATAACCAAGCCTTGCCCCAATGGGGAACCGCAATGGCCCCTCCAAGTTTCAGTAACGTTCTTCTTGCCCTGACACACACTTCATGGTCAGCAGGGAGCCCTAGTAATCTTAGATTGACGTAGTTGATAGCTGTACCAAAACAGGTTGATTTGTCTATTGAGTGAAGACCCCAACCACCATCAACCGGATGAGCAGTGTTGACTATGTATCTGATTAGTTCAACTTTTTGGTACTCAGGAATAGGACTCTTGGTGAAATATGAAGAGAAAACATAACCAACAGTCATGAACATTGGACCTTTATATTGATTCGGAAGGACACCATTCTGTTGTAGTTCTTTGAGAAATAAAGCTCCATTTTTCGCACTTTGGTAGGCATCGTTGTTAACGTCTGGTTGCACTTCAGGCTTGAAGTCATCAGTATCGAGGAGATATTTCACAAAAGTAGACTGAGGATCTTTTGTAACTTGAGATTCTTCGATGTATTCCCATCTTTCGGCACCCAATTCAGAAACACGCAATCTCCATCTTTCAGGATCGGTTCTGTGAAGACCAATCTTCTCTGAGTAGTACTGTGCACCCATGCTTTCAAAAGAACCAGTCAACGCTCTTTGCTGATATAATATGTACCAAACAAATCAGCATTTACTTCTTCAACTACTCGTTTAGCCTCGTTTATTGGGTCAAGTTCAAATATACAACAAGTTCGCGGAAAAGTCGCGAAAAATAAAGTCGTGGCATTTCGCGGCGCCAAATCATGTCAGCTAATTTGACGGGATACTTTTCGTAATGAACAACAACAAGCAGCAACTTGATTGAAGCTATTAGAAGATGTCCAAGTCAGCTCGTGACGTTTTGCCAGGCCAATTCAAGCCATTGCATTATGATTTGGAAGTTTACGATATTAATGTGAACAAGAACACGTTTGAAGGACGGGTCAAGATTGATCTGGACGTTTTCGAGGATAGTGATGCTATTGTTCTGCATGCTCATGGGTTGACAATCAACGCTTCCAAGATTGTCTATACCGCTTCCAAGACAGAATCAAGTGTCCAAGTGACATCAATCGACTATGATTTGAAGAAGCAAACGGTCACATTGAAACTGAACGATACTTTGAAAGCTGTTGCTTCTGCTAAAGTTCAGTTGACCTTGCAGTACTCTGGTGCTATTAGAAACAACATGGCTGGATTCTACAGATCAGACTACAAGGACTCGGATGGAAAAGACCAAGTTCTTTTATCGACCCAGTTTGAAGCTACCGATGCTCGTACAGCACTACCCTCATTTGATGAGCCAAACCTCAAAGCTACTTTCCAATTGACTTTGACCGTTGCTGAAGACTTCACTGCTTTAAGTAACACTCCTGTGTTATCCTCAAAGGTTTTGGACGATGGTAAAAAAAAAGGTGCCGTTGAATCGACAGGTTTGAAGGTTGTCAAGTTCCAGGAAACCCCTGTAATGTCTACTTATCTGTTAGCTTGGGTAATTGGTAAACTGGACTATGTTGAAGCTTTCACTGAAAAGTCATATGATGGTAAGAAACTTCCAGTGAGAATCTACACTCAAGAAGGTATCTCTGAACAAGGTAAATTTGGTCTTGAAGTTGCTACTAAAGTCGTTGACTACTTCTCTGAAATTTTTGACATTGATTATGTCCTACCAAAACTAGATCTTGTCAGTGTCCCAGCTTATTCTCACAATGCGATGGAGAATTGGGGTCTAATCACTTTCAGACCAACTGCTTTGTTGTTCGATGAAGCAACAAGTGACTCTGGTTATAAAGCTAAGGTCGCTTACGTCGTTGCTCATGAGCTGGCCCATCAATGGTTTGGTAATCTTGTCACCATGGACTGGTGGGATGAGTTATGGTTGAACGAGGGTTTCGCTACATGGGTGGGAAATGTTGCTGTTGAGCATGTATTCCCGGAGTGGAGATTTTTCGATACTGATAAGGTCTCATCCTTACAAACTGGGTTCAGAATTGATTCTCTGAAAAGTTCGCATCCTGTCGAAGTCCCAATCCAATCGAGTTCTGATATTGATCAAGTCTTTGACGCTGTTTCTTATTTGAAAGGTGGTGCTGTCATCAATCAAATTGCAAGCTCCCTAGGTGTTGAAACTTTCTTGAAAGGTGTCTCGGCATATTTGAAAAAGCACAAGTACTCAAACGCTTCAACAAATGATCTACTAGATTCGATCTCTGAAGTCTCAGGCGAAGACATTGTCTCCAAGGCTAATGACTGGATTCGCAAAATTGGCTTCCCAGTCGTTACTGTTGAGCAAAACGATACTGGTGATGTCAAATTCACACAGAGCAGATTTTTATTGTCAGGTGAAGTCTCTCCAGAAGAAGATAAGACTGTTTGGTGGGTCCCACTGAACGTCTCCACTGGTACCAAAGTTTCTGACAGAGTTGATGCTCTTGAACTTACTGCCAAAACGACCGTTTCCGAAGGCTTAGGCAGCTCATTCTTCAAAGTCAACAAAGATACCAATAGTTTCTATAGAGTCGTCTATGACTCCAAGAGTTTAGGGACCATCAAGTCAAACCTCTCCAAGCTGACAACAGGTGACAAAATTGGTTTGATAACTGATGCAGCTGCTACATCCGCAGCTGGTCTGACCTCCACATCAGTCCTACTGGATCTTATCAAAGCATTTAAAGGTGAGACTGATTATATCACTTGGTCTGCTATTTTAAAGGTATGGAGACTGGTTAGTCGCTCCTGGTTCGAACCATCTGTCGATTCTGAGACCAAACAAGGGTTGAACAAGTTTATCAAGGATGTACTAGCCCCTACTGCTTTGAGTCTGGACTTCAACGTTGATCCAGCTGAAGGTTTCTTGACAACCAAATTCAGAGCTGAAATTTTGAAAGCTGGTGTTAGTGCAGGAATACCAGAGGTTGTCGCTAAGGCTAAAGAGCTGTTCAAGTCTGCCGATGACCTTCACCCATCCTTGAGAAGCACAGTTTACACAGCTGTTGTATCTGGAGAAGAAGCAACTGAAGAAGATTTCGCAGCCGTTTATGATATGATCAAGACTTCAAAGGGATTAGATTCCAGGGAGACAGTACTTGGCTCTCTAGGCTCGGTCAAAAATCCATCCTTGATCTCAAAAGCTGTGCATCTGATTCTTTCTGAGGAAGTTCCAATTATGGATGTTCAATTCATTGCCAATCCATTAGGTAAGAACCCAGCTACAAGAGCTGCTTTGTTGGACTACTTCAAGGAAAACTATGATGCCATCTACACCCGTTTGAATGTCAATCCTGTCGTGTTTGATAGATTCATCAAGTTCACTTTGAACCGTTATGCGACTGATGAGTCTTACGCTACAATCAAAAATGTCTTTGAGGGTAGGGATATTTACGGGTTTGAAAGATCGTTGGAGCAAGTGTTGGAAAGTATTAAGAGTAACTCAGCTTGGATCAAGAGGGATTCGGATGACGTTCTGACCTGGTTGAAAGAGCAAAAGTATGTTTGAAGCAGTGAGAGGAGGTTGATCTGATCTCTTACACCTCATTATTGTACTTTAGCGTTTTACTTGATATCTCAACGGAATCCCAGGCTGTAATAAGTTCGTCTGCATAGCATAGTAGAATCATATATGATCTACTGATAAATTCGTTATCTATGCATCATTCTTAAGTCATCTTTAATCTATGAAGCACCAATTGCCCAGTACACATACAACATCCCCCTTACTTCCGTCACATCAGGAGCTTGTAGCTCAGGTTAACGCTCAAATAGTTGCGCAAGCTGTGCATTTCTATGACCGTTTTCAACGGCCTGCAAAGATTCTTATATTTTCTGTACCGGCGGAATTCCGCGCCAGCATACATTAACGTTTCACACACCAAATCAAGTTCTTTGAACCGGTATTTGGGTAGTTACTAATGCTTTAGTAGATAAAGTAAGCTCGGATATTCATATTTGTAGCATTTCAAAGCGTTTCAACTGGTTTTTAAAGATGGATCAAGATTTCAGATCATCTGCGACTTATATTTAAGGAAAATGAAAGATAAAATGTAAAAGTTTTACGTTAAAAAAAATATTTCTGGCTCAAATTAAGAAAATAGACACAGTTTCATAGACCACGAGAGAATAGGAGTTACTAAGCGTGAAAATATTCACATATCTTCCAATGAATAGGCAATTATCTATATGATCAGTTTTTTTACTAATAATATCCGGCGGAATTAACAAATACTGCGCGAAAGTTCGAGAAAGACTAATTTACAATTACGAGATCAGGCTTTGACGATGCATTATTACTTTCCGTCAATTTTGCTACATACACCTACTATGAGTCGTCTCCAACGTCATCAATGTTCACCACATCGAATCTCACAGTCAGCAAGCACTCAGACTCATCCAAATGAATCGCAAATATCTGTGATCTGAACTAGTTCATGACGAATTATATGCTGGGCAATGTGGGATTGATGGCTGAGAAGTACATAAACCTAATTTGGTAAATGCCTACCAAGGACACATGAGATCCCAAATTAAGGTAAGGTTCCTACGTCATGTGGTCAGAGCTAAATTCAGACCCTGTTGATGAGATGATTCGAGGTGGCTCGATAGTGAATACTGAAAGTTAAATCCTACTTATATTTGATCGATATTAGGGGGAATCAGCTTCATGCAAGCAATTTAAAATTCAGAAGTTTTTGGTTCAATGTGGTACTCAGTATGATTCAACGCTAGCTGACGTCCTGATATATATCAGACTACTCGTGAAGGACAAGGTTGATACATTCAGTGGAGTTCTGAAACACAATCCTTGCTAGGGGAGCTTCACAAGCGGGCTTCAACTACGTCTCGAGGTGTTATTGAAACTAGAACATGAAGTATCTGTATGTACCGTGTATTCCACTGATTCATTCATGGTTCAGATTGCGGTGTCAGCGTGGAATGGTCCAGTTTGTGTCAATGGAAAACATCCTCGTAAGTCGTAATTGCCTACATATGCTTTCAATTAATGGTTTATGAAATGAAGAAAGCATATCAAATTGCATTCGGGCCGGCTTCATGAAATTGTATTCCAGTAGGAACTTCACAGACCAAACAAAATATATCAATTAATACTGGCAGTGGCAGCGCCCAGCAGCTATTCCCGCTGCCATAAGACAGAGGCTGCCCGCGATGGAGGTTTGGCCTTTGACCCCTGTCTAGAACGCATGAAGCAGAATACATCTCAGTCCATAGTGCACATACAGCGGTTCATTGATCTGGGGCCCCAACTCGTGATCCGTAGTAATCTTAACTGTGATCCCGCGTGAGTTTGACAAGGTTCCTAAGTGTCAGTGAAGGAGCGGACATGCCAGAATCTCAGCCTGAATAGCCCAAGAATTGTTCTACGGTATAAGAGGATTTGTAGCTCATCCTCTGAAACCTTTTCAGACTTTTACGCAGCGAAGCGCACAAACATTTGCGATGGAATATTCAGCAGTCGAAAGCCAAAAAAAAACCCTTATTTCACTTAGCAGTCAGCAGATCGAACACTCCGAAGTCAGCAATCCACAGCTCCAAGTTCCAAAACCATCACCCATCCGTGTAGTGCTTAGTGTATACATAGAAGTGAACAGGCTTGTCCTCTAATAGATCACCGATTGCCTGATTGGATAATCTTAGACGATGTCTGTGCAAGTGATGCATGATAAATCAAAACTCCTCAAATAATAAACCTAAAAGTAGATCCTCATCTCACATCTCACTTCTCAGGGACCGCCAGATTCCACAACAAGCCTATATCGATTAGTCAATCTGAGCAGAAGTGAACAGGACTTCATGAAAATCCAATTCCACAAGACGTCATCGGAACGATTTCGACTGTTACCATCACTCTCACAGTCCATTGGCAGTGTGTTCTGTATTGAAAAGACACATACAACTAGCACCTGGCAGTACTCTCAGATCTCAACTTTCAAGGCGTTCGAAGATTTTATGCATTCGTGAATGAAGTGCATCAGCTCAACTAACGGGGTGGAAGTTACACATCGCAAGTTATTATTATTACCTTGGCTATACGGATTTTCTAAATCTGACCTATAGTACTCCCTCCCCAATCCCCACTGGTACTACTCTCTACCCAGAACTCACTGAGAACTCACGGTACTGGGCACACCACTACCAAGGTAGTCATCTACCTGTTTCGATTTATATACTAGCAAGCTGTTATCAACGCACTGCTCTATCAGTTTGTCCCGTTCAGTTTCTGCAAAGACACAAAAACTATTGCTTAGACTGAGAATATTTGGAGGATACTGCCCCAAAGTTAATCGCCTTGAAGCTCTGTGTACTTGTTACTCAATTGACTTGACGTATTTCATATGTTTCTCTTGATGAGTAATCTAATTGACCCTATGATGCTTGAACTAATTGAGTTATTGAGGTGAGACAGTGGACACTGGACAACGGGTAGCGGAGACTGGAGATTCCAATAAAAACTACAAGGTTGTCATCTGGGTAAGGCAGGTCATTTGCTGAAAGGGTACTATCAATGCGCTCATTTCGTAATATAAGCTGAGATCTACACAGAGGAGGCTCTTAAGTTTTCGACTACGCTTACAAGTTTCGACTACGTTACGAGTTTTAGAAGACTGTGTGTTATGTTTTTGTGGTACAAAATCCATGCTGACCAGATCCAGAACCAGCACTGCAACGCTCATGCACTTCCGCATCCCAACTGTCATAGAGGTACGAAAATCCCCGGCTGGTCCCAAAGATAGACAAGAAAATCCTGAACAATTTGGTTTACCGCTTTCTTTCGATCCTTGCGTGCCCAGACCATTGTAGTTTTTGGTGAGAAATACGGAAAAGCTCTTCGGGGTTACAGGAATATGCATGCACATGCAACACGATACAAGATTTGAACCAGCAGTTTTCTGCTGGTTCCAGCGGCCACTGCCAGCAGCACATTTGAAGAGATGAGTGAACCCTAATCTCTCTCGAACAGGTTCCATAGAGAGCTGAAAGGATTGTAAGCAAGCGGAAAAAACTAGGTGAAGTTATAAAACTACTTGGTTTCCAGTATTTTCTAGTTTGTCGGAGCTTCTTCTACTTTCGCTCAACTTTTAGCACACTTCAACAAGCAATGAGAGTACTATCACTTATATCTGTTGCGTCTACACTGCTAGCATCCACCGCTAAAGCCCAGTCACTATTGTCAAGCATAGACTACGAAAGTACTCTCGAGGCATATTATTACTTCAGAACTGGGGAGGGTTCTCTATCAGTCAACAGTGATGGTCTTCTGATCGATGTTGCCTCCACACAAGACTTATGTGAAGTTTTAAGTGGTGCTGAGATCGTGTACTCTGCTGATTCACAACCAGACGTTCTTCTTACAGCCAACTGTTTCTCAGTTTATCAACTAGTGGATACCTCCAGTCAACCAATCACTTGGACTACATGTGAAGAGTTCGCATTCTTCGACACTCTATGTTCAACAGCCGTCTCCTCTGCTGTGTCATCAGATTCCTCACCATCATCAGATTCTTCCATCACTACCACCACATTGCCATTAACCAACACCGCCATCCCAACCTTCGTCAGCAACGATGAGACTCTAGTTTTGACCACAGTCACCACCACCTTTGATAACGTCGTGACGACGTATACCACTTTCTGTCCATTAACTACCGAGTCTGAAGATATCATTGGTTACACCACTACCACTCAAGTTTCCACTTCAAACGGAATTGTCTCCACCAAAGTCACAGATGTTCCAGTCAACTA
Source organism: Wickerhamomyces alni (assembly GCA_949709075.1). NCBI lineage: Eukaryota > Fungi > Ascomycota > Saccharomycetes > Phaffomycetales > Wickerhamomycetaceae > Wickerhamomyces > Wickerhamomyces alni. The sequence goes on along the minus strand of CATIXA010000004.1, from coordinate 204,828 downwards.
TACCGTTGGTAAACCACAAAGTGCTGTTGTTGCCCACACAGTTACTGACACTGTCACTGCCGTTGTTGAAGAGTCTGTTTTGACAACCGTCACCTCAACCGTTAACGGTGAAGTTACCATTTACACAACCTGGTGTCCAGTTTCCACCGATGCCACTGAAACTTCAGCTGCTGTAACTACTGGTACTACTGGTACTACTGAAGGTGCCCCAGCAGTTGTTACTGAGACCAAATCTGTCGTGAAAACCTCTACTGCGGATGATACCACTGTTACTAAGACCGCAGGTGTTGTTGTAACTACTAAAGCCCCAACCACTGAAGTCAAGACCCAAACTAATGTTGTTGTCATTTCTGCTTCATCTTCCACACCAATCGTCAGTCAACAAGCTGCTACCACTACAACCACTGGTGCAAAAGCTTCCTCCACTACAGTTGCTATCTCAGTATTCGAGGGTTCTGCTATTAAGTTCGCTAGCTCACTATCCCTAGTCACACTAGGTAGTTTGTTCCTTGGTCTACTTTTCTGATTGAAGTACCAGTTCTTTAATTTATCATTTGCCCTTCCAGTTCTTGTCTTTCTTAATAAAAATTGTATAATAATACAGATAACACAGTTACAAATTGATCATGAGTAGACATATCCCTACGCTTGCTGATGCCTCAAAAACCTATGCGCTACTCACTTCAAATCCACGGCTGGCATATCACCTAAACAGTTTGGAAACACTACTCTCTTTCCGTTCCAGCTTGAATGATCACCGATGCCAGCACGGTGTTCCGTAAAATTTAGCACTAGACACTTTATGACACCAAGATCTGGAGATCCGCATCTTGGGCTTCAAATGTATGATAAATATATCGAGCGGGAAAGGCTGGCCGACAACTCGTCTAGTTTCCCTTGTTGACCAATGCGGACGTTTAGAATCCAAAGCGTATTGGAGCGTTTTGTGGTTCATTCAGCTACATGCTTCATGGCTGTGAAAGCGCTCGGGAAGTCGGACCCTTCGGCTTCATACAAGATAAATGCAGTGAAGAGCGCACAACCACCAAGCCCAGCCCGGTAAGGGCAATGGCAGCTGCCAGTAGTTTAGAGCAATAGAGCAGTTCTCAAAGATCAAAGACGAGTTAATGGTTTTCGAGCAGTCAGATACGAATATGAGCAGAGGACAGAGGAACTATTTCATAGTAAACTATTGGTCCATAATTCATATGAATCTCGATCAAATCTCACTCCGCAAACAGACTCATGTACCATAGACTCGTGCATATACAAAGCAACAGGGTACACAGTACAGCAAAGAGCTCAAGAACTTAACACAAGCCAACACTCATCAAGGCTTTTATCGCGCTTTGAATTTAATTATTGGCCACTTTGGTCAGTATCCGAGATCCAGGTTTAACGACCGCGTGGGATAAATCTTGCTACAAAAGACACCTTTGTTAGTGCTTCGGTTCGTTGTGAGTCCAGTAATGAATCATGCTATAGAAGGCTGGTACCATATTCGAATACCTTTACTCGATGTCACCAGAATGACATCGTCTCATGGTGTTATTCTCGGGATTGCTTTTCAATCTCTATTACTCTAGTATCTAAGGTCTCGAAATCGCGGGTTGCACAATTATGCAACAAGAACACTACATGCAGCATAACGTATAGTATACATACAGGATGCATATGCACGCACAAAAATCCATCATCCAGCCTCTCGAAGCACCTCGAATTGAGAAATTGACCAACGCCAAAACCCCATTGTAACAAGTAGTAACCTAGCCTTTGGGAAAAGTAGGAGGCCCGTACAAAATTGCTAGACGATAAATGGCAGGGAAGTATAATATGCTGAGCATCCGGCCATTTTCTAAAACTTTCACGGTTTCTTTCACTTTTAGTGTTTCCCAAACGTCTTGTTCAAACATTAAACCATTATGAAAGCGTTCACACTTCCTATCTCGGTGCTCCTTCTGGTTACACAGGCTTTGGCCCAGTCAACAACCTCAATAGATTTTACAGGAACAGCCTCATACTTGGCTTTCACAAAGTCACCATCTTCATCTTTGGGAAGCTCTACCACTACAGGTTCAATTAGTTCATCAGATGTTTCTTCAAGCTTCACAAGCAGCTCTGGCTCAACTGCTCCTTCAGATGTGTTCTCAAGTGATATGAGCAGTTTTGCTTCATCAATCGCCTCAGATGCTTCTTCAAGCTATATCCCATCAGAGCTTTCAGATTCTTCCTCAAGTTATATAACTGGTTCAGTTACTAGTACGTCGAGCACTTCAACTGCCAGCTCAGTCATTTCTTCTCCTTACTATGGAAACTCAACAACCGATGCTTCATCATTTTTTGTTTCAGCCTCGTCAACCAACTTGGAGTTACCAACTACTTCTGCTGTTTCATCTGAAGCAGCTGCAGAATCAAGTTCTATTGACACTACCACCACTGCACCAACTGTTGCCTCGAGCTTAACTGTTAGCTCTTCATCAAGCACTACTTCTACCTCCAGCTCCAGCTCCACATCTGTTTCCTCAATTTCGAGTACAAGCACCACTTCCTTACCAGCCTCATCAACCACCTCATCCTCTTCCACCTCTACTTCAACCTCATCCTCTTCCACCTCTACTTCAACCTCATCCTCTTCCACGTCCACTTCCACTTCATCCTCCTCAACCACTACATTAGCTTCCTCAACTTTAACTTCCTCTACATCAACTTCCTCTACATCAACGTCTTCGACCTCATCCTCATCCTCTTCCACTTCTACCTCTTCCACCTCCACTACTCCAACTTCTACCTCAACCTCTACCACTCCAACCTCAACCTCAAGTTCTACCACTCCAACCTCAACCTCCACTTCTACCACTCCAACTTCCACTTCTACCACTCCAACTTCCACTTCTAGTTCTTCTACCTCCACTTCATCTACCTCTACCACTCCAACCTCAACTTCAACCACTCCAACCTCCACTTCTACCACTCCAACTTCCACTTCTAGTTCTTCTACCTCCACTTCATCTACCTCTACCACTCCAACCTCAACTTCAACCTCCTCCACCTCAACATCTGCCACCACTTCCTCAACCAGTACCTCAGCTGCTGCTGCCACCACTTTGAATTCTGTCTTACAAGCAGTGCTAGATAGACATAACGAATACCGTGTTAGACATCAAGTTCCTGAATTAGTCTGGGATAATGCTTTAGCTGACTATGCCCAATCATACATTGATGACATAGCAAGCTCTTCTACATCTGCTTGTTCCGGTACATTGGTCCATTCTTCAAGAAGCGGTCTAGATTATGGTGAGAATCTGGCTTACGGTACCATCACTGCTACCCAAGCTGTTGATCTATGGTATGAAGAAGTCCAATACTACAACGTTGATGATCCAGCCAACAGCTCTGGAGGTTTCGAAACTTATGGACATTTCACTCAATTGGTCTGGAAAGCCACTACTAAACTTGGTTGTGTTGTGCACCAATGTACCAGTACCAGAATCTACGTGATCTGTGAATATTCCCCACAAGGTAATGTCTTCTTAGCTGGTGACGACTCCTACTACTTCTTCAAAAGAAATGTCTTTGCTGCCATTGAATAATCTGTGTTATCTATTTCCTGTTTCCTATAATAATAAGCTGTCTGTTCTGTTTTGCATCAATAAAATCGCAATCTGTTTCAAATATTTAATTGTAGTAATTATGTGCCATTATCGTAGACAGCTATAACACTTCAGCTCACGGTTACCCGCCCCGTCACTTTCCTGTTTTGGCCAGTTTTTTCATGGTTTTTTTTTTTTTTTTTTTTTTTTTTTTTAATTTGCGGCGCGCGTTAAAAAATCGGGATTTGGAAAATTCCCCAAAAAGTGCTGAATTTTCAGGGAGGCGAATTTCTGTCGTTTTTTGAACAAATAAATTAATCAGTTGACGTTTGATTAATAGCGCCATATTCACAAACGTCTAATTCACTCAAATTTGTCTTTTATTAGATACGCTTGTTACTCTTTTGGATTCTGGTGTGTGTGTGTGTTTTGGGACAGTTATTCATTCCACAAAACCGCAAATTGACGACGAGAAAGAAGACGACGACATCACCACAAACACAAGTTCGGAGTGTACATGATGCAAAATTGAGTCGTCCAATTGATACGAGAGTTACATTCACCAACATCACCACAACATCAAATAGAGCCGAATTGGTTATGGCGAATCCCATGCTGAACGACAGAAAGAGGTTGAATAATGTTGACGAATTAGACAACAAATCCTCAATGAAACGAACTATAGATCAAATGGAGCTACCACCACCTTCAGATGTCAAGAGAAAACTTCTCAAGTTTCAGAATGAGCCACTCGAAGAGAACATTGACTATCTCGCATTGAAGAGCTCACTATCCCTACTACAATCGAGACTAGTGACGATCAAGAGAGACATCAAGGAACTGAACAACTTCAAGAAGTCGATTTGGGAAGCTGATGATGGTAAGACATTACACCATTTGATCATGAACAACTCAAATTACTTGAAGGAGATCAATTACAAAGGGTGCGTTGTCAAATGTCCAGGAATCCAATGGAATAAGAATTATGATTTGAACTTGGAAGCATTGAACAACGAAACTTATGAAACAATTAATGAGAAATATGAAATAGTCAAAAAGGACCAACTATTCAAATGAATAGATAAATTGGAAAGAGGAATGAACAATGATAAGGAAAAATCACAAAATAAAACAAGGGTGAAGTGTCCGGTACACAAATCAAACCACCATGGTGGAGCTCAAAAATTGCTTACACAACATGCTTCATACCGTACATACAGTCCAACACAGATATACAAGGAACACGGACAAAAGGGAATGCTACAAAAGATGGTTGGTGTCCATGACAAAGGAAGAAGAAGAAAAAACAACAGTCGATGACAGGTCAAATCATATCTTGCAAATAAATATATACTGTTTGTATCATTCAACCACAAACACCTGTTATAGCTAATATTATCATTGTAGGGATGATCATCACCGTAAGAATCATTTATACTGTTCAATAGCTTGCTTGATACCATTTGGATTAGCACCAACAATCTTACCAACGGCTTCACCGTCTTTGAAGAGAACAAATGTTGGCATGGCAGAGATACCGTATTCTTGAGCAACATCAGTAGCATTATCGACATCAACTTTCAAGAATTGAACATCATCTTTATATTCTTGAGAGAATTTCTCCAAGATTGGTGCAATGGCTTTACATGGTCCACACCAAGTAGCGTAAAAATCAGTAACAGTTAAGTTTTGTGATTTAATTTGTTCTCTGAAATCTTTCAAATTTGTGGATTCTTTGATCAATGATTGATAACTCATTGGACTGGTGCTGAAGTTATGAGTAAGTAGTGATTTGGTTGGTCTGACTGATCTCAGCACTGAAGGACGTGCTATTCTTGTGAAGCTGGACATTTCAATTGTGTTATAAATAACAACACTGGTGGGGAAACTTTTGGCTTAATTATGACAAATATATTTTTGTTATAACAATATTTCGCCATGGTGTTTGGATGTACCGATAAAGTTATCGGAGTTTTACGATGATCTTTGGATCTCATTAAGTAGCTGTATATATAGAGCTAGATAGTTTAGCTTTAGTCATTCATCTTCTGGATCTTCTTGGATCGGATGGTTTAGCAGGATTTGTTTGATTGTGATTGGTGTTATTAATATTATTCGTAAAGCCATTATTTTCTCTTGAATTTGGTCGACTCGAGTGATTGGTATGATTTGAGCCTCTAATTTGTTGTGGATATGGTTGTTTGTTAGTCTGAGGCTGTGAATTGTTGTAAGCTGGCTGGGACCTAGTGGGTATCCCATTCTGTGAACCTTGAGATGTTCTTCTTTCTTGCATATAGTTGGCGAAATTGGTTACTCTTGGAGCTTGTTGTGTGGTTGGTACTGATGATCTTGGTCTGCGTCTTGGGTCAACAGGAATATGATGCTGATGAGCTTGTGGGAATTGACGGTTTTGACCAACTGAAGTCGTACTCTTTGATGGAGCTTGATTGACTATTGCAGGTTGTGATGTTGGTGACTGCGACGTTGGTGACTGCGACCGAGAAGGACCTAAAAATATAGCATTGAATTCATCATCTGATTGTTTAGATCTTTTGCGTGCCGGCTCTTCACTATCATCCATCTCTGCTGTGATCTCATTGGAAAAGTCAGAATTAGCAGATGTTGTAGTATGTATTGTGGAAGTAGGAGGAGGACTTTCATCTTCAGAGTTTTCAACAAATATGGTGGTTGGTTCGGGTTGGTCCTCATCAGAAAACAAACCGTCTAGTTCAGAGTTGTAGACATCATCATCAGAGACATTCAATCCCTCAGCACGTTTTCTAGCATGTTCTTTTCTTTTATTTCTTCTCGCCTCACGAACTTCTCTTCTTCCAGCCCTATTGGCTTCCTGGAACTTCCTCAATAGCCCGTCACCATCATCAATAGGTTCATCCTTAACTTTCACAGGTGCAGAGTCAAAATGTGGTAGATTCTCCAGATCTAGAGGGGTTGATCTTATTTGACCTGCTCCATGCAGAGCGTTTTGAAGTTCTTCTTCTTGTCGAGCCTTTTCAGCATCTTCTTTCTCCTTCTGCAGCCTCATTGTTTCAGCAACCTCTGCACGTCTTTGGTCTTCTATAGCTTTGGTGATCTTTTCTGATCTCATCTTTTCATCTTCAGCCAATTGTTCTTCCAAATATTTCACAACAATCGCCAGTTCATTCTTTCGTGCCTTTAGAGCATCCTCGTATTGATCCAACTTGGCCTGACGTTCTTTTCTCAATGCTTCTATACGTGATCTGCCTTGAGCTTTGATGTGTTCAATGTAAGAGTTCTTCAGCTGGGTGAAGGAATCATTAGCGCCTGCGACGTAATCCTTTGCACAGTTCGAAGCATGGGCCCTCAAAGGTATATTTCCCCACGAAGAGTCCAGAAGCATCGTCAGGGAGTCTCTGTTGGCCTTCCGCAGGTTGACGTCTTCATTTGCCAGCTTCAGCACCTGCTCGAAATAGTCTTCTGTCTGTTTGATATCGCTCTTGACCGTCTCGCCGTCCTCTTCTTTCTGCAAATTAGCGGCTAGCATTGTGAGGCACTTCAAGTCTTCGCAATTGGGATCTAGAAGGTTTTCCACACTCTCATCAAGTGTTTTTTTCAATGCCTCCAGCTTTTTGGTTCTTTCACTTGGTTCAAGAGGCACCAGTGTTTCCCATTGTGCTCGCAAATCTTCGTCACCGGGAGACACAGCGCTGAACGGGCGAATTGAGGGGTCCACTCTTGACTCAGTCATTGGACAGCTGTGTGATTCCGCGCTCAGTTCACTGTAGCCGGCAATCAGTCAGCGGTTATCGGCTGGATTCCTGTTTGTTAACTAGTTGATTTGTTTGATAAACCCGAATTTTTTATATATGGCAGATTTATAGATTTTACAATTAGTTATAACAGAATGACATATATTTCTTAGATTACGTAGCTATTTGTCTGTCAAATCACTCATCAGCTTCGGAGATGCGCAAATTGGAGTAGTATTCAATTAGTTCGTACTCGGTGTTCAAGGTCTCCTCTCTGTAAGAGACTCTGATATCTGGAACATTGGTCTTTTCGACATCGTTACCTTCAACACCACCTTGGTTGAACTTCTTACCAATCCAGTGTTTCTTGATGCTGTTTTCCCAACCACTTTGAACGACTGAGTTCTTTGCAAGTTCACACATGTCAACGTTTGATAACTTGTAGATCTGGGCTGCAACTGAGTATTCTTCGATCAACGGTTCTCTGGTATAAGAAAATTGAAGAGGATCATCAGTGGAAAGTGAAACGTTCAAACCTCTCTTGAAGTAGTAAGGGAACGGATTCTTATCATATGTCAAGAACAAGGCATTGTTAGACAATGGCGACATAGCAATTCCAATCTGGTCCAGATAGTACAAATATTGAACAAATGGGATTTTTCTAAGCAAGATACCATGAGAAATACCTTCAGATGTCAAATAGGCACTAATCAAATGTTCAGGATCACCAGCTTCACCAGCATGAGGTCTTAAAACGAAAGTATTGAACCCTCTCTTGGCTCTATAGTTGTTTAATTGAGTCAGGTTGGCATATATGTAATATAAGTAGTAAGAGTATGGAGGATTTTGAGAAGCGTCCCATAATCCTGGAACTGGGTATTTCTTGTGAAATCTTCTATCAACTTTCGACTCATCATCAACGGAATCAAACCCAATAACCCTTTGAAGGAAAACATGTAGTTTAGGGTATTTTGAAGGGTTGATACTAGCTTCGAACAAAGGTTGGAATAAATTCTGTAAAATGTTCTTGAAGTTACCAACTTGTCCTGTTTTCTTGTAGATGTCGTAAAGTCTTGGGACTTGTATCAACCATCTGACGTTATGACTCAATAGTTTATTATCGATAACCCAACCAGCTAACTTCTCCCATTCATTGATTGAACGACCATAGATGGAGATTCTGTACTCACACATCTGATACTTGGAATTTTCCAAATCACTGAACACTTCTTTGGTGATATCAGCAAGGTATTTCCCTTCAATATAGTTATCAGTTTTCAAAAAGATTTCTCTCAGTCTTGATTCACCAATTGGGTTATATTTCAAGTTGAATTTATCAAATCTGTGGAAAGTATCTTTATGAGCATGCATATCCAAAGTATCAATAGACAAATCATAAGCTGTCAAATTCAAAGATTCAAAAACTTCTTCCAATGTTAAAACTTTGCCATCTCTGAAGATAACTTTCTCATCTGGACTGTTTTTCATCTTGTGTTTAATGAATCTTAACAAATGCTTTTGGTTCATACAAGCAGAGTGATGCACGTGAGTATCGACCTTTCTCACATTGTAGAAATCTCTATGTGGATTTTTCTTACTGACTGTGGTTTCTTCATACTCGTTTAACAAAGAATATAGGTTCCATCTAGCTTCCAAGTATTGTAATCTTCTGAAAGCGAACGATTTAGCAGGACCATCTGATGAAATTGCGACAATCTTGTCAAGATCCATGTAATAATCTTTCAAAGTTGGAACACCATCAACTAGTTTCTCTTCTGTCTTAGCATCAACAAATTCCAAAACGTCATCTGCGTTCCATCTATAAGTAGTATTTGGATCGTTTTCTGGGATGTTAGCTTTGTTCAAATCGAAGGTTTTAGAGTCTGGTTGAACTGAATCTGGAACGATCTGCTTGTTTGAGTAAGTTGGTCTCGGTGGAGGTGGATAAATATCCCAAGAGTCTTCGTTCTTTGGATTCTGATGTGGTTGTTGTAAAGAGATTGATTGATATTTGTTTCTCAAGTCACGACATTTCTTTATCTCAGAATATAACTGAATTAGTTCTGGTGAAGGAACAGCTAATGACTCATGGTCTTCTTTCATGGATCCCAACTTGTAAGAAGGCGAAGGTTTGATCTTGTTCACACTAGGAGCTGAACTTTTGGACGCGTATTTGGAAGGTGTAGTGATTGGAGGAGGAGGTGGATGGCTCAGATTAGCAGATGAAGATCTTCTTCTAACTGAAGCAGTTGATTGTTGGTCTGTTCCAATCTCGTCAAAGGCCCTTAATTTGGCATCTTGATCATATATGGTCTTCTCCTCAGCATAAGTGAAGTCAGTTCTCAACGAATGGTTCACGTCTTCAAATCCATCAGACCCATCATCTTCTAAGACACTTTCACTAGTTGGTCTCAGATCTTCGTTAATTGACCCAGAGTCCTCCACGTTTTTAGCATCGATCGAGAGATCCAGCATCTGTGGCAAAACCTTATCAACGACCATCTCACAGCAGAATGGATCAAGCTGCGTGTGTGTTTATAGTACAACTTGGCGTTATTGATTAGTAGTTGATATAAACTTCACTTCAATTCTACAAAAAGAAATAATAAGAGAAAATCATGTGATTGAGGTCATGTGATAATAAATCACGTGCGAATATTTTCTATATGCCTTTATACTCTAAAACTGCTAGTGATTCAACGTGTCTTGTTTGTGGAAAGAAGTCATAACCACTGATGGTCTTAATGGTGTATTGAGACCCATTAGAGGTAGAAGTGAGAAAAAATTCCAGATCTCTGGCCTGTGTAAAAACATTGCAAGAGACATAAACTATGAGATTTGGTTTGAACTCTGATAATTGAGACAAATATTCTTCTGTTGACCCTTTTCTCGGTGGATCCAATAATACTATCGTTTGATCAGGATCGAGGTCTTTTATATCTTTGAAGATTTCCTCTGAAGAACCCAATATGAATCTGGAGTTTTGGATATTGTTCAATTCTGCGTTCTTTTGTGCAAAGTCGAGATTTCCTTTTGATACTTCTATTCCAATCAAATTTTGAATTGTTTCACTGAGTGATATTCCAAAGAATCCAGACCCACAATATGTATCAACCAATGTCTTGTGTCTTTTAGGATCGATGTAGCTTCTTATCGTAGATATAAGGGGAGGTAGAATAGAGTTATTGTTTTGGAAGAACTCCCCAGCAGGAAACTGAAAATGAAAACCATTGACGTTTTGAGTAACAATTTCTCTATGATTTGTAGTGTAGCTAGTTCTATCACCAATGGATGTATCCCGCAGCAAGATGGTTCCTCCTTTCTTATACTTTCGTACAATATCCTCCAATGAGTTACGGTCTTTAGTGAGTGCCTCACTTAAAATTGGAGTCGCAATATCACAAGACTCAACTTGAAACATTCCTTGGCCTTGACCAGCTTTCTCAAATCCTATAAGTATATCTTCTCTATTACCGGTGAAATGTGGTGTTAGCTTCGTTCTGTAGCCGTACTCTTTTGGAGATCCAACTGTTGGAAGAATAGGTAACGTTTCGACTTCAAATCCAAATCTCTTGTAAGCATTTTTGACAGTTCTAGTTTTCAGATCGAGTTGATCCTCGTAGGAGAGCATCTGAAGTTGACATCCTGAACACTGTGCAAAGTATTTACACCGTATTAGATGATCTTTTCTTGAAGTAGAAGGTTTTATAACCTTCAATAGATGTCCCTCTGCAAACAATTCATTATGTCTTCCTAATCTTATTTGAACAATATCTCCAGAAGTGACAAAGGACACCACGACAGCAATATGCCCTATTCCTTCAATCTCAACCGTTCCAAATCCCTGTCCGTTACTATTCGTTTCCAGAATTTCGAGATCTTCAATTGTGCGGTGGTTGGCATTGTTCATATAGTGTAGTATTGTGTCTTCAGGTACTTTCTGTAAGTCATGTGAACGGATGAATTCTTTGACCTCGTAGTGTAAGACTCCCTCAGCTGATGTTGGATCGACTCTTCTTCGTCTTCTCCTCAGATTCTTTAACTTTCTTGTAGCTTGTTGTGGTTTGATTTCAGTTACAGTTGATGTGATTGGCGGAAGTGGTATTGTCTTTGTGAAGAAGTTAAATAGAGAGAAGGTTCTCTGGGATGTATTATTGGGATAGAATGAGAGAATGGGGCGTCGTACCTTGCTTTGGACGGCTGTCCTCAATAGTTTTGACATGGTTTTGTGAATTATCGTCAATGCGATGAGTTTGTATAGTTAATGGATGTGTGCTATAAATTTTCACTTTTCAGTGAAGTCATTGTCACAAGTCACAAGTCACAAGTCACAAGTCACAAGTCACAAGTCACAACAAATGATTATATCGAAGTGACTTAGAATATCTACAGTAAGCCAGTCTCATCCAGTAGTGTCATATAGAACGTATACATTCAAGAATGTGAGTTAAGTTATAGAGTTGGAAGTGCACGGTGTATAACAAGCAAATACCAACTGAACTTTTACAGAATTCGTAGCTTCGATCTGGCCGAGATCTTTTGATCCGTGTGCTGTGGGGTGTATTCTTGTAATATTGAAACACACAGTCAATGTGATCCGGCTGTTTGAATATATAATCAAGATTGTAGTTGATGGAGAGTTGCACTGTGAAGAGATTTCGTTTAACATGAAAGTCTCGAAAATTGCCTATTTCAAAACACCAACCACTTCTTTACTAAAGACACATTGCTTGAAGTGGTCTAGATATGGGCATAACTAGACAGCAGAGGAGAAGGTTCATGCGATGGATAGTGCCTGTCGGTGTCGTTCTCGTGATGGCATACGGGTGCTGGGCATATGCACAGATCTTTTGCTGGAATGAGGTATACAAACATCATTCAAAGAGCACAGCTATTGGTCTAATTGTTGGTAATGTGCTCCTTTTACTACTAGTAAACTTCATATGGATACAAATCGTGCTAGTTGGTCCAGGCGTGCAACCTCATGTCCCACTTTACAGACTCATCCAGGATGAGAGGACAGATTATAGAGCCATTCAACCCCCAAATGTCTTTTTGAGTGATAAGAGTGGGTATCCTACATGGTGTTCCTCCTGTCAAAGCATCAAGATCGACAGAAGCCACCACTCATCAGATCTTGATAAGTGCGTTCCGAAGTTTGATCATTATTGTACGTGGATCAGTAGTCTTGTTGGAAAGAAGAATTATAGACTGTTCATTCAATTTTGTTTCTGGTTCTTCAATTATTTCATTTATGTCGGTGTTTCACTAGCTTCATTTGCCAAACAGATCCGAGACAGAAATAGCGGAATGAATGGAAATCTAATAGCTGTGTTCGTACTGGACGTTGCTTGGATTCTGATGTTGGGTGCTCTTCTCGGTTCTCACATTTACTACATCTGCTATAACATCACCTCATTAGATGACATTTCAGCAAAGAGAAACAGAAGGGAAAGAACTACATATGATCAATACGTGAACTGTCTACACAGCGGCGAAAGATACGTTCTGAGGATCAATCCTGACATTGATCGTATATGGAACAAAGGGTTTGCTAACAACTGGACAGAAATAATGGGTCCAAATCCGCTATTTTGGGTCATTCCATGGAAATCAAACATACAGAACGAAGGAAATCCTGAAAGCAATGACTATGTAACTCTTATAGGTGACTACAACGAACACATAAGCACTGAATGGCTTGATAAATTGAAACAAAGAATAGAAGCAAACGATTACATAAGCATTTTCCTCCATAATGATGTGTCCCCTAACAACGAAGATGAGATGGAGTCACAAAAAATTTGAGCCTAAAAGCAGCAGTTTGACATGTTTCAACATGTCTAAAAGACAATTTATTTGGTTGTTTTTAACTGATTTGGTTGTTTGGAAATGAGTTCTGCTGGTGGTGTGAATAAGAACAGACAAAATACCGAAAGAACCCGTCAAAATGGTCAACTGTTAGAAAATGATGAATACTATTCGTATGGTGCCATCGAATTGAATGGTACTTCAAATCAGAAAAGAACCAACATTACAAGACTAATGATTTACCTGGTTTCCTTACTAGCTGTGTTTCTTGGAGCATTTTGTATTCTCAACCTGATAGTGGTACTACCAAATGGTCAAGAATACCTAAATCAGTCTGTTGAAGTTGATATAAAACATGTGGATTTGAAAAGTGTCACTACGAAAGGGATCAATATCAACGTACAAGGGTTGAATTTTGTTGATTATGACTCTATTGATGATATTTACTTCAAAAATCTGATGAAATTAGGCGGTGGGATGTTCCAGACTGCTGATCTAGAACTACAATCAATGGAAATACAAACCATTATTGATGATGATGATGGTGATGATAAGCTGATTTCAATAGGGACGGTCGATGTGCCAAAGATGCAAGTTAATATTGGAAACAAGAAACTTACTGAGTTTGATATGGTAGTGTCTATACATCCAGCTACAAGTAAGATTCTTGGTATGATCAAAGAACTGTTGATACATCCCGATAAGATATTCAAGATTTATGGATCATCCTATTTGAATGTCAAGTTGGGTTATCTACCCATTGGTGCATTCAAGATAAATTTCCAACAAGATATTATTGGAAGCCAATACTTTGAATTCGATGGTGATGCTATGAATTTTCAAGACCTCACAGTTTACAGAAACGATACCCAGTATGACGTTGGTTTCACTCTAAGTGTCCCAAATCCAATAAAGAATAGACTATTTGCATTCCATATTCCTACTCTAGGTTGGGAGATCTCGGTTGAAGATTGTTTCAAGAATCCAACGATAAGCCTATTTGATCACCCTATTATCTCTGACAGTTTCAAAATATCACCATTGGATGATATCCTAAGCATCAACATCTCAACATCCATCTCACATTTGGATCCAGCATTACAGTCGAAATGCTCAAGTGATGATGACACAAGTCCGTTGTCATTGCTCGTTGATGAGTTTGTGAATAACAAGACACTACCAATACTGTTGAGCAATGTCGAAGGCTCAAAAGAATATCCTAGCTTTATTAATGAATTGTTGAAGAATTTGAACTTTTCATTTGATTACAAGTCAAACTTCAATACTGATAAGTTGGTACATAACATCTCTATTGACCACTTGAATTTCCAGTTTCAAAATGGCGATGTCAATAAACCAATACTCAATGGTGATATAAACTTGTTGCTGAATTTGCCGGAAGGGTTAAATGACTTGGCTATTAGTAAGATCAGAGGATTTCCTGTGCTCTTCCATGAAGGCATCGAATTTGGTAAGATTAACATTGGAGAATGGCACTCTTGCGAGAATGAATTCAAAGATGGTAATCTTTCCATTACTTTCAAATTGAACAACGAGCAAATAATCATATCGAACAGACAAGTGTTTGGGAAAGTGCTGAATGAGGTTCTCAATACTGGTTCCTCCACCATCTTCATTGATGCTCTTTTGGATACCCTTGTTGATACACTACTGGGTGAATTTGAGATTGATAAGATTCACGCTAAGAGTGAATCCAATCTTACCAGAAACATGATTCTTAAAGGATGGCAATCCTTGAGCCAGTGATTTGTGCTAGTGATGACTTATGTGATTTACGAATGAACGAAACTGATGAGTACACTACTACCCAATGTAATCAATAATAAGTAAGTTGTTTTCATTACCATATCTCTATATATATGTTTGAGAATTCGAGTGTCGAGCGTCAAGCGTCCCGATTAACCTGGTGGCAATGATGAGACATCAACGACATCATTAGCATCTGGAGAAGCCATGCCATCAGCTAAATCAGAAGTGTTTGGAGTTCTTGGTAAGGCCATCATACCAGATCTAGCGGCTTCAAGGATACCGAATGGACGCATCAAGGTCAAGAAAGAAGAGATTCTTGATGGTTTGGCGCTTAATTCGACGATACAGTTTCTTTCACTGACGTCAAGGACTTTACCACCAAATTGTTGAACGATTTGAGTGATGGCACCCAAATATTCATGTTTCAATCTTAAGATTTCAGAAACTGATAAGTTCTTTGGATGAGTTTTGGAATCGGCAAGAGGAGAGACTTCGGTTGAAGAGCTGTGGCTTCTCAATAGATCTTCAAAGTACTCTGGACCCAAAAGAGAGATTCTAGCCAATAGTAATTCTCTTTTGATGATTTCGGAGTTTGTGTAATCAAGAACAGCGTAAACTGGAACCAAACCTTCGATTTGTCTTCTAGCTTGTTCAATAACGGCATCTTTTTCTTTCAAGACGATGGTCATTCTTGACAAGTCTCTAACTTCGGTTTTAGAGACAACTAATGAATCAATGTTGAAACCTCTAGCAGCCAAAGTACCAGACACCAAAGATAAGACACCAGGTTCGTTTTGGACTAAACAGTTCAACACATGTTGTTTGACTTGTGGTTTGATATCGGATGGGGCTTCGTAAAGAATAGAAGCAACGGCACCTTCAGCAGTCCATTTTGGAGTTTCCAAAGTTGGTAGAGGTGGTCTTTGTTTGTTTCTTAGCAGTTTGTAGGCCAAAGCAGCTGTGGAGGAAGAGTTGAATCTGCACTGTTGTTGTGCAGCACGGGAGACGGTGCCTACTTTGGCAGAAGATCTCAGCAAACTCATCTTCGACTGTTTTCGGTGAAGTTTCAACAAGTTTGATGATGTCCAGTTTTCAGCTTTTTTTCAATTCTGACTCAAAATTTAATGGGAAAATTTTCTGGGGGTGGGCGCACAGGGCTGCAAACCAATCAGAGGTTATTGTCAGTTCCTCAAGCTGTGTGGAAAGGGATTGTGTTGTTGGGTTCAATCTTGGGCTTGTGGTGGTGGTGGTGTGCTTGGTGTGCTTGGTTGCTTGACGATGAATTCATCACACCAACTTAGAGTTTCGTTGACATTGATGATGATGCGGTAGTTCTCTTTGATCTTGTTGGACTTATTTTCGATGTTGTTCAATACGACATTGAGCTTCTTCAACTTGTCATCAAAGTGCATGTCCTTCTTCAGCGATGTCTCGAGCTGGTCCAGCTTTACCGGTTTGGAAGGAAGTCCACGGAGATCTGAGAGTTTCCAGTGGTTGTGGTTCTCCGTGGAGCTTGAGGAGTGATTGCGAACAGTTGTAGTTTGACGGAACATTTGAGAATTGGTTAGAAAGAAGATATGGCGGGTATGTTGTGACAGTGATGTGAAAGAGTATTCACTGAAAGAAATAACGTCTGGTACAAATGGCCAGACAATCAATGATTCTGATTTGCTAATATTGTGATGGATGGTAATAAACAAGCTGTTTATTGACCATTCGCGAAATCACTTCAATCAGCATTCTGCACACCAACCAATATATCGTCAATAACATATGCTGCTACAACTGGTCAACAAGTCAATTGTCGTATATTGAATGTCCACAATAGACACCAGGACCGTTCAGACACAAAGTCATCTGATCCGATAGATAAGAATTAAGGATAAATATATAAATAGTTGAGTTACCGCATCAATCACAAATCTTTGTAAAGCTTAGCCAATCTGTCTGCAACGTATTGAATGAATTCTTCGGTGGTGACATATGAGGCTCTATCAGTTTTACCTTGGGCCAATGCCAAATCTTTGGTGACTTTTCCATCAACTTGCACCGTGTCTTTGGTGGCTTCTTCGATCAATTCTCCAAATTTGACGACATCTGGAGTACCATCCAGTTTACCTCTTTGGATGATACCTCTAGTCCAGGCAAAGATGGAAGCAATAGAGTTGGTGGAAGTTTCTTTACCTTGTTGATGTTGTCTGTAATGTCTGGTGACAGTACCATGGGCAGCTTCACTTTCAAAGGCTTTTCCATTTGGTGTCACTAGGACAGAAGTCATCAGACCTAAAGAACCAAAACCTTGGGCAACGATATCAGATTGGACATCACCATCGTAATTTTTCATGGCAATGATGTAACCACCTTTAGATTTTAACATTTGAGCAACCATATCATCAATCAAACGATGTTCGAACCAAATTCCATTGGCTTCAAATGTTTTTCTATATTTGGATTCGTATAAGCCTTCAAAGATATCTTTGAAACGACCATCATATTTCTTCAAGATGGTGTTTTTAGTTGTGGAGTACAAATTCATCTTTCTCTCTAGGGCCAATTGGAAAGAAGCCTCAGCAAAAGCCTCAATAGATTCATCAGTATTGTACATGGCTAGAGCAACACCAGCACCATCAAAGTCATAGACTGGATATTCAGCATCATCTTTACCATTCTTTGATTTGAAAACTAGTTTCAATTCACCAGCAGATGGAACAATGACATCAGTGGCTTTGTATTGATCACCAAAAGCGTGTCTTCCGATGATGATTGGTTTCTCCCATTGTGGAATCAGACGAGGAACAGTTTCTCCAAGAACGATTGGTTCTCTGAACACAGTGCCACCCAATATATTTCTAATGGTACCATTTGGAGATTTCCACATTTTCTTCAGTTTGAACTCTTCAACACGGGCTTCATCCGGGGTAATAGTGGCACATTTCACAGCAACACCGTATTCTAGAGTAGCATTAGCAGAATCAACGGTAACTTGATCATCTGTGGCATCACGATTTTCTATTGACAAGTCGTAATATTTAAGATCAACGTCCAAGTATGGTAAGATCAACTGTTCACGAATTAAGTGCCAAATGATTCTGGTTTGTTCATCACCGTCCATCTCGACGATTGGATTCTTCACTTTGATTTTAGTAGTCATGGTTATAAGATAATAATATTTTATTGAATGGTGTGTATATCAGTTCTTTGTTTGGTGAAGTTTAAAACAATCAACGGGGGAATTAGAGCTTATTTATATGATTTTTCTGCAAGTCAGTGGGGTGGCTGCTGCGAATTGGAAATACACTGAACGCCAAATATTCCAGTAAACCGACACTGTCAAATCTTCGTTTCAAATTTGGCACATTTTTGCTCGAAAGTTGTTCAATTTTCGATCCCGAATCGTTCATTGAAAACTACCGGCAGGTTTCGGAAATCGGAGTCCCCTTCAACTGGTCACCGTAGGCTAATTATTCCCACCATGGTCAGCGCGTATTTCTTCCAGTTCTACACAGTGGAACCTGACTGGAGATTGTGATTTGTCATTTGTCCGCACGTCGGTACTTTAATGAAACCTGATTTCAGTGAAAGTAGTCACCTCCACAAAATTGAGACAGCCGAGAATATCCGGGGGAAGTGCAGATACCGCTATCAATGACCATACTTATATCAGTCAAAACTCAAGTACAAACAAACTACAGATTGTGTTAGGAATACAACAGCTTTCTATTACCCTTCATTGAAAAATGGAACGTCTCCAAAGACATCGTAAACTGAATCACCATCCATCATCTTCTCCAAATCAAGTGAACCAAAAGGTCCCATCTCTAAAAATGAATTGAAAGCAGGATTAGTCACATCGTGTATAGTGTCCTCATCAATCAATGGCGAATTAGACAATGCACTTCCGTCATTATTTGATACATTTTGATTGTTCTCTATATTGTCTGGGACCTTAGTACCAGCTAAACCACCTTTATCACCATCAAATATAGCTTCAGAAGCTCCATTGAAGCTCCCAACTGTATTGTTTGCAATCATTTGGAACCATATTCTATCAATTTCAACGTTCGTCATAGCATTCTTATTGACATGG
The DNA here is from genome assembly GCA_949709075.1 of Wickerhamomyces alni. Taxonomy (NCBI): domain Eukaryota; kingdom Fungi; phylum Ascomycota; class Saccharomycetes; order Phaffomycetales; family Wickerhamomycetaceae; genus Wickerhamomyces; species Wickerhamomyces alni. The sequence goes on along the minus strand of CATIXA010000004.1, from coordinate 185,842 downwards.
AGCCCCGATGAGCTATTCAAAGTACTACCTTCACTACTTGCAGATGAACCAACAGACTCAGTAGTTAGTCTTCTGTTTCTTTCTTGGGTGAAGTTAGGTGGGGCATATGGAATCGATGTAGTTGATGAGTTGTTCGTATTTTGGAACGACACCGCCAGAGAAGGATTGTTCTTGGTGAAGGATGATTTACCTCTCTTGTTTAACCATTTCAATAACGAGTTTTTATAGAATTCAGTATGAACCAATTCATGCAATTGTTGAACTTCAGCATCAGATAAATCTGCAAGATCATTACGATCAGGGAGAGCTGCATAGTGATTAACCTCCTCAATAACTTTTCCTTCAACACATTCAGAGTTCAATTTACTTTTTCTGTCGAAAAGGTTGTTATCCAAATCATTCAACAAATTGAAAATGTAAACAGAACCTTTACAAAATCTCCATGCTTGATAGTAATCTGAACTTAGAGTTTGATAACCGTTCAAAATAACATCCAGTGTTTTGCTCAAGGCGACTCGGATTTCGTCAAAGTAAGGGGAGTTATGGGTTTCAGGGTAGTTGAATCTTATATCAAGACATCTACCGACTAGTGCGACCATCAACTTGTGAACCTTTTGTAATGACTGTGTGATACTTGGCAAGATCAATAACTGGGAACCAGAGCCAAAGATAGAATCAAAGTAGTTCGTCTTCTCGTTGTTGGTGGTGATCATCAAATATGATAAAGGGGAAAGCTCCATGGTGAAAGTGAGAATCTTCATTAGTGTCTTGAAGTTTGACTTTGGATCATTCACATATATGTTATAGTAAAGAACAAACAGTGCTGTTTTCAACTCAATGTAGTTGATAAAATTGTATATCTTGTTAATGGTATCCTGTATGGTGTAGTTTTTCATGGCATAGATGCTCTCAAGTGATACGAAGTGCTCATTAACAAACATCTCCAATCTCTCCAATTTGGGAAGTAGGTCGTCGATCTTGACCATTTTAGCTATATTCAAAACATCCCTCAATATGTCTCTGATGTGTTTATTCAGCTCATTGGTGGTCTGAAAATTCTTGATCACAGCGTGATGAATATTGACGTTTCTCAGTGTATAGTCCTCCACTTTTGGCTCCAGAACTGGAAGCATAGTATCAAAGTAGTTCTCATCAATCAAAATAGGATTTCCCATATGTAAACTTTGATGTAGATCTAGTGTGATAATTTCATGCCAGATCATTCTCCATAGATTCACTAGTCTGGTATGACTTTTTAACCTATCACTATGACTCAAGTCTCTATTGAGACCGATTGATGTACCCATTTGCAGGATCATACCAAGAAAAACTTGACTGTCCCCACCATCTGCCCCATCACCGTCTTCAGGCGCAAACTTGTGATAGAATCTCATGAAAAGTGAAAACTGGATTATTGGAAGAGCACCACGTCTCAAAATCTTGAATTGATTCAAACACATTTCAGCCGCCAAAACAACCGGCATTCCAATTGGATTATCCAAAATATACTGTTCTTCCACAGTGTTATTGGAGGTTCTACTGACACTCAAATATGCCAACCTTAAAACAATCAAAAGCTCACCGATATAGGCAAAATCAAACTTTTTGGTGATTTTCAGGTTCTTTATCCTTTCCTTGACATCTTTTCTGGCACCTATGATCTCTTGAGTCTTCTCTCTGAATGTACTCTCTGATATGAAAGGCAGGAAAGCAGCTAAGACACCGTCAAAAAATCTATCCACCAAGATCCACAATAGTTTCTCTTCTGGTAAAACTTCCTCAATCTTCATGATCGTTTCCACTTCGTAATCAAATCTCACACGTTTAGGTTCTTCCTTCTTTGAGTTGACTTCATCTATACCCTCATTTTGGATCAATGTAGCTTTGAACTTCTCATCAATGTGTCGACTTCTGGTATTGTTGGTACTCTTCTCCTCCAGAATGATTTCATTGACCAATTCAGATGACTTGATTGTTCTGTCCTTCCAAGGAATTGCCATGATTCTCTTCTCTTTTCTGATTTTCAGTAATATCACTTTTAGGTAAGGGTCCTTTCTTACCAACGAATTGAAAGATAGCGGACCAGCTGCTATGAGTCGTCCGGCACGGACTTGCACTGGGTCATGATAATCATAAAAACTCATGAATTGTGGTTGTTGCATTGAATTGGAGTATTCATGGTTGTCATTGTTTGGAGTGGCATTGGAACTATTCAACGGAGCTTTGTTATTTTGAAAGGAGGGTCCAAAACCAGGACTATTCTGTCTCATATTGGATTCCAGATACTGCACCTTCTCGGGGAGTTTGAAAGCACGATCACTGTAAGTGCCAGTTGGACCCATAATCGACGGCTGATTAGGACCGTATGTGAACGGCGGTGGGTTCATCGTCCCATTTGTGGATGATCTTGAAGGGGAGATCCTGAGGGTACTGTGATCGCTGTTCATCTTGGGCGTCGAGTTCAGAAGGTCAGGAAGTTTCAGTGGTTCTGTATCGTGTGTATATAGCTGATTTACTTGTTTCTCGGAAGCTGGAGACGACTTTGGATTGGTGTCAAAACTGATATGTGCCATTGGGATCGAAGCAGCAACAGCGTAGTTGGAGCTCAGCTTTGTTTCCTCGTTCCAGGAGGGTTCCTGATATAGACACATGTCATTGATACCACTCTTGATGCATCCACCGCATATCGGTCTGGCCTTGTCACACTGAAGTATGTGTTAATAAACTGTCTCGAATACACAGAATGATTTCTGGTCTCACTCACTTTGACTTTCTTCTTTCGGCACTGGTTACAGGACGTGACGATCCTCTTCCTCTTCGGAGCCGACGCTCCTTCGTGGTGTCTGAAGGGGTCTTTGGGCATTGGCGGCAGTGGTTCTTATGCTGTGTTTTGATCTTAATAATAGATCTCGTTTTGTATTTGTTTCTCTATGATAATTGATCGCGGCAGGTTCGCGAAATTGATAGCTAAATATTACGCAACTGTAATGTGTTAGGTTTTTGTGGTTGAGGAGCGAAATTTGGCTCTCAAAAGAGACGAGAAGAGGGCGGAAGTGACAGCGACTCGCGAACGTCGTTTTTTTGAGCTCACTTGCCCAAAATAGTCCTCGGATTGTGGGATCTATTAGTTTAGTATTCTTCTGTGAATATAATATGAATGTGGGGCATAGCCAGTTCTTCAGCCCATCCATCATTAGCGAAACCCAAGGCTCATTCATGCCTCAAAGGCCCATAGGCCTAAGATATACCCAGCGTAAAATTCAGACCAGTTAAGTCCGCTGTTGGGCCGACGCTTGACGTAAAAGTGAGCACAATCTCGTAAATCGCACTGTGATGTAACTTCAGGCACGCCAACCACCAATAAAAATAAATAAAAATAACATAAATAACAAGGGCACCGGAAATAAGACGACACCTGGCCGCGCTGCTACCCATATTAATAGTCATCGAAAATCACTTGCTGTGATATAGAATCAATTGCTAGTGTTTGTTGCCTTTCGCTTGTCAATCGTGTCCACACTCTGGAAGTCCAATGTCCATCAATCCCGTTCCTCCTCCGAGTAAGGCACTGCAACACAGCGAGAAGAAGAGAATAAGAACCCTCAAGTCATGTTTACACTGTCGTCAGAAGAAGATCAAGTGTGATCAAGCGAAACCTGCTTGTGGCAGCTGTACTAAGAAGGGAATTGCACACATCTGTCAGTATGAAGACCCCCAATGGAGCGTCAAGCTAACGAGAGATCACCATGAAAGTAACAATCTATTTGAACACCCACTATACGATGCACAGAAGTCATATGGCCCTACTGCAGACCGCCCTCAGCAATTTGGTCCTGACAATAGAAATAACCCTCCCAATATCAGTGATGTTACTACCTCCAAGGATCTTGAACTGATGCAGATGAATGAGCGTATCAGACAACTGGAAGCTGCCATCGGGCAGCCCATTCGACTCAACAACACTTTGACGCCAAATAATGCTACACCGTCGGCAATCAGACAGACTACAAGCCCTGATGTGGACCATGATGTGATTGATTTCTACAAGCAGCGATTCCCACTATCGCTGAATGCCATACAGGGTCCTTTGTCCTGGGTGTCTCTGTTGAGCAAAGATATTTACCTGAACTCGATATCATTGACTGCTCATAGACTGAAAGCACTGATACATGCCAAAGAAAAACATAATTTCACAAAATCAGATGAAGAGTTTTACAAAAAGTTTGAAAGAGAGGACCAAAATACTGAGTTCCATGATCATGCAAAAGATGATAGAGATGGTAATCTTATAACGCAACTTAAGAATTACCTCACCGACGCGAAGCTGATTTGGCTATTAGTGGACCGATACTTTGAGTCCGAGCTTTACCTTCTTCTTCCATTCATCGATAGGGATGAGTTTAATCTTCAGCTGTTCGATTTAGTTGGCTCTAGAGGAGTTTCATACGTCACTTTGAACCTAAAAAGAAGGGCAGATTTAACAACAGTTGGTGTGCTTCTGCTGATCATGAGGATGTCTTCTCTATCATCTTACAACTTCGGAAAGAAAATCTTCAATACAGATGAAGACTCAGTATACATTCATGACAATCCAATCGGCAAGGATGCTATGGTCATGGTGAATAGGATTCAAAGAGAAGTGACTGCATTCAAGGTGCCGAGTGTCGAAATACTACAGTTCATGATCATGAGAGCTTCTTACGAGTACCTGGGCCCAGAAGAATGTGATTGTATCAGATATGCTAACTCTGCAAGCATTGGTCAAGTGGTACAGTACGCAATTCAATGTACCTTGAATAGAGACCCATCATCCGTGCTGAATACAGCTGACAACAAGAAAAAGAACTCACTCAGAAGGTTGTGGTATGGTGTTGTTTATCTGGATGCATATCAACTGATGACCGTTGGATGTCCTCCAATAATTGACTCAAAGTTCTATGACACTCATTTCCCACATTTAAATGAAAGTGAAGATGAGTTTGAGTATACTGTGAACGAGTGGTTTTATGAACGAGCAAAGCTGTATGAAGTATGCTACCCTTTACTGATGTCCATCTTAAACGTGAGAGTCAAAGGCACTGTTCGAAATGTGAAGGAGCACCTACGTCCATTATTGAATTATGTGGATAACCTGAGAAGTGTGAGCTCCATTGTTGAAAGCCCAAGAGATACACTGATCCAGCGCTCCAACAAAGTGAAAGACTTGTCAACTCTTATCGATTGTCAATCAATGCTGTACATAATCAACTATCACTTTTATCTTTTCTACAATGAGAAGCGGGAAAGGGATTTTTCTATCAAGTATCTCACAGCTACCATGAAGACTCTTTCATCGGTTTACGAAGTCATTTTGTTTCTTGAACCGAATGCTACGGAGTACGACCTTGAAAAACATTTCGGCAATGGATCTATCGTGTTCCCTAAAATAGAGATGATGCTTCACAAGACAACTCAGCTCATGTTTGCCTTATTGAGTCGTATTAAGGGTTTGAAGGCTTTCACAACGAAACTTCCACCTGATGTCTCCTCGGTCATTGAGGACGTTGCCGATATATGCTCCAAGACAGTCACTTACATCAATGCTGTATCTGTCAGAATCTCAAATAAGTATTACCATCCCTGGGTATCAAGCAAAGCTCATAATTTTATTCTCAATGAGGTATTGAGAGTCCAAAAGAATGCGGAGTTCAACACCAATAATCCTGCAGATTATCAGTTCATTAAAGCACTAAGTAAATCAAGAACAGTGGATGAAATGTTTCATTCCTATACCTTGGATGACTTCAACAGGATCAAGTATGAGCTTTTACGGTTTGAAGAAATTAATAGCAAGTATGCTTCCTCTCCTGGTTCGTTGTCATATGATGATATCCTTATGGCTGATAATGATAAACGTTGGTTAGAACAGACCATTGTGGACTACACAGACTTCGAATCGAACTTCAACTATCCATCCAGTGGTGACAGTAATTCCAATGCAGCTGGAGGTGGTGAAATGGATGTGTTCTATGACACACCAGGACTAGGGACTGGGTTGGATTTCTTCACAAACAATGAGCTTGACGGTACGGTAGATCCATTACAGGCTGCAACATCTGATATCAGCATTGATAAGAACAAGGCCGCCGGTGGAGATGAGCCACTGAAGTCTGTACCGTTGGAACACGGTGCAGCTAATGACTCTTTGAGCTTTGAAAAGGTATTCTCAAACCCTTTGTTTTGACAACTAATTGCTGAACTTTTCAATCTTAGCAGAACGAGCATTCATGATATCAAGGTCTCTTACAAGCATGGTACAAACTTCAATCTGAATGACGATACAATATACATATGATATGACTCATCAACGACTAGTTCTGTAGTTTTAGCACGATGTCACGCAGCACTGTAAAGCTAGGCCGTGCTCTGTGCAACACCATCTGCTTCTCCACCCGTTAACAACAGTAGAACGAGTAGCCCCGAAGTGTTGTTCATAGGTTAAGTGTATACTTCACATAGCGGATGTACATCCCAAACTGATATACAGCTTTGGAGTTTCAAATTACAAAATTAAAGTGACACAAATCGAGCCACGGCCGAATTGCTCAAATCAGTTCTGTTTACGCAAATTTTCGCTTTTTAATAATGAAAAACGAAAGATATCGGAGTCAACACTGATGAAAAAGATAATCAAAGTGTCTTGTCCTATACATAATATGACAAACCATTGTTCAACGTTGTCATATTGAATAAGGTTAAAAGCGGTCCATACCAACAAGTAGCATTCAGAACGCGGCATTACACACTCTACATTACAATTGATACCCACAGTATAATCCAACGATATTCAAGTAGAACACCCTTCACACCTGCCTTCTAATACTGTATATAGTGAGTACTAAAGACGCACCAGTGGGAGACCTCATATCTCTGCAGACACAACCTGAACAGCAAAGCACCGACTGGATAGTGAATACACGGCCTTTTGTCTTCGCTCTCAGTGGCTGCGCTAATTTTTTTTTTTTTTTTTTTTTTTTGATTTCCGCTGTTTACAATAAATATTAGACAAGCATTTTGGCATAAACTCAGGTGTAATTAAAGTAAAGCGTAGAAAAATAACAAAAGACTCGTCAGAAATTGGCTAAGAGGCTAATTTAATAGACGTTGATAACCCGCTCGACTCACACGATCTGGCGCTTTCCTCGCTGCTCATCACACTCTACAATCCTACACTCGTTTCGTGATTTGCTCATCTCCGCTGTTTGATTGGTGGACATTAATTTCCAAGGATCTATTGCTACACCCATGGTCGGTCAACGCACAAAGAAAGACCTCAGGGCAAAGGCCGCGAAGAAAGAGCATTCGTCCAGGAGTGCATCGAGAGCATCTGTCTCATCTAGTGGTCCCAAAAGAAACAGGGTTCCAATAAGTTGTACAATCTGTCGAAGAAGAAAAGTTAAATGTGACAAGAGAAGACCAGTGTGTTCGGCATGTGAGACAAATGGGGTCGCACATCTGTGTCACTATGTTGATCCCATATGGGCACAACCCTTAAGCAGTTCTGAGATCACAACTTCGACTGTCGTGGAGACACCTCATACTGATACTGAAATGGTTGAGAAGTTGAGAGAGAAAATAAAAATGCTTGAAGCTCAGTTGAATGCGTCAAATGGTGTGATCTCACCAACTACCATCAGTGATGGCTCTGACTCCACTACGAAAAACACGCCATCCGACATCCCCGATACTTCCAACCCATATGAAACGCTGAATTTATCCAAGAAGTTCGACATGTTACATATCAAAACCACCACAACTGTACATTTGGGTGCCACGTCCTGGTTGGCCATCATGAAAGGTGACCCATACTTACGAGTACTATGGGCTCACATATTCAAGCTTCGAAAGCAGGCTGAAGAGAAGAAATTTCTGAAAAAGCTCAACGATAATGGAGCAACGACCAATATCAATGGTATACCTAGAACGCCCAGCACGATGGATGAACCTATGAAACTAGCAGTGAGACATCTCAATAGTGATATTGCTTCTCCAGGTGCGGCAAGATCTCCATCAGTCGGTGCTACTTGTCCTGTCAGCGGTAAAGACCTGTCACAAGGAAAATGTCCTGTGATACACACATCTGGTAAATGCCCAATAGGTGATGATATTGATGACAAAGGTAAAGCCCCATCTACCGCTGCTGCTAACTTATCAAGATCAATCGATGAACACATTCTTTCAAACTCAACTGATCAAGAGAAAACGAATTCGCTATATGATCCAGGTACCTGCCCTGTTTCTGGGAAGGGAGCCTTTCAAGGAACATGCCCTGTTGCGCACGACTTGCAAGACGAACAAATCAAGATCAAGAAAGAGGCTGCCTCACCTGTGGTTAGCACTGACAAGAAAGGGAAAAGGAAACTGCGTACTCAAGAGAGTGACACCGAAGGAGATGGAAACTCGCCTGAGACTGATAAGTTGGAAGATGAGAGAGTTTGCCCATTGATGATTGGTGATAATTCATTTCTTGATAGACTACGTGGTAAGAACGATGCTAAAACTAACACAGAGCAGAAACCTGCCCCTGCTACTGATCAACCAGATACAAAGAAGCGTAAAAAAGCTGCCAGATCAAACTCTAGTCAGAATGCCAAAGATAAAAAACCAGTGACGCCCGAAGACTTCAAGCAAAATCCCGTTGCTATGATGCAAAGATTCTTACCGAAGAAGAAAGCTCTATGGCTACTGATTGATAGATTTTTCGAGATTCTTTACATCTACATGCCTTTTGTTGACGAAGAATCATTCAGGGAAGAAGCAAAGTTCATATTCGGTGAAAGAGACGATGAAGATCAGAAGGTCACAATCAAGATCAGATCTGGTGTTGATTTCGCACTTGTTGGAACAGTCTGTATCATCTTGAGATTAACTTGGAACACACTACCTGTCAACAACATACACTCTACTCTGAAGCCATATGGTACTATTAAATCATATCCAGAGAACAAAGAAACTATCAAATTTTTACAAAAAGCTGAGAATGAAGTTCCAATCGAACTAGTTGATTGTGTGAAACATTGTTTTTCCAATTTGAAGCTGATGAGAAAGTCGAGTTTGAAGATAGTTCAATGTGCTCTATACATGAAACTATATTTCGTGTTTTCACCACAAGATGGAGACGGTGCCGATGGTAGTGACTCTCAGATCTTTTTAGGAATGATCATTCAGATGGCAATTAGTATTGGTCTGCACAGAGACCCAAAGAACTTTGAGAATTTTGCCAACGAGAAGCAGAGACACTTGTGGAGAAAGATCTGGTTTGAGCTTATCTCTTTGGACATACATCAATCGATGAATCTTGGTTGTCCACGGTCATTACAGAATTATGAAGAGTTCTCAGATACAAAACTGCCTGGTGATACAGAAGACGGTCTGGACTTGGAAGAGTTCAAGGAAGATTTCAAAGAGCTCGCTATCATCAAGAACATTCACACCAAATTCAACATCGATCTATTGATTTCAAAAACAATGGAGATCTTACTCAATGTCAATGTTCCTGCTACCAGAACGCAAGTCGATGGTCTGATCAATGAACTACAAAGAAGTATCAATGGGTTCGGAAAGAACACTGATAGATATGCCTTGTCCCAACTAGGTAAAATATTGATTCATAGAAACAAGGCAGAACCGCTAATTGCATCTGCAACAAGAGCAATTGAGTTCAAACTTCATGTGATTGTGAACATGATGATTTACCTGTTGAACTACATCTTATTTGTCCACTTCGAGCCATTGGCAAATCAATATCCTCAAGCAACTGGAATCGCTAAAAGCTATGCTCAGAAAGCTTTGGATTGTGCTTTGGACGGTTATAGAAACTGTACATTGTTTTTTGATGCAGGACTAGAATATTTTGGACCTGGTGTGGATTTGGTTCTTTCCCCATTACTGTTATTAATTGGTCATCGTTCTATCCAGTTTATGGTCTCTTTGATTTTGAGGTCCAGATGTGGACCATTTATGAAACCAACCACTACATTAGAGCCAAAAGATAGAACAACTATCAATCCAAAGAGTTTCAATGGTGCTCTAGATGTGAGAAATGGATTTAACAACATCGACAACAGAAATCATGATCTGAATGGTGTAAATATTGCGGACTGTTCAGAACAGTATAGATCAGTGTTCAGTGTTGATGTGAACTCTGGTGAAATCTTGGCTACCATCTTATTAGAACACATGGATAACTTCCATACGTTAGCTGAGAAACTTGGTGAGAAGTACCCATATAGTTGGAGAATGAGTAAAGCTGTTGGGTTCTTCATTACATTATTGAAGAAACCAATAAACGTTGTGAAGAGTATAGTGAAGACCGAGAACGTTGAGGATGTTGAGAATAATACTGGCTTTGCGTCTTCTGTTCTGAACTCAGTACCACTATTCCTATCTACCGACGAGGAAAACCAGACGAGAGGATCAGTTTCCTACAGCAGAAATGAGTTCCAACTACCACAACATTCAAACTTCTTTGATGGTTCATCGGCTGCACCATCGCCAGCAACTTTCAAGATGCCAGGACAATCACCATTCACATTACCAAAACTTCCTGCCGATTCCCCTACGCCTGTTTTTTCCAACTTTGCCTCAACCACATCTGACTATGCACCAACACCAAATAATCTCAACTCGACTTCAAACTCATTCAGTCTCGCTTTCGGAGACAACAACAGTATATACGAGTCCATGTCCAACAACCCAATCAACACTGTGGACGATGTTGGCGAGCAGTTCCCAGAATTAATTCAAGCATCCGAGAGCTTCAGCAACTTCAACGATGATAAAGCCTTCGGTGATATGTTTGGCCTGATAAATGGCGGAGAAGGGACCGGTGCTGAAGGAGCCAATGGAAGTAGTGGTCTCAGTGGTGGATTAACCCCCGGAGTTTCGGGCTTGGACATTCCAGGCGTGGACTTCAACAACATGATGGGTGGAAGCTGGTTCAGTTAGAAATTTTTTGATTAATTCCTGATGTGTCTTTGTGCTCTAGGCTGTACTTTGTAGTGACGCGGACCGGAGTTATTGGACTTTGTACATACAAACTCAAGCGAATGCGGTAATTTTCGCGTGTTATGCTCTGGAACTCGCGGCCTGCTCGAGGTTTTTTTAATATCCGTTAAAAAGTCATTAAATCCACGACTATAGATTTGCCAGTTAAGCATTAATTTAGGTGCTCGCTAAGTAGTTTCAGTGACAAAGTTTTCAACCAAACGATAGTGGTAAGGATTAGTACTTACAGAAGCAGATATATCACTGATTTTCCTTCCTTGAACCATCATAACGCTTGTCCGAGTTGGTTTGTCGTGTTTCAGTGAAAAAGCAGCCGATAGAGAATGTCAGATCATCAACAGCAAGCACAGGGTTCCCAGTCTACGAAGAGAAACTCGGTCGAAGACATACTCAACGAATCTCAACCAGCAACTCCGGGGATCTCACCGGGGTCACAGTCCACTACAAATACAAACACCAATGGTCAAGATAAACACCATAAGAAACGTATGAGGGTCCCTACATCGTGCTCTGTTTGCCGCAAGAGGAAAATCAAGTGTGATAAACAGAAACCGGTATGTGGTGCCTGTGTGAAGAGCAATGTCAAGCATCTCTGTCACTTCGAAGAGCCATCATGGTTAACATCCGAAGACTTATTGAAACATGCTAAACCGGCAGAATCCGAATCAGCTGGGACGAGTCCTAATGTTCCCTTCACCACTTCCATTCCAACCATAAGCCAGAACGACGTCCCGGTCTATCCACCAGCTGTTCCTCTGGAGTCGGTCCCAGTGACATTCACGCAACAAACAGCAGCTGTTCGATCTCCTCTTCCACCATCCCAATCGGCAAATGTCATAAACGGTGTCAATATAAACGATCTACCACAAGAGGCTAAGAAGTTATTTGAGGAGCTGAGCTTCAGAGTCAAACATCTCGAAGCATCTATTGCAGTCCATGATCTATCCAACTCATACCAAGATTCGAGCCCCAAGGATGAGAAGAGCTACTCTCAAAAACCTGATAAGCAATCTGACCAGTCAAACTTCAACATATCTCAAAATGATATTGGGAGCTCATTCGTGGATCCTTCATTCTATGACTTCAATCCCAATGCTGAGATTGAATTTTTCAACTATTTGCCATTCATGATCAAGAAGACCAGACTTGAGAGTCATGGTCCATTCTCTCTGATAGCAATGCTAAGAAAAGACGTCTATTTGAAAATACTGTGGATGCATATCTGGAAAGCTATCGAACCACTCAGTATGCATCAACATGATCATAGACAGCATTTTTCCGCTGATAAGGTAGCTGGTTCTTGTGTCGGTATTCTCATTTCAAAAGCAGGAAAGAGCCTGTCAAGTTTCTTGGAAGTCAGAAAGCAAAAGAAGGACCAGAAAGATACTACAGCTCAGTTGAGGAAAGCAAATCTTGAACTAGATGACTTAATCTTAAGAACTTTACCCAACAAGAAAACAATCATGGCATTGTGTTTTAGATTCTTCAAGAGCGTTTACCCATTCTTGCCATTTGTTAACGAGAACTCCTTCTTTACTGAGATTGACGCTATCATTGGTCCATTAGGTTTCAACAATGAGAAGGTCAAACAACTGAAGATCACCTCGAGATACGATTATGCAACCATCGGGCTACTACTATTGATCTTGAGATTCGCTTACCTCTCAATCACCGAGGAAGAATTCGATGACCATCCCGATTTCAAGTCTTTGAAGAACGATCCAACAACTTATAATACTTTATATGCCATTGATAGATGTTTGAACCACTACAAGTTCTTGAGAAAATCATACAGCATGAAAGTTATTCAGCTGGTCTTATACTACAAGCTTTACTCCAAATATTGCACAGAGGACGATGATGTTTCAGACTCTTCTGAAGGTCAGATCATGCTAGGTACTGTCTTTGCTATGGCTTATAGTATTGGACTCAACAGAGATCCTGCTCCACTGCTCAGGCTAACCGGTTCAACAAAAAAGAAGCCTCAGGCTCAACTCTGGAGAAGAATATGGCACAAGTTGCTTGAGCTTGATTGTATGGAGAGCATCGTTCTTGGAATCCCGTTACACTGTCCTGATGATAGGTCGTATGATACCCCACTACCATTAGATGATCCTGATGACGATGATGTTGATACCTTCATCACCCAAGACTTCAAGTTTGTTGCGACGAAGAATCAGCTCTTCAGAGATGTTTGCAACGCTTGTCTAAACATCAACAGGCCACCATCAGTTCTACAGGTTCTTCACCTTATAAAGAGAATCGAAACGTTCACCCTGTCCAATCTGGGATCAATGAAGGATATAGTCAATGATTCAACTCTAAAGCCATACGTAAAGGTCAAGAAGATTGGATATCTGATTGAAGCACATTCACTCCTATTGTCGTTAAATATCAGAGTTTTTGGACACTTTGTGGATCTCAATAATCAACAAAAGACTCTATTTTATCTTGAAGAATGCCTTGTTTTATCACTGAAGATTGCCAACTCTACCATGAACATGGTCTATAACGAGAAATACTATTTTGGTAAAGGGTTTTCGTTCCACTTGAAACCAATGGCTAACAGTGCCGTGACGAAGGCGACTATGTTCTTGTGCTCTATCATCTTGAATGCTCAACATGCCAAGCAGCTCTCTCCTGATGGTGATATCATGCGTCAAAAGCTCTTATCTGATCTCTCTCACGAGGTCTTGACAAACTTGGATAATATATTACAGCTTCTAGATAGACTGAGCATCAAACAATATAACTTTGCTAGAGTTGTTATGGCATTCCGTTTGTTCTATCATCAACTGAGAGATCCAGCCTTCAGCTTCGTGAGTGCTGCTGCCGCTGTCACTTCTCAACTCAAGGAGAGATCTCATGATAGGCTACTCCATGAGCAATTATATGATGTGAGAGCTGATGAGATTCCAAAATCAAACTATATGATGAGCTTCCTGGACTGTGAACTCGCTCGTCTAACATCGAAATGTCAAACAGATCTTTTGACCATTCTACAACCTGCAACTTCAAAGTCCACCTTCTCAGATCAGAAGCAACAATCAGGAAGTCCAGATGCTCAAAAGTCATCAGCTCAGTGTGTATCCACTGGAAGCAGTGCATCTTACGTCGGTGCAGGAACCTACTACAATCCAATCAGTGGTACATATCATAAAAAGAACTCGGTCTCTGGACCTTCTCTCAATGGTTCTGACAGCTCTTCCTCATTAGCGAACCCATCACCGTTGACATCTGCCTCGATTAACTTCGACAACATATTCGAGGATAACTCTGCTACCAGTTTGAACAAATTACTGAATCCAGATTTCAACCTGAATGGATCTTATGACCCAAGTTTACTGACCAGTGAGGAGTATTCAAGTTTATTTGGTGTGTTCGAGGACTACAATGTTCATTCAGGACCAGCTTACGAAGAGCTGTGATCCGCTTTAATACCTATAACACTCCTTTGATAGAAGATACTTTGTAGTGAAGTGTAATATGTGTCGCGCCACTTACCCGATTTGGAAATTGCGATCACACTATAATTAAAATGGACTGACAAAAGAGTCACAATTATATAAAACGAAGTCTTGACTCTGCTTCTTGCTCTTCTCTGATTATCACACATCAACAACCAGCTCCAGAATGGCACAAGAAGAACCACTTGTTTGTATGTCAGATCGTTTGTCATCCTAGGATGTAATACTTACAGTATAAAACCAGTCGCACCAGAGACCTACCAATATGACAAAGATTCACTCGACATCACTGATGTCAATCCAAATCCAATAGTCCAATTCAACAATTGGTTCAAAGAGGCACAGAAAGTCGAGAAAATTCCAGAATCAACCAACTTCTCCACAGCTGAGTTACCTTCTGGTCGTGTCTCTTCCCGTGTCGTGCTATTCAAAGAATTAGATAATAAAGGATTCGTGATCTTTTCGAATTGGGGTAGCTCGAAGAAAGCCAGAGCTATCAAATCCAATCCACAAGCATCTCTAACATGGTTCTGGCCATCATTACAACGTCAAGTGAGAGTTGAAGGTCCTACTGAATTCATAAAGAAGGAAGAATCCCAGATATATTTTGATACAAGACCAAGAGGTTCAAGGATCGGTGCTTGGTCAAGTCCACAATCCACCGTCATTGAAGGCCGTGAAGAGTTCGATAGAGTATACGCCGAGAGAGAAAAAGAATTCGAAGGGGTGGAGCAGATCCCTGTTCCTGATTACTGGGGAGGTTTGAGAGTCATCCCATTGGAGATCGAATTCTGGCAAGGTCGTCCAAGTCGTCTACATGATCGTATTGTGTTTAGACGTGAAAGTGAAACTGACGAGTGGAAGATTGTCAGAATCGCACCATGAACATAGATATCATTATAATCAAAATAGATATAAAATATCATGATTGAATTATAAGGTAAAACTCGATAAGATCATATCGACTTGAGACTGGATAGCTTTTGATCCTCTGGAATCGAATTTTTGCAGCTCAAGCTGGATGGTTTCCAGTTCATGTCTATCAAACGAATTGATCAATGAAGAGGGTTCCTTAATGTAAATGTAACCTATCAGCAACGCAAAGTAACCACTTGAAGTGTCACTTATGACCGAGAAAAGTCTTCGTAGCTTCCTGATATTTGTCTTATCAATAATGATTTTGAAACAATCAGGTTCCTCAATCAGATTGATTAAAAGACCAAAATACAACAATCTCAAATCATCTTCTTTGACGGTCGTCGAGCCGTTCACAGCTTTCTCAACCAGCAAGGGCTTGTTAACCAAATGAGGCTTCTTCACAGATAGAGCAATCAGCAGTTTCAACGTCAACGTATGAGTCTTGTAATCCAGTTCATATCGATGCCTCAAGATGGTACTGATATAATCAACATTATCATCAATTTCATTACTACTAACATATTTCTCTAGAAGAATTAACACCATCTGGTAAGTCTTTTCATTGAGCAGGTGAATATCACTGAGGAGTCTCTTCAATGCATGATATATGTCTCTATTCACAAACACAGCGTTCTGAAGTAACAGAGTCAAGGCAAAGAAAGCACCACTATAGTGAGCATCTAGCTTCTTTTTGAACTCCTGAAATAGCGTCTTTAAATTCCTGGATCCCTTGAGTATATCAATTTCCCCAGTATCTTCGAGTAACAATATCATTATGCGTATCATTCTGGAATCGAACGTTATCGAATCATGGTGACCTTCTGAAACATTGCACAATATGAACCCCAGGAGATATCTTTCGATAGGGTTATATTCGTTGATATTCTCATGTAGTGAAACTAACCCGTTGTTTTTGATCACTGTAGCAAATTCATCATCAAATAAACTCAGTGCAAGGTCCATTAACCCAGACACTTTCGAGTTCGAAGCTTCGATTCCGTCAAGAATGAAGTTCAGTTCATCCTGCAATTGAGTACTCAATCCTTGAGCTCTCAATCTGGTGATTGTTTGCAGTGGTCTGCTATCTTCCATGAGTGTGGAGTCATTATCATCGTTTTCCTTGTCATTCTCATTGTCAGCAAATTCGTCATTGACGGAATGCTCTACCTCATTTGTGGTATCAGCATAGTCTTTCTCAACAAGGAAACTTCTCTTGTCTCCATATGTTCTGAAGGTTCTCTTGGAGGGTAGCGACTTAGAGGTTGAGTTTGATGGAGATTGTCCTAATGGATCTGGAGTTTTTCCTGCTTTGTTCTCGTTCTCGTCATCATCCGTTTGTGAATTGAAGAACTTCACGACATCCAGTTCGTTAGTGAATGAGCCAGTACTCTGTGAACTTGTGGTTGATTTTGATGGGGATCGGAGCATTGTCTTGGTTAGCAGTTTCCTCTTTGGTGATGCGTGTATCACTTGTTGGTCTAAGAAGTCCCAATCATCAGCTGGATTGTCTTTTTTAGATGTTTTCTTCTCTTGACTTGGTGATTCGAATATCAGTCTTCTAACCGGTGATGGATCAATCTTATCTTCCAGACTTGGCGTCAATTCCCTTTTGCGTGGTGACCATGAAGGAGACCATGATGGTTTCTTGTCTGCCTCGACGAAAAAGCTGTTCAGAGTGGGCAGTGGCTGTTCTTTCGGTAGATCTTCAACTGGTGGTTCTGATGTTTGTCGCCTTCCGGATCTAGGGCTCTTCCTGACGATTGGCTTGTGGTTTCCTTCTGTCAATGCAAACACTGGAGCGGAAACATCCTTCTTCTTCTCTCTGGGACTCACCAAGGTCCTTCTGGCTCTCTTTACTGGACTCTGGAACGGCGATGTCAGCGGTTCTACTTTGTCATCGCTCTCAGTGGACTGGTGCTCCAAAGCGTCTGAAAACGTCGCCAGCTCATTGGCCTTTGTGGGAGACAGTTCAAATCCGCTGTCTAGCTGGGCCGGTCGTCTCCGCAGACGCTTCCCGTACACTCTGGACATGCCACAGTAACTCGAAACAAACAATGTCTGAACAATGATCTTGATTTATCAAGAGTCCCGCGAAATTCACGATCAACTTTTACTTTTGTTTACTACGCGTAGTTTAATCAAGAAGCATTGAACAAACATAGATTCCGCCAAAATGTACGGTGATGCTGCTAACAAGCTGATCGGGGAGGCTAAGAGAGCACAGAATCTGGATGGGCTTACGCTTTTCCAGGACGAGCTCGTGCGGAGTATTGTGAGGGAGACAAAAGAACTAGAGAATACAGCTGAAGCTCTGGTCGATGAGCACGATGGAGATGATCGAAGAAACCAGTGTCAACTATTCGTGGCACACTTGACAATGAGGCGTAATAAAAGATGTCTCCTGGCATACGAAAAATTGAGGGCAGAGAAGCTTGATAGATTGGTATGGGATAATCAAGACGTTGAGATAAAGAACCATAATGAACTGGACTATTTCAAGAACTACTCGGATATACTGATCAATTACAAAAGTGCATTTCCGGAGCTGGATCTCTCTGGTTCATTGGAGCCTCCAAAGGACGTGTTCATAGATGTCAGAGTGCTGAAAGATGCAGGCGAGATTCAGACAGAATACGGTGTCTTCAATTTGACCAAAGATTCACAATTCTTTGTGAGGAAGGCAGATGTTGAGAGATTGATACAACAGGGTTATTTACAAAAGATATGATGATATGGTACAATGCATATTTATTGTTAAGTCATTAAAAATTCGTATGTGCGTAATCGATTTATGATCACATGAAGTTGAATTCGTCACTTTGGGCTTTGGCATTCATTCTTGCCTTACGGAACATTTGATCTTTTGGATTCTCCTTCTTCTTCTTATTTGGATCCATTGATTTACCACCCAGTTTCTTTGGTGTTTCTCTCAAACCGAAACTTTTAGCCAGATGACCAAGATGTAATCCTTTCACGTTGAAGACATCTCTTTCACTTGATAAATGTGTAGCATATGCTCTGATATGACTGGTGAAACCTTTGATGGCTAGTTCATGAGCACCTGGATCTTCCAATAACCATCTTTCAACGTCCAAATGCCATGTAGTAGCATCTGTATCCCATTTTCTACCAAATCCATTCTCCAAGATCTTTTCGAAAGACTGATGTTGAACACCATTTGGATGGTAAGATGAAATCTTGGCCAAATATTTCTCCTCCGATGGCAACAAGAATAAGATGGACTTACCTGCTTTACCAGCACGAGCAGTACGACCGATTCTATGCAAATGGTCTTCTGTGGCAAAAGGTGGGTCATACTCAATAACGGTGGAGATATATGGAAGATCTAAACCTCTAGCAGCAACATCAGTACAGAAGATGATTGTATGTTGAGTTTCTGGGGCTTTTGTAAATGCTGATAATGTAGATGTACGAACTTGTTGGGACAATGAACCATGTAGCTTGTAAATGAAAGTGTTGTGACCTAACAATGGAGATGTCAATGCAGTAGAGTGATTATCGGCATCTTCTTCTTCGCCATCTTTGTTCAGTCTTTTACCATTTTTAGCAAACACATTGAAATGGAAGTCAACTGAATCTGAACAACTCAAAAACACCATTGTACGGTTTCCAGTTGTTTTCACCACGATTTCTTTCAGGATAGAAGCCAAGGTGACAAGTCTTAATTTTGGCGGTACCACAAGAACCTGTTGCAATAATTGATCAGGAGCAGCAACGTTCTCAATTAGTTCGAGGTCTTCGACATCAGGAACAGAGTTGGCACTGACAGTTTCAGGGTCGTTCAGCGCAATCTCACCTAGTTTTTTCACATTAGATTTGATTGTAGCAGAACACAGAACGTTGATTCTCTTGTGTGGTAAACTTGGATAGAGTTTTGTCGTGGCAGAAATTCTCGAAGTTGTTTCGATATCTTTGATAATCTTTGTGATGGTCTCTTCAAACCCTAGTTCCATCAGTTTATCACCTTCATCTAACACAACATATCTAATATTCGATAAGTCTAATCTCTCAGTGTTCTCGATATGATCAGCCAGTCTACCTGGTGTAGCAACAAGGATATTGACACCTTTTCTCAATCTAGCCTTTTCTGACTTCTTCTTCTCACCACCAATGACGATACCTGGGACAATTCTATGACAACAATGACTTAAGTTCTCAATGACTGCGTAGATTTGTGTGGCTAATTCTCTTGTTGGGGTCAAAATCAATGCAAAGATACCAGTTGAACGATTCAATGATTCAACATCCATCAACTTCTGGAAGATTGGCAACACGAATGCAAGAGTCTTACCAGAACCAGTCTGTGCCTGGACGAACAGATCTCTTTCTCTAGCCAATAGTCTTGGTAAGACGGATCTTTGAATTTTGGTAGGATTTTCTAACTTCATGTACTCTTTCAGTTGTTTTGTCAGGTTATCATTTAACCCAAGACCGTCGAACGAGGTAGAATCTGCAAGAGGAGCATTGGATGGTGCATGTTCTTCTATCTCATTGTTATAAACTCTTTCTTCTACTTCAGCATTCGAAGTGAACAAAGATGAAACAAAAGTATTATCTCTTCCAGCGACACCTCTACCTTCAGCGAATCTACTTTGTTTTGAAGGACCTCTTTGTTCAAAGCTCTCATTATGACGTCTCTTCCTTATCATACTGTTATGTGATTCACCATCTTTACGATCAGCAAGAGGCTGTGAGTTAGATTCTGATCTCTGTGGTACTGTGTCCTTCTTCTTGAACCCTTTGGCCTGCAATTGGGCCTTTCTACGATCTCTCCACTTCCCACCAACAACTTTTGCCTGTGATTTCGAAGACCTTATTGGAGCACCTGTCGTCTCTGAACTGATGTTCAAAAAAAGATCGTCATCCATTATGACTTGTGTATCTATCTGTATCTGATAATATCTGGATCCTGGAGCTCATCTCATTGAAAATGGCATAAAATTTTTTATAAAACGGTTTCGCGAAAACTGATGTGAAAAGAAAAAAAAAAAAAAAAACCGGTCTGGGCAGGACAAAATCCAATAGTTACATCTACGGGCCAAGCAATTGCCAAAAACAACAAGTTAATTGTGACATCAAATGAGTAAACATTTCTCTAACTGGCCGATGGATCACGAGACCCCCGTAGACAAGTCTCCAGTGGAAGATATGCCGGAGACCATTGAAATGAAGAAAGATGCTACAAAGTTCAAGGAACTGCGGCTGTTCGCGTTGTTTTGTTTCTTTAGCATCATCGGTGTTCTTGCTAGAAAAGGGCTTATAGTGCTAACGAGCTATAATGGTTCATACTTGGGTGGTGTTGTGTGGGCGAATTTTGCTGCTTGTATCATCATGGGAATTGCCAACTCAACGCCTAGGGTATGGTTTGATGACATCGAGAAGAAGAATATAATACTATATACTGCCATCACGACTGGATTTTGTGGGACATTCTCGTCTTTTGCATCTATGCTACTTGAAGCATTTGTTCAATCTGCTGACGTTGTTCCGCATGCACAATATAACTTCCCCAATCCTGCATATGGTATAATGGAAGCTCTTTCGGTACTCATTACCCAGATGGCCGTATCAATGGCTGGATTTCAATTCGGAGAACATTTAACAGAGCAACTGGGGGGATTTATAACATACAACAGAGATACAGTGAAAAGACTAGAACTCATATTCATGATCGCTGGTGTGTCTTCCTGGATAGCAGTGATCTGTATGATCAAAATCAAAAGCTGGAGATCGTGGATATTTGCATGCATTATATCTCCAATTGCTTGTTGGCTGAGGTACTACATCTCCAAAAAACTGAACACAAGGATCGCAACGTTTCCTCTCGGGACTTTCACAGTTAACATCGTTGCTACTAGTATA
Organism: Wickerhamomyces alni; assembly: GCA_949709075.1. Lineage (NCBI taxonomy): Eukaryota > Fungi > Ascomycota > Saccharomycetes > Phaffomycetales > Wickerhamomycetaceae > Wickerhamomyces > Wickerhamomyces alni. The sequence continues at coordinate 164,528 of CATIXA010000004.1, read as the reverse complement.
CTGGCGATACTCACAATACTAAACAGAGGCGTGAAGCTACACAACAGTGAAAGAATAGTACACAATTTTGTGGGTTGTCATATGATTAGTGGTTTGGAAGATGGCTTCTCAGGGACTATGTCGACTGTGAGTACATTTGTCAACGAGCTTAACAGTCTGAAGGTCAGAGATCGTTGGGTGTATGGGCTGGTTAGTATTATTGTTTCTTATATTTTGGTGGTTTTGATATTGGGTTCTTTCACATGGTCGGTTGGGTTGACCGACCCTTTATGTTCATAAATAACATGTTAATATTAGTAGTGTACTTCATTGTAGGATTATCATGTACTCACAAATATGGAAAGTTATAAGGACTGTTCACTCGAGGTTTGAGATGGTCCTTAAAGTTCATCGATTTTACCATATGATAAAGTCTAAACTCGACATCTCAGTGAAGTCTCAATGCCGACGAGACCTCTTTGAATGATATCACTGACGCATACTCCAAGTAAGGAATTATATACTGATCACAACACTCGATGCTCTATCAAGAATCGCAACGACCTGAAAACTTTTGATCGATGAAGAGTCTCGTAGATCAAACCGATTGTGCCCATTGATACAAACTATGAGACTCATCAAACGAAGGAGGCCCATTTTGAAATGAGAGAGAAGCATAATCATATGGAAGCTCTCTGTAAGCTAACAGGTGGTGCCCACCATGCTAACCTTATCGAATCTTTAAACTGGAAGCCCATCCATAAATCTAAGGACCTTTTCTTTTCGAATCCCGTATGATCCTTTTGTAGAAATGACTCCTATTCAACGACTGGAATGATTTTTATTCTTCTTGAAAGAACAAACAATCGCTAAAAAAAGAAGATTGAACCGGTCAACAATGGCATGTGCTTGACATAATCAATCTCCTTTGATGTGAAGGTGAGAATCCAAAACCGACAAATCAGACCATCCGATAATCAGTATTATTTTTGCTGTAATGGAGATACATCTAAGCCATGACACAACTTCTAAAAACGAAGGGTCCTTTTGTAAAGCTATATCATCCCGGTCTCGGGTAGACCCGACAGTTCGAATCAGAATTGATGGCAGAAACGTCAAGGTTGGTGGAAACATCATCTCAAATCAAAGTCAGACACACCAACGACGGAGCTTCAAGAGTTATTCGGGTGTTGTGGTGTTCGGGTGAAACAATGTCAGTCCTAGGGCATTCTTTATCATCATACGGTTTCAAGATGATCCAAATCGAAGTCGGTCATCCAAATATCCAGTTCATCCAGTCATATAGATCAATAATCAATCAGTTAACGCTTCGAGCAACCAACTTAATCCCATCAAGCCCTTGACGAGTGACAGAGCAGCTCTTCTTTGAGACTCCTGGACATCATCACTCAGATTCCCCATAAAGCCAAGTGAACAGCCAAAGAACCGAAAGAGCAAAGACTGAAGAAACCCCGTCTGTTTCCATAATTTTTCATGCTACGCTACGCGAAAACGCGTGAAAATCCACGTGATTATCATGTGTCTCGTAACAACACGTAAACAGAGATTCTGTTCATATCTGTTCTACAATCTTCACTTTCTTTCAAACAAATGAACTAGCCGCCGTCGTCAATTGTTGATGGTTTTTGTGACATGGGGACTGCTGATGAGTTTGATGATGGTGACACAAGTGATATGTCGGGTACTAGTCGAGATCAGGACGAGCCACTTGGACAATTGAATGAAAGTGACACTAATAAGTTGATCAATGTGAGCGATGTGGTGATTAACAGTATCGAAATACTGGACAGCGAGGATGACGACAGTGGAGATGATCCATTTACAGCGGTTATCAGAAATCGCGCTCAAACGGATCCTACAGAGCAATTTGACCAACTGAAAGGGATGCTTCTACATCAAAGATCCAAGACTGAACCACCACTGAAGATCAAGAAGTCATCTAGCCACTCCAGGAGCTTACTTGATATACTTCTCCCTGATGACCTATTGGATAACACTTTACCACCTAATGACTTCAGCATGATCACATCCACCCAGTTGACAGCACAGACGAGCTTGATTGAGGAAAGAGAGTACTGCATTGTTGAAGAGGCTCCTATAAAGTACACCAAGATTTTCCCAGATATTGAGGAACAAAACAACAGTACTGAATCCTCCTATATACTGAGAGAGTCACCTCCATCGGAATTTGATAATTCCTACATGAATGTGGATGCTGAGCATTCAAAGAAGATTGAGCCAGAGCCAGAACGTACCACAATTTTTGATCGTGAGATAATTGTGGATGCTACCAACCAAAACTTGACTGATGAGCGGGAAGTTCTACCCAATGATTGTTTTACTACTGGCGTTACATCAAACTCAGCGGAGTCAGTGGGAAAGACCCTGGATCATGTCGTAATAATTGATGGTCAAATGACTCGCTCCATGAGTGACCAAACAGATACGGTAAAGTCCTCCACAGAGACACACAAGGCAGCGAAGGACCAACAGGAGATTTCTGCTCAGTCTCAGCACTCAGAGAAGATAACAGAGGAAGAAGTGACCCAGTCGGTTAGCATCAGATGCAACAAGAGGAAATCTACCTTGGTTAAGCTTTGTGCTAACAGAAATCCAGTGCCGTACAGGGTTGGTTTATCGAGACGTGCTAATGTGAGTCATCTTCATTCATATCTTGCAAAAAAGTAAGCAGTTATGTACTTCAAGGCTCATGAGCACATGCAACCAGGCATGGTGGTTTTGTGGTGCATGTTTGAAGGTATTGTTTGCATCTGACACAAAAATGGGCCAGGGGATGTTCGCTAGAAAAAACTAGCTACTATAACACAGCTTTGTGGTATTTCCCTGCAGTGGAGAAGGAGATCAACTAACGAGTGTTCAGCTACAACAGTATGCTACAAAATAGGATGAACGATGAAAACATGCAAAACGGCTATTCACAGTTCAATCAAGACTCAAAGGAACCATCCAGATCCAACAAATATCAAACACCAGCGTTGCATAGGGCTCCATATCATCAATCAAGATCATATTCCATTCTTTCATCCAAACCACATGGCTCAAGGGTCCATTCAATCAGGGAGCTCAAAGCGATCCAGCAGATACAACAAGTGAAGGTTCATGACTCTACTACAGTGTTAGTTGGTGATTCAAATTGTGGGAAGTCAAGTTTGGTTCTATCGTATACGAATGAAGCATTCTCAAGACCACCTAAGACCGTTTTGTTTGAAACTTATGAGAAGATGATCAAAGTGAACCAGAAGAACATAGTGAGACTCCATATCTGGGACTTTCCTGGTGATGATTCATTCGATAGATTCAGACCGTTGGCTTATGCAAATGCAAAGTGTATCGTGATTTGCTTCACCTTGGATGAGTTGGATAGCTTGAATAACATCAGAGAGCGCTGGATTCCAGAGATTGAATCACATTGTCCCGGAGCCAACAAGTTCATCGTCGGTATTGGTTCAGAAGTGAGATATGACAGAACAAAAGTTGATAAGGTGCCCAAGTTTGATTACTGCTATAAGTTTGCTAGATCTTTGAATTGCAAGTACTCCGAGTGTTCCTTGATCGACCCCAAGTCGTTCATCAAGATCTTTGAGAAGATCGCACAAGAAAGCATAGGAGAATGTGATGATAATGAAGACATGTTGAAAGTAGCCAAAACAAGAAACAACACTATGCAAGGTAACTTTGATGGGGACAAAAGTCTGCTTGGATACACCATATCACCAGTCAGGAAGACCTCCTTTAAGAGGAAACCCCAGTATTGTGTACTCATGTGAACAGAATGCTATTTCTCTGATTCAAGTTGATCTGTATCCGTTTGTTGTGATTCTGACGCGTTCTCTGCTGGAACTTCTGGTGCGTCATCAGCCAGAGATGCCTTCAGTTGTTCCATCTGCGCAAGACCATCGTAGAAATGGCTCCATAGATTTGCGACACTATCGAACTCCTTACCAACAGCTATGGTTCCTTCCAATGAACGATTCAAAGCATTGATGTTATTCAGGACCGAGTCCATCGACACTGTGATTTCAGAGATCAGAGCATCCCTTTGTTTCTCGAAATACGTCAGCTGAGGTTTCTGTTTCTGTTCTTTCTGTGCCATTTCTTAATCTTCGTAACCGGTCGTAACTTCTGTTTGTTTGATGAAGTAGTTGAAGGTTATTTGTATTTGTTGTTTGTTTACTTGTAATTTTGGCGATGAATTGTTGTCAGTACTGAAGACCAATGAGGCAATTTTCGCGGACTCATCGTCGTTTAAAAAAAATTTGTGACATAAACGTTGGTCTTTGGTTCTGTCTCTTATTGTCGAACAAAATGCTATATTTGATTGGTTTGGGTCTTTCATACGAGTCCGATATCACTGTTCGTGGTCTTGAGATTGTAAAGAGATGTAAAAGAGTCTATTTGGAAGCTTATACTTCCATCTTAATGGCCGCTGATAAAGAATCACTTGAGAAGTTCTATGGTCGTGAAGTCATCTTGGCTGATAGAGAATTAGTGGAGGGTGGTAGTGATATCATCTTGGAGAATGGTCAAGAAGATGATATTGCATTTTTGGTTGTCGGTGATCCATTTGGTGCAACTACACATACTGATTTGATCATCAGAGCTAGAGAATTGAAAATCAAAGTGGAGGCCATTCACAATGCTTCTGTCATGAATGCCGTTGGTGCTTGTGGTTTACAACTATATACATTTGGTCAAACTGTGTCATTAGTGTTCTTCACAGATAGTTGGAGACCAGACAGTTTCTATCAAAAGATCTTGGAAAATAGAAGAATCGGACTTCATACCTTGGTCCTACTAGACATCAAAGTTAAAGAACAAAGTATTGAAAACATGGCTAGAGGAAGATTGATCTATGAACCACCAAGATACATGGATATCCAAACCGCTGCACAACAACTTCTGGAAATTGAAGAAAAGAGAAATGAAAAATGTTACACTCCAAACACCCCAGCTGTTGCCATTTCAAGATTAGGATCTCCAGAACAATCATTCAAAGCTGCTACCTTGAAAGAACTAGCAGAATACGATGCTGGTGAACCACTACATTCTTTGATCATTCTTGGAAGACAAGTACATGATCTAGAGCTGGAATATCTTTACGAATACGTTGATGATAAAGAAGCATTCAAGCAGTTCGTTATCGAGGATCAAGAATTCTTCAAACCACCACCATACGTTCCGCCTGAAGAGGATGATTTCAGCGATTAGTTATGTATTGTGTTGAATAAATAGATAAATAATGAAACTATATGCGGTAGATTCAGTTCTAGATCACTCAGATTTCTTGACTACTTCTAGACAGCTCTCTTTGATGTGTTGTTGTTTCCAAGTTCTTCAATTGGATACTGTTATCCCCATCGAGTTGATTCTCTTCATCCAATGATACATAATATTCATCCTGGTCATTTTCTGGTTTATAGTATATCGTTAATATAGCGGAGCCCACCACGATGATTATACCTAGCCAACTAAAGATGTTTGGAGTGTGTCTCCAAATCAGATATTCCCATAGTAGTCCGAACACGATCTGGGAGTACATCATCAATGACGTTCTTGACGCCTTCTCTCGTTGCAGACCAGTTGTGAAAAGAAACTGTGTGAAGAAACCAGTGACACCAATTCCCAACATATAGAACCACTGCTTGGGCGAATCGGGTATGACAAAATGGATATCTGGAGACAGTACAATGCCCGCAAAAGTGAAGACGGCAGTGACTATGGCATAGTATGCTACTGTTTGCACAGGGTTTACATCCTTCCCAAGAAATCTTATCAACACAAAGACAATAGCACTGCATGCAACACCGATCAGAGCAGATATTGTGGCTATGAGTCTCTTGTTAGGGTCAGATGTCTCAACGTTTTTGTCAACGTCTAGATTTGTACCAAATAAGAATGCCGGTCTAGCAATGAGGAACACCCCAATCAGAGAAGAACCCCCGCCAATGATCTCAACAAGACTGACTTTCTCTTTAAGGAATACCGTTGCTAGTATCGTGGTGATAGTAGGAGCAAGAAACATGATGACCATGTTATCAGACAAAGAGATATACTTCAAGGAGAAGTATACCCCACCAACTCCGAGACATCCCAATGCGCCTCGTAATATCAACCAATATCTAGCTCTTCGAGGACCCCATGGAGCATCGGGTACTTTTGCCAAATACATATAGATCACCGTACCCACGTAAGTGATGGTCATTCTGACAAACAGGATCTGTAAAGTATTCATGGGAGCAGTGAACTCGTCTTCAGACTGTAGGAGCTTTGTCCCAACCAGCATCAGTGAAGAGCACATCTCTGCAATTAAAACAAAGTATAGACCGAGGTCTTTCTCGACGTGTTGACACAACCGTTGCCAAGTGCTGCTCATTGTTAAACACTTTCATCCATTGATACTCAAGGTTTGGAATCCATAATACTTCTAGTGAGAATGTGCGTCTAGCTGAGTTTATATCATTACCGTTATCTTGTTGTGTGTCCGGAGTGTTAGTCACAAATTATCGCTACAATTGCTTTATTGGGACACCTCATACTCCTTTTATCAATTAGTCATACTGGAAATGAGTCATGTGAGTTCTACAGAGTACGAGCGAATGAAGACATTAATTGTATTAACTATTAACGATCCAGAGTCCGGAGACTAACATTATCTGCTTGATCAACCGTGGCAAAGTTGTTTTCAGTGTCATCTAGAACGGGCTTCTGTATCTCATCTTGAGGTTTATAGTATATCACTGTGAAGGCTGATCCCAGGATGATAAAGATACCCAACCAACTCCAAATGTTCGGTAGATGATGCCAGATGCTGACTTCCCAAATGATAGCATATAGCATTTGTGTATATAACATTGCACTGGCCCTACTAGCCTTTTCTCTTTGAATCCCTTCAGTCAATAAAAACTGCATGAAGAACCCACTGATCCCCAGAGTGAAGAACAAGAACCATTGTCTTCCAGTATGTGGAACTCTGAATGACAACCCTGGAATGACTATGATACCCACTAGTGATATGCAGACACACATAGCTGCAAAGTACTCAACAGTGACTAAAGAATGGACTCTCTTACCGATTTTTCTGATGACAATGTAAACCATACTGGCACCCATAACACCAACCAGTCCAACACATGTGGCAAGGACTCTTTCTTCTGGATTTGATGTCTCCAACGAATTATCACTCGATGATCCCGTTGGTGTTCCAAAGATGAAAGAAGGTCTGGCGATCAAAAGAACACCAAATAGTGAAACTAGTCCACCAAGAGCTTCAACAAGTGTCCATTTCTCTCTCAAGATAACCCAGGCTAAGAACCCGGTCACTGAAGGAACTAAGAATGTGATAACCACAGCATCCGACACTGATAAATAAAGCAATGAGTAATACATGGAGAAGACTCCGAAGAATCCAACAAACCCCCTTGCCACCAGCAACCATCTCAAAGGCTTTGGACCAAAGATCTCTGGTTCCTTCTTGATGAATCTCAAATAGCAGTAGCAGCCGGTCACGGTGATGATCATTCTCACGAACAAGATCTGTAAAGGATGAATTGGTTCTTCGAATTCGGGATCTGTCTCCAGTAATTTAGTAGCAACCACCATTACCGAATTGAAAAACTGTGAGATGATGATGAGGATCAATCCAATGTTGGGAAGAATCTTGGAGACCCATATCAGCGTTGTAGAAGCTCTCAGTTTCAAGATCGAGTTCGATATCGGGTTAGATGCATAGCTGAAGGAGTAATCACTGGTATCGTTGATACCAAGGTGTGCATTATCGGCACTGTCCAAGTCAAATGAAGAGTCGTCCTCATTGGGAAGATCCGTATCATCCAGAAACGGTGTCTGTGCTGAGCTCATTCTCTAATTAAGCAGATCAATCAATCAAAAGCTATAAGAAGCCGCAGTTTATTGAAGTTAATAATGGCTAACTAAATAAAGTGCGAAAAGAAAAAAAAAAATTAAATTATCTGCGTACAATTTATCCAACTATTCTTATCGCCGTTTTTGTTTCCCGACCGGGAAGTCTACCCTTTCCAAGCACGATAGCGGAGAGGAGATTTTGGCATTTGGCAATAAATTCCCAAACGGTAAATCTTTCTGTCAAAAACCCAAATAATTTCTAAAGGCACAATTATCGAAGGGATATTAAAAGCATTTATTGCAAACACCATTTTACATTATATTCTTCGAATTACACACGGCGGCTAGTGAAACACTGCCGCTCAACACTTCCAAATCAGCCTACAAGCAGCATCTGTGAACGATGCCCACGCTGATCTACTCGCCAGAGCCAGAGCAGAAGAGATCGCGCCTGGCTCCACACGATTCCATCATGGAGGCGCTCAATAGGAACTCGATGCTTGATAACGAACAGCTCGCCTTTTCCACTGCCTCGTGGCAGTCTGTCGGTAATGTACTGAGTCCACGTCCGACGAGCTCGGTGCTCTCCAGTGATGACACCGACGACGATGCGGCCGGTGAACAATTCATAGTCCCTGCTGGAATAGCTAAAAGCTTGCCTTCCATGGGCAGGGCCATCGACCTGAATGATGATGACAGAACCATCGAGATCAACATGAATCTCCACGTGGGAGGCTCTTTTTTGAATGGAGAGTCCTCTGATTTCGTCATGCCAAAGCTGGTGTCTCCTTTATCCACGAACAACGGTACTTCACATCACAAGATATTACTCATAGGTAATAGAAAGTCTTCCTTCTTCAAGATGTTAGACAAGGAGACTCGCATGAGGTTCACGCTCGATGTCAACGATTCTTACAAGGTCATCTTGGTCATCTTTGATGGGTTGGTGAAGATTGGAAACATATTGAACTTTATCAAGCAGGCCGATGTTGATATTGAGACAAAGTTATTCATTCCAATCTTCAGAAACATCAACTTGAAGATCATTGAAAAGATACTGAAGATGTACAAGATTGAACTTTTGTGCTCTCCAATCCATTACGACAACAAAGTTCAGGTTCAGAACTTGTTGGAATTCTTGAATGAGGATCTCTTTGCTCCAGTTCAATCGACTTTTGGTGACAGCTTTGAATATTGTGACGAGGTTCAGTCATACGCAGGTGGTAACTATCAGGTTGTTCAAGCTGATCAGCATGGAAGTACCAGTTCCAGAAGTTCAGGGATGCAGAAGAGTGTTACTGTCAAACATCAAATTATCGACAGAAGCAAGAAGATGGGCAATTCATCTCTTCTCGAATCTGTTTCACAATCGCATAATATGGCTGTCTCCAAAAAGCTCAAATCAAAAAAATCAAAGAGACAAAAGTACTTCACACTATCTGTTTCGTTAACATTAGGTATTGGCATTGGAATCGCATCAGCATATTCGATCTCCCTATTAGCTACCAAGTCATCCCCTCAGGCTATGCTGGAGTCCTCTTCTCCTGAAATTGTTTTCGTTCCACGAAACTCAGCATTGGAAGCACTGAAGAAAGGTTCTTCCTATGGGTATCTTGGTGCCAAAGCTACGATTGAAGCTATGAAAAATGATTTTGACTCTTTGAAGAGACATGCAATGGATGTTTCTGGGTTTTTATGGTATGAAATGAGTTGTGCCATCAAGAGTTTCAATTGTGTTTGGGATTATTGCTTTCAGAATACAGGAAAGGCTTATTATCACTCATTGTTCTGGAGTTTTTGAACATGAGTCGGTTGCAGGAAGAAGCTGAATGGACAAGTTTTTGGGTTTTTTTTTCTATTGGATTACGGTTTTTTGGGGGTTTTTTGTAAGGTTTGGTTTTCATTGGATCTCTATATTGTAGGTTTACAAGTGCATGGTTATACTTGTTGGGATTCTTCCCCCATTTGGTATTTAGAGATATAAGGTAATTTGTTATACAAGATTAATTAATTTGAAGTAACTCGTAGATTGAAGGCTTTATTTGACTTGAACATCTATCTTACCAATCATATAGTGGAATCTCCAGCCGACATCAAGTCTACCCAGTTTGGCTTCAATCAATTTCAATTTTTCATCCTTATTGTTATTCAGCTCCATTATCAAGTCAGCATTGTTTTCAACAGTCACACTTTCACTCTTGTTATTAACATCACCAAGAGCTTTCAACAATTCAGTCCAATTCCAGTTTGGTGCGGCATCATTGTAACTTCTAGTCTCACCCATGATCACTCTCTCAACAGAGTAGCCGTCATTGTTTAACAGTAATATTGTAGGATTGACATCGTAACGAATAAAACTTGTCAGCTCTTGAATAGTCATTTGTGCAGATCCATCACCTTCAATCAATAGCACACGTCTATCAGATCCAGAATCTTTGACTGCTAATGAAGCACCTAAAGTTGCTGGTAATGCAAAACCAATCGAACCATAAAAGTTCTGATTGATCAAAGAGACATTTTTAGGGAATTGAACGTCTGGAATTGAGAATAGAAAAGAACATAGTTCTACCACGAGCACATCATTTGGTCTCATTGATTGTGCAAGTATTGGAACCATAGATGTTTGTGTGATTGGGGATGAGCCCTTGAAACCAGACGTACTCAAGGATCTTGGTGTGATGGTCTGTTGTTTGTTTGGTAGTCTTTTAGGGTCAAATGATGCAACAAGTCTGTCAAAGATGACGTAGCCATTGACCTTGTCAGTGTACAAGTTATCTCCAACACGGACAAAATCTTTACCTATCTCAACAACTTCCTTCACATATTTACCGACTTTGGTATTTAAGTAGTTATTTGACTCGTTGAAGTTATAACCAAAGTGTAACACGAGCTCAAATTGTTTCAACACATCAATCGATCCAGATGTTGATAGCTCTGCATTGACAACACCATGGTAGTGTTCGGTGTCTGTTTCATCCAGGATTGACTTCCCTAAAGCTGTGGAGAATCTATGGATTGAGTGAGTCTCAACAAATTTACTTAGTTCCTCAGCACGATGTTTGATCAAAGTGTCGCCCAAGACAGCGAAATTCTTTGAGTTATAAATCTTATCAAGAATCTTTTCAGTGATCTGTTGAGATTGTTCAGGATCCTGATCATGGAATTGGAGATTTAATGGTTTAGTGAGGTCAGCTGGGATCAAAATGTTTGGCATGTCAGCAGGAATGAACAGATAACCAGGTCTTGATTCCTTATAGACAGTTTCGATAACATTATCAATCTTGGATTGTAAGGAGCTCAAATCTTCATCGGTGAGACTCTCTGAGATTACACAAAATGGATCAACTAATTTTTCATAAATGTAGTGATCTTGGTTGACTTTCCAAGTTTCTTTGCAGGGAAGCAAATGATGAGTGTTTCTATTATTGATTCTTTTCAGTTTCAAGCCTGAGGTACCAACGATAGAGAGCACAGGACTATGTTCAGCGAAAGCACCACTAATACCATTCAAGGCACTCAGTTCACCAACACCAAAAGTTGTCACTACAACGCCCAATTTGTTCAATCTAGCATATCCATCAGCAGCATAAGCAGCGTTCAACTCATTACAATTTCCGATCCAATTCATACCAGGAACATCATACAGATGCTCTAGTAATGACAGATTGAAATCACCAGGAACACCAAAAATCGAATGAAGATTGTTGATTTGTGAAAGACGTTGGAAGATGTAATTACCAAGTGGGACTTGAGTTAATTCAGTCACTGTCATTGTGTATATTAGATGTTGTTGAACTCATCATCTCATCAGCACAAAAATATGGGAAGCTAAATGGCTTTATATACTGTCAGCTCTCTTCAACGTTGGTTATCGCATATTCACGGTACACGGTATAACGCATATCGACGGTAATAGATCTGTGAGATGGCTTTGAACTGTGAAGTAAAATTCTGCTAGTCATGTTAATTGACAATCTTTTTTACCGAAGCGGAAATTGACGGTTTTTCACGGTTATCAACGGTCGGCTATACATATATACTCCACATGAAACTCATCAAATCACAAATGACTACTCGTATGAGAGCCACAATATGGAGAATTACAGAAGTCTCTCAATGCTAGTAGTTCCAACGAATATTGTGACGAAATATCAGCAACAAATTCTATATTAGTACAAGAGTATGATAAATATTGGCGCGTTATACTACTACGAATCATTGATCATTTGCATCAACTACACGACATCTCAATATCACAGCAATACAAAAGTGTTACAGTTAGTGTATAGCTATATAATTGAAGCTGAACGTGGAATTGCTCGATATAAAAGATTGCAGCGCCTAGGATCAATCTATCGAAAGCTTGAATTTAGTTGGCTATATTTCAAGACTGTTGCTAACAATATAGTTAGTCGACTGGCGTAACATAAAACTGCGTCAACAGATGATTCCAGTCCAATGCTTCCAGTACGTGACACCAGATCATTGTCAGATCACCGACAGGGGAAAGGCCTATCAGAAAATCGTTCATTACTCTTTGATATCAGTAGATGGTGAGTCTTACTAGATGTCAATTTTGAAGACAGACATGTTTTATGATCTACATCGTTTTAGACTGCAAATATTAATATGATGAGAGTGATCATGATCATCAATCTGATAATTCTCAATAGATTCAAAGAGCATATTCGATATATCCTAGGAAGGAAAGTCGTATCTTATCATAGGCATTGACACCGAAGATCTTCTATAACTCAAGCTTTCGTAACACTGCCTCATATCACTTCAGATAAATGAATATCACCTCTTCCCAACTATTTGCTATCTTCCAGCGTTTCATTGCCTATTCCATATCCATTATGTTTATGTGTTGTCTCTATCCCTCCATCATTCAGCTCTTTCTCTAATTTTATTCTTTGAAGTTCTTGCCATCTCGCTAGTTTCGAGTAGTCATGTAACCCAAAACCAAACACTTTAGGAACGTATCTGTCTGCAGGATGTGGCTGAAGTATTTTAGGATAAGCTTGTAAGAACATTCCAGGAAAACTTGTTCCAAAAAATGCACCATCTATTGAAGCATGTCTTGATGATTTAGGATTGTAAAGATCTTCACATTTTGGACAATATAGTTTCACTGCACTGACGTTTGTATGGTCACTCAAACCAACAGGTAGTAGATGCTGTAGGTTGCAATGTACTCTGGGACAGTAGCCAAAATCAGCAACTTTATATTTCTCATACATTTTCTTCAAGCCCCTAGCAGTTATTATAAATCTAGCATGTACCAGTCCGTACAACAGTCTAGCATTGTATTCCAATTTCTCCGCTTGTGTGTCATTCAATGATTCAACATCTATGTTATCCGTTATCACCTCGACAGCTTGTGGCACTTGGTCAACTTCCGAATATAACCCTGTTAAATTAAATCTGTCCGTTATGTACTCGACATCGATATCACAAAAGTATTCATTCCCCTTCGTTCCAAGAAACCAATCCACCCAGTATTCTAAATAGAAATGTTAGTAATTTGTCAAGTATGTTGTTGTTGTTCTGGCTGTGCGTGCATTTGCTACGTCTTCCGATAAAAGGAGACAGCAACGCGCCTAAAAAACCACCGAAAAAGCACAAAACGCACCTGTAAACTCGGAACCCGACTCGCTAGTGTACTTCTCTTTGCTGTCCATCTCGAAACTCTCGCAGCCTCCCAAACAATCGAGAATCAGCCTCAAAAACAGTTCAATGTTCAATTAAAACTTTCCCAGAAAATTTTGTGTTTTTTGTTCAGGTCAATTTTCCCGCGAACTCGTTCTATTCGCGAATTTCGGTCGCTATTCGAATTAAAAACACGCTGAACAGTCGTGATAAAACAGGCGTTGAACCAGCCAATTCGAGCATTCGACCGCCGAGAGACACTCATGAAACTGCTGAAGGTTCCCACGGGGAACTCGGTTTTCCACTACACATCGCTGGACATCCACTCCGACTCAAATACGCTCGTTGCTGGTCGAGATGACGGTGTTGTTGATCTATGGGATTTGAAGAAGCTGCTGGATGTCGCCAAGCTGGAGGTCCCTCACATGAAGGACATCGTCGGGCTGTTACCAAACATCTCGCTGGATATACACGATGGGGCTCCCATAACCTGTGTTAAGCTCTACAACTCGACTTTCCTGAGCTCTGACGATAAAGGACGTGTCTTCATGACAAGCCTCAACAACAACCATGAATCAAGCCAGGTGCTCAAACATACCAGTGGGATCAACGATATCGAGATCATGCACCATATTGCCTTCTTCGCTTCTGCGAGCAGAATCGTTACCTTCAACTTGAAAACATTACAGCAACTGACTCCAATAGGAACAAGATCAGATGTACGAACCATGAGTTTGGATCCTTCAAAGACATTTCTGGCTTTTATCGCTTTCAATCGATCTGTTTCAGTTTATCAAGTCCAGCTGACAAATGAAGAACTAGTCGCAAAGAGGATCCCTAACGCCACGAAAACCTTACAATTAATGAACGCACTGAGTAAGTTTTCGTGGTCCCCAGTTGGTGATAAATACGCACTTCCAAATAGTGCTATGGAGCCCAATGTTCATTCTATCGGCATAGTGTCCAGATCCAACTGGAAAGATGAGCTGTCGCTAATCGGCCATAGCTGTACGGTCGTGAAATTCTGTCCTCAAGTGATATTTGAAGGTAGCATTTTCGCCAACATACTTGCATCAGCGGGACTCGATAAATCCATTGCCGTTTGGAATACGACCTTTCAGAAACCTTTGTTCACCGCTACAGAAGTATCAACTTCCGCCATCAATGATCTCATCTGGACACCGGATGGTTTGAACCTCATAGTGGCCTCCGATTCATTATCGATCTTTGTCCTTGAACAATCAGAACTTGGAACAAGAGTTCCTAATTCAATAATTGTTGATTTAAAATCAAGACAGACAAAAGTGGATCTAATACCTGTGAAGCCTCCAATGAAAGTGGAAGAACCTAAACCTGAAACAACCGTTCCAAAGGAGGAAACCCCACCAGTTGTCGCTACAACGAATGGACATCCAATACAAACACAGGCCACAAAAGTCTCCGAGACACCACTCAGTACATCAGCTAATGGCAAGAAGAGAATCGCACCTACTTTGTTATCAACAAACAACAAAGCAAGTGCTCCAATCACCATATCTGGTGATTCCTCGAAAAATGGACATACAACAATGGAATTTGATGCCCCATCCTACTCCGTTCCTAAAGACTTGAAAAGAAAAGAAGAAGTAAGTGATATCGATCCTACTCAGCAACCTCCATTGAAGAAGAAGAAAGATATCGAAGCTGTGGAGTTTATTGGTTCTGTTGCTATAAATCCATCGAGTTCATTCGCCAAAATTAGAGTATCTACTGCTAAGATAAGATCTGCATTCATATTAGAATCTCCTAACGATGAAACGTTATCGTTAGAGATTAAAAATGGTTCTGGTAATGAACAAAAACCAACAAAGATAACATTACTGAAAAATTCAACTAAACAGCTTTTTGTTGATTTCCTACCCAAATTGATAGGTTTAGCAACTGGAGGTGAAGGTTCTTTCTGGGCTGTCTCTACCGTTGATGGTATTGTTTACGTTTACAGTGATGGTGGTAGAAGAATTTTTCCTCCAATAGTCCTGGGAACACCACTGAGTTTCCTTGAGAGTAAAGGAAGATATTTACTAGCTGTCACATCAATCGGTGAAGTTTATGCTTGGGATGTTGTTGCTAAAAAAGCGTTGTTTGAACCAACTTCACTATATCCATTGCTTGCTCGTTCCAATCCTGATTTATTGACAAGAGCAGAGAACTTGACCCTATGCAGTATCTCCTCATCTGGTGTCCCTATCATCACAGTATCCAATGGGAACGGTTACCTGTTTGATAAAGATATGGAGTCTTGGACATTGATCAGTGATTCCTGGTGGGCATTCGGGTCACAATATTGGGATTCCAGAGACTCCAAGGCAAACGGTACCATTATCAATCTTCTGGAAAGAAAGACTAATGACGAAATCGTTAGAAGAGGCCGTGGTAAATTCTTACAAAAAATGGCAAAGACTATGTTGATGAAAGAAGGTTATGAAAACTTGGAGAAGACGATATCATTGGCTCATCTTGAAAATAGAATCTTGATTTCTCGCAAGTTGAATGAAGCTGCTGAATTCAAAAGCTATTTGATAATATATTGCAGAAGAGTTAGTGAAATGGGTTACAAAGCAAAGCTATATGAAATATTTCAAGAATTATTAGGACCTCAAGATCCAGAACTGCTCAAGACGTGGGATGCAAAGATCTTGACATTTGATAAGCATGAACTTTTGAAAGAACTGGTTTTTGCATGCGCTGATATCAGAGCTGTGCAAAGAATCCTGATACAATATGCTACATCCTTGAACATCCTAGATAAGGTTACCTTTTGAAGATTGGTCTATGTACAATGATTTTATAATGCATATATGTTCAAAAGGGAGAAGATCTAGTCCAACCCTATTTTTATTTTAACCTGTTTCATCGTTTCTGCTGCAATTGCGCTTGCTCTATCGTTTCCTTGATCAACGACTTTCTTTAAGTATTCTTCATCTCTCATCAATTCGTTGAATTTTCTTCTAGGTTCATTTAGTTCCTCAATAATAACCTCAGTGACGTAGTCTTTAAATGTCTTGTGATCAGCAATAGATACCATATCCTGTTCTACTGCCTCTATCGACTTTCTCTGTATCCCACTAACAATATTGATCATATTGGAAACACCCGGACGATTCTCTGGGTCAAACTTGAACTCGTGTGCTATCGAATCAGTCACGGCCCTTTTGATCTTTTTGGCTATTATTTCAGGTTCATCATTCATATAGATGACCGAGTTTTGATCAGGGTCTGATTTGGACATCTTCTTGAGTGGATTCTTTAAGCTTAGAATCTTCTTTGTTGGTGCAAGAACCGTTGATGGTAGTGAAAAAGTCTTCCCGTAAGTCTTATTGAACTGCTCGGCTATATGACGGGTCAATTCCAAATGTTGTGATTGATCATCTCCAACTGGAACGATGGTGGATTTGAACAGGAGGATATCAGCAGCTTGTAAGACAGGATAAGCTAACAGTCCTAAACTAGCAGACTCCTTCCCATCGGATTTGCTTTTCCACTGAGTCATTCTATTCAGATATCCAGCACCAGTAATACATGACAATATCCATTGAAGTTCTGAGTGTTCTCTGACAGCACTTTGTATGTAAACAACAGCCTTTTCATGATCTATACCAGTCGAAAGTATACTTGCAACAGCCTCGTATCTCAACTTTCTCATATCAGATGCTTTCTTCGGTATAGTCATCGCATGTAAGTCGCAAACCCCAAATATGAGCTGTGCAGAAGGTGGTGATACATCAACAATGTCATTCCAGAGACGAATAGCTCCAAGATAGTTTCCCAGATGAAATTGACCAGTGGGTTGGATCATACTAAATACTCTTTCATTCTCTTTGATATCCAAGCTTTTTGGATCAAAAGAGGTCGATTTGACAGTGGAAATGGTCCTCACATATGAGGGTACCAGTATTGTAGCGGACAAGCGACCACAGCGTAGCATCATATACCAAGCTAGGTCAGTTTTACCAACAATGGATGTCAGAGTATTAACTATTCAGTGACATGATTCGATGTTAACAGTTCGCGAAAATAATCTCGCGAAAACCTCAAGAAATTCCGGTCTTTCCACGTGCTATTTCCAATTCCGGTTTATTATACCAATTTTTTACTGTTGACACAATAATTTATAGACAGTCACTGTGACATATAGCATTATCCATACTCTGAAGGAATGCTGACTCGTGCTGGAAGTTGCCAGGCTCGCTGTCTTGGAGTACGATGTCTGTCCACCTCGAGACATTCATTGAAAAAGAGCTCAAAGGGCAAGAAACAGCTATCAAGTCATCAAGATGAAAGTCCAGTAAGCTCATCGGCCTTAGATCAAGCCTTCCTGAAGCTAGCTACCAGCGCACAGGCGAACCTAGAGGGTGCTGGGAAACGGAGATCAAGAGCCTTCCTGGATTTACAAGGGTAAGTGTTAAACCGGGTCTCTTCTTTGAGCAAGTACTAACCTTATAATGCAGTAAAACAACAGTCAAAACGCTCAAAGTCATTACCCAAGAGTCTCAAGGTAGATACTACCAGCTATTCACTTCACCAAGTGAGAAATGGGCTGCTTCCATCACACACAAACAAAAAGGCAATAAAAAGCTCTTAAAAAGTGGAAGCTTTCATAGTGCGTTTCAGGTGAACACGCATATCACACCTGTCAGTCTATTCGAACCATTGGATATCGGTGATGCTGTTGAGCTCACAGCTTCTCTAAACCAGTCTGTGCTAGGTGTCATTGTCGAATTACCTTCTAGAGACGATGACCCAAGGTATACAATCATGAATAGATTAGGAGAATTAACTTATGTCGAGAGGTCAGCTATCAAGTTCAGAATACCCGGAGTTATTCCTAAAGAGTGGTTGTATCGGATCATTCATGAAGTTATTGATGCACCAATTGGACATGGGTCTATCAAAACTACCTCCTCCCATTTCAAGACATTTGCTGTGAATCCAGTTGCTAGAAACTTGGTGGTGGATCCATTGATTAAGATTACAAATGATGCATGGTCTCAAATCCAAACCACCTCTAGAAAGCTTGAGATAATACATAGACTGTTACAAACAGATGGTCCGAGGGAGATCTCAATATTCTCACTGATGAAAGCACTGCATTACCTTGATCTTGGTGATGCGCAGGTCCGTCTCGAATCAAGTCATATAGATGCAGCATATGCTGAACTTGCCGAGTATCTTCAGTCCACTCCAGATCTGGATGTTTCATCCATGTTTGAGTCTGTCAAATTGGGAAGAAGCTACGGTTCTGTGAATGAGAACGATCAATTTGAAGCTGCTACTTTCTATTCCGTTGTTCTTGCTCTTAGGAAACAAAGTCGATTATGGTCCAATTCATACTCTTCAAGAAGCACACTCATTCCACTATCCATCACAGTGTTACCTTTAGAATACTCTAACAATGTCGATTACATCATTGAAATGATCAAATCCCAACCAGAGCTGACTCGCAAGTTTGAAAAAGCAATGAAGTCCATTGATATTTTGAAGAATAACACAAATGATGAATTCGAAGGATTCTATTACCTCTTGAGAGAATTTGCGGTTGGCAACTTGACAGATTCCAAGTCCACCACTCTGGTCGCTCAATTGATGAAGAACTATGCTGATACTGATATCACCAAATCCATGGTTTACGACTTTTTAGCCAAAGCTGGCCAAATTTCAAAGAAGATGAGAAACCCTGCCCACTATACAACAACCCTTAATCTTCCGGATAATGGAATCTTCCAGAAGGCTTCATCAGAGAAAGGTTACTTTGATCACTTTAATGTTGATGATATACGCAATGACGATTTAGCTATGAAAAGAACTGATTATTCAAACCTGAATGTCTTCTGTATCGATAGTGAAACGGCACATGAGATCGATGATGGTGTTTCTATCTCCAAGATAGATGAGGATAATCACATGCTGTACATTCATATTGCTGATCCGTCATCTTACCTGACCCATGACTCCACTTTGACTAAGATCGCATTCGAAAGGGCTTTCACCACTTATCAGCCTGAAGTTGTTGCTCCTATGCTACCAAAATCCGTTTCCGATCTCGCTGGTCTAGGTGTTGATGGTCAAGAGACTAGAGCATTAACATTCTCTATACCTTTCAACGTCAAGAATGGTTCTTTTGATTTGTCCAGTTCTAAAGTGGAAGCTAGCACAGTTTCAAAGTTCCCTAAGTACACCTATGACGATGTTGATAAAGTGCTGGAAGAAGTGAAGGGCAGTTCTGAGAAGCAGGAGAATGATGAGTACCAAGAGCTGAAGACCATGTATGATGTTGCTTTGCAATTACGTGACCATAGAATCAAACACGGGGCAGTTGTGTTCGGTGAATCATTTACTCCTCAAGTTCGTGTTTCATTAGCACAGGATAGTACAGACTCAGCAGCTGAAGCTTTCAATATCATCGAAGACATGGAAGTATCTATCGACAAGCAACATACTACAGATTCAGTGATCTTGGTTTCAGAGTTGATGATTTTGGGTAATAGTATTGCTGGGCATTTTCTACAGAAACATCAAGGAAAGTTTACTGGTATTTTCAAAGGAATGAATCAACTACCTTTAAGAGGCTCTGCTTCTACGGTGGTACAGAGATTGAATGAAATGTCTTTAAATCAGAATGTCTTGCCTAAAGCTTCTCAGCTTGTGAAAGCGTTCAAATTCATTGTCCCAGCATTCTACTCACATAAACCAAAGACCCATCTGATGTTAGGTGTCAACTCATACGCACCATCAACCTCACCTTTGAGAAGATTTGGAGATTTGGTCAATCATTTCCAATTTCATTCCATCTTAAACAAGCAGGACCCTTTATACACAAAGGACCAGGTCCTTTCGATAGCACTACACATTGAGGCCAGAAATGACATCTTGAGAAAGTCAGGACATTCATCTGTTTCATACTATTCCATCAAACTTCTAGAGAAATCCCTTCAGGAAAACTTACCACTCAACAGTGACCTTCTGATCTCTTCCAGAGCTCTTGATGGACAAACGTCAGGAATATTGATGTCATATGGACTTCATGTCAACATTAAACTACTACCAAACAAACAACCACCATCGATTGGAGACGTGTTAAAAAACTTCAAAATCATCAGCACCGATAGTGTCGATGGAAGAGTTCTACTTGAGGAAGTGGAATCATAAAAAAAAACGAATATAGCATTACACATAGAACTGTACATATAGTCAAATTCGGATGAGATATACTTTGTACTGGATTTTTCTTCGCTATCAAAGTAATGGCGACTAGTTAATTAAGACGCACTAAGACGTTTTAGTGAACTTGCAACTCAGCTAACTTTTGTGTATCATTTTTTGGCCGAATTAGCTACAAAATCCCGAAAAGTCATGAACTCACCTGTTTGTCTCGTGAATTAGACTTACATCAGAGGACATTTGCTATCTGTACAATATTGATCCCGGTAAATAGACTATCCTCTATCAATATTCGAGAATCAGAATTAGGCCTTGTGATTCTTTATTACCTGTATTTGTGAGCATAACATCGTTATCTTCGCCATAGGGATTAGTCCTAATGGTAAGACTGATTTCCTTAACTCAGCAGCAAATGATCTCCTTTTCGGTTATCGAAAGCATAATCAGAGTACTTTTGGGTAAAGCTAGAGCCTTTAGCTTTTAATCATACAGTTTAGAAATGAATCTAATGACATTTCAAATTCAGTTTCCATATTTTGAAAATGTTGAAGCATCACTAAAAATGACATTGTAAAATCAAGAGATCCATCCTTATTAGTTGAAATAAAAAATCCCATAATTAGCACAATTAAGTACTACCATGATAAACTTCAAGATCCAAGGAGAAGAATAAGTAGGAAATTACTAAATCAGTTTGGTTCTGAAGACTTCAAAATGTTGAAAGTGAAGACATGGCAACAGGAGTATTGATCGGTCCGGATCTCGGAACGGCAGTAGCCGGTGGCTTTGTTTGTGCATCACTAAACAGTGAAGAGTGAAAAGTTGTGACGACTGCCAGCTGAATGTGATTCTGTAGAATAAGCTGCTACTAATCTCACCTTGTCACCTTGTGGTGTGATTCTTCTTTAACTTTAGTTATTCAACAAGGGATGGTACTACTCGATCTTTCTGAAGTGCTAGCAAGTACATGCATCAGCTACGTTGAGGAATATATCCTCCTATATGACCCCTTCGGTTGTCCATCAGCGGAATATAAGAGCTTCTCCACGTTGAATGGTTCGACAAAGTATCTCTCAAATTCCAGTGTCTATTTAAGGAATAATGACTTTTCCAGAATCACTAGTGATTGGGATAGTCGTGAAGACTGTAACGATTCCCTGAAAACTGCTAAGTACACTATTTACGGCCGAGAAGAATACCACTAGATTGGGTCGCGGTCTGTAGCATGGATTTGAGGTTCAGCTGTATATCTCGGCTCGGTAGCACTGGGCCCCATAAACATCCTTCCAAATCCTCAGACACAAGTAGCTGCCATTTTTATTTTGTTCGCCATGAAACATGATCTTACACGCCTGAGCCTCCAGCTAGGCTACCTTCGTTCCAGAACCGGTGCAAGTGACTTTCAAGTTGATTACTCATCAGTGAATAACGAAGAGTTGACACAAATAACTGGCTGAGTTGTAGATCGGACATCATGACGACAATCGTCATACTTACGGTGTATCAGGAACATTGGGGGAAATGGATAAAATGCTCAACGGCCGGTCTGTAACCACAGTTCTACGTTTGATGGCGTTCTTCAAAAATCATCCATACGATTATATAGTTCAAGTGCTACCTCGCTTAGGTACTTAGATGTTGATGTCAGCACATGGCACACGGTGACCGATCAATATAAAAAGAACTCCTTAATCTAGATTAAGGGCGAGGTGAAACAGCAATTCCCATAATGCAATCTGGCATGTTACCATGTACCATGTACTTATTATTAAGGACAGTCAAGTTTATGGATCGGTATGCGTCACCATTGACGCAGTGGTTGGTTTGATACCTTAAATTGTTGATAGGATTGTGAAGCAAAGCCAACGGTTCATTAAATAGGTGAATCGTTCAATAGCCGATTAATAAGAATCTCCAAGACATGGAAGAATAATCTTCACATGAGGCTAACGCACGACGAAGATCTGTAAAGCTTTCAGTTGCGGACAGAGATATGTATATGTAATACGCTTTACGACTTACGAGCCAACAACTATGCAGATTGAAATTTCAATACACTGCAGTAAGATAGATCACTCAATGGCTGGACAGTGTTCTCTTGTTATAGGCAGGCCATATAGCCTGTAGTTACCTGTCAACAACCGGCGCGTGTAATCCGCCGGGGATTTGAAGTCGTTTAAATATCAACACCAACACGTGAACAAGAAGCAGTGACGTCGTGTTGAGATCTATAGAATAATAGTATTGGGTTTTACAAGGAAGCAAAAGGTTATAGATTTGATTAATGAGCACTGAGGTCGGTTGGGCGTTGATACTTCAGCAGCCAGTTCTAGAGCCTCCAAGGAGAAATACAATGAGCTTTGATACATGTCTTGGAGGGCTAATTACTGATATTCACTAACACAAGCAACATCGAACATCGAACACTGAGCACTGGCGACTTCAGTAGTCACCGGAAATTATCTAGTTCGAAGAAAGGGATCACTCTGCAGTTGAGGCTGAACTACAGCTGCTCGTGAGTACCCATGATCATGACCAGCTCAAGTACAAGTATACCTTCATCGAGCGCCAGACGACTCGCTGCAGATAGTTCCTAGCTCAGCTTAAGTCTTATTGCGCGATAATGAAATTTGCAAATAAGGACTAAACAATGTTCATGTACGCGGAATGTGTACTGTGGATGTCCAATTCATCCGGGGTGGTTCACCAACTACACCCTGTTGAGTGTTGACCAGTCTTAACTCGTAACATATCGCTCACTTCATACTATTCAATACTACAAAATAACTCTCGGTGATTCCTGAAATTAATGATCCACCGCTGTACACGGCCGTCGGTGGAAGCCGCAAATTGGAATAAAATATGTATGTTAAAATATTTCCAAGATTCTTCAGCTGTTCGACTAGATGTCAAAGTTAGTACGTCAGCATCAGACGTGCTGCAATTGCTGCAAAGATATATGTAGCAAGATCCACTTTAGACTATCGCACGCAATTGCATTATCTGACCGCAATTCCCTCAAACCGACCACCTAACACCGTAAAGCAACGTCTCTTGAATCATGATACAGCGATGATCCATAAGCACACCTTTGTGAAACGAATATATGACTAAAAATCACTCTCAAAAGGACTTAAGCGAAGAAAATATAATTGAAAATGTCGGCGGAACTGAATTGCTTGGTGCATAAACTAGAAAAGTTGAGTTTATTGATTGCATAATGTATGCGAGTTTGTACGTTAGTGATGCAGATCTTTATCTCGTTGTAAGCAAATGCCGCATTTTTCTGCGTTCTTATTTAAAAGTTCAACATTCAAATTTCGATTGAATGTTTCTTTATAGCTAGGAAACACAATAGGTCTGTCTCATTCTACGAATTCGTAGGAAGCGATGGCTGATCAATGATAACATTCTCAATGAGTTGATCAACACGGTTGCTAAACAAACTGCAACCCACCGCGAGCAGTGAAAACAATCAGTTCGCCGATTGTGTTTCACCGTGTAATTGACAGTTGACAGTACTGTGAAAGGTTTTCAAATAATGAGGCTAACCGTTACCACCATTCTGATGGATCACTTCAATAGTATAGGCCAAAAAGGCGGACCGGCCGAGTGAGGCCAAATACTCAAAGCTCAGTTTAATAGAGTGTGGTGAATCGTCTCTATCATGTTTTTACTCGCTTCTGCCTGTGGATTGCCTCCGCCGACATGAACGTAGGCTGGATGTACGATGACAAGGACGAAGAAAGAAGTTTATAATTTAACATTAAGCTGTGAAGGACGTTGAGAGTAGTGATCATGATGACCGTTGGACGAAGGTAAACACAGAACTTATACGGTATTGAGGTACTTGCGAGGTGGTGGATATTGTCAAATAGGTGGAAGTTATTGGGTTGCTGGGTAATCGACAGTGGAATTTTTAGCGCAGTTGGCAGTCGCTGGACCTTGTAATTTCTGGGGACGTCGTTTGTTACGATCAACTATTGTGCACCGAAACAAGTGAAATACGATGGGGAACCAAATGAAGGTAGAATCATGGGCGCAGTAAGCAGTAAGTAGTGTGAGTGTACGTACGTGTGGTTGGTGGCAGCACCTCTGTAGAGCTGTAAATTATGGATGGTTGCCTTGCCTACCCACCTTCCTGGCTGTATGTCTATTATAATATGTCGCTACGGCCTACGGGCCTACGCGCACGAACAGCACGTTACGTTAACAAAGAAAATCTCGGATGTGGATTGTGATCATGAGGATATGCGATCAATTCATTAATCAGATAATTACAAAAAAATTTCCAATATAAAACAACTGATCCAGCAACCACCGTTTTCAGCTACTCTTAACTTCTACCAATTCGATTGATTGAAGTGTTCACAGTCTAGTTTGTGACAACTGATAATCTACATCAGAAGTACCTAGTTGCTTCACGGTCTCTCCACACTCACAACTGTTGAGAAGTTATACTTAGCAATTAGCTCCAGTTTCTCGTTGAAATCTTATGCACTGGTGCTAATAAATTAACTGGAAGTAAATAACAGTTTAATCTAAAGAATTAGCTCGCATTTGACAGCAAATTTAACCAAGACGGCTACTGCTCCTTTTGTTGTGTGATATATTTTCTACTGGAAAGCCCCCCATCGCTATTGTATTGTTATTGGCAGACAAAAGTCTATTAAACCCTGCTAACGATTCAGTTTTCGCTTACATCTGGTGATCCCAATTTCTTGGAAAACAGTATAGGTTGACTGCATTCCAAAGCCGAGTCTGACTTGAACAAAACATGAGTAAGTTGAATTGAACAACGACTTTTGACTGATGAAGCATAAAGTTACTAACATTTTGACAGCATATAATTATTCCCTCGAGATATTCCAGGAACCTGTGCGAGCTCGGATGTGTGGGCTTGGTGATAAAGACAGGAGACAGATAACACCACCACCATTCATCAAATTGAACATAACAGACCCTGAAGCAAAAGATGGTGTTGATGTTGATCCAATAGATATCTCAGCATTTGTATTAATGGTTGAACTATGGTCAGCAGATGAAACTCAAGACTTGACATTGAACCAAAATGTGAAACATGGATCTCCAAGATCAACTTCGACTTCATCAATGAGTTCCCGTGATTTCCCTCAAAGGATCGAAGAAGAAGATGAAACACAAGACAATGCTGAACCTTTGAACTCTGAACTAAACGATCATTCAAATAGAATCATTCCTGTACCAGTTTCAGAACCACAATCAACAACGTCCAGCAGACCTAACAGTGACGAATCAACACACACAAGACCAAGTATATCGAGTCTGGATACCCTCACTTCGAGTACGACATGGACGGATTATTCGACAGACACAAGATCTTCCGTATCAACAAACCCAGGATCCATTAATAGAACTTTCTCATCATCTTCAAGTTTAGGTTATCCCAATTCCAAACCAAGTATGAGTGAACCATCTTCAGCGCCATCGATTAGAAAAACAATCAATTCGACGAATTCTGGTAAAACAACACCTCAAACTTCATCAGAAGGTGCACCACCACCTCCATCATACAGACCACAAACATCAAGGGATAAACTCCCTTATTCTTCTGCTCCTCCATTGATACCAGAACATGATCCAGAGGATCCAGTAACAGGAAGCATACCAGCACCATATTACCCAACAACCCAACAACAACGAACTCATTCCCAAAATCTCCCACCACAAGGACCACAAGATCCTGCGATCAGTCCCAACACATCAGCAGGAGGAACATCCGACTCCGATGATAGTATGGGTGACATCCCAACACGTAATTTGATAGGGAGTTTGGTGGTGAGTCCATTCAAGCTGTATGACGATAATTTGAAACGAGGGATTTGGTTCATATTGCAAGATCTATCAGTTCGAATCGAAGGTGAGTTCAAATTGAAGTTGAACTTTGTTGATATTGGCTCAAACACCACGATTTCCAATTTCACACAACCTTTCAGAGTGTTTAGTGCGAAAAAGTTTCCTGGAGTAGTGGACAGTTCACCGCTCGGTAAAGTGTTTGCCAGTCAAGGAGTGAAGATCTTCATTAGAAGAGAGACCAAGTTCGAAGGATGAACGATCATGAAAGAGAAAGAAAGAAAGAAAGAAGGAAAAGTTTTCAGTTCTAATTTATAATTTTGTGACTATTATTGTTTTAATGAATCAACGGCGCTATTATGAGCTGTATTTATATGTGACCCGAATTAGTGGTTCACACTTTATTGGCGTATAATAATTAGGTCCCCCGTTAAATGCCCGAGGAAATTTGTAATTTGAATCATCAGTTGTCAACTGGTTCAACTTGGTGGGGAAAGCGTGGGATGATCAACTAAGATCTGATCCATACTGATCACAGATGTTTGCTCGTTGAGTAGTAATATTTTGCTTGCTTTCGGCGTTTTTTCAAAGTAGTTTATAACTTTTTATAATAACGTCATTAAACGGTATAGAATAAAAGCAACCAATGAAATCACTCATCTCATGATCTCCGGGCCAGATCTCGATCGAGTTATCGAATTCTACATACAACAAGCAGGCTGTATCAATTGGTAATAAATATGATTTTTATATATACAAGTGATCTATTCACATCTTGAAGACATTCTCACTGTCCCATCCTTTTTGTTTCAACAAACCTCCCAATGAACCTTGTCCTTCATATGGCTTCACACCAGCAACATGACTCACATATCCATCAGGACCACACACTAAAGCCAACGCTGGGTTAGATCTCGGTTGAGTCTTTGTATGAGAAGCTTGTTCCACTGCAGTTTTGAACTTTGGTAATGACACTGGGTGGTCCACTGGATCCGAAGATGATTGTGGCGATCTAACCGATGGATTTAAGACTGTTCCATTTTTCAATTCTTGCAGTTTTAATTGAACTTGTCTTTCATGTTTCGTTTTAGCCAGTTGATCTTCTTGTTCTTTGATCTTTTGAGATGATGTAACAGGTCCAGGAACATGTTTCACTGATAATGAACCGTTTCGTTCTTGAACAAAATGATGAAACTGAGCTCTATCTAATTTTTCCAAGAAATAGAGTAAATTCTTAAAAGGAAGCTCAGAATCAGTTCTTCTGGAATAATAAACATCAACAAAGCCATTATATGGATTGCGAGACAACAAAGTTTGGAAGACTGGTGCTATTCCTGTTCCAGCAGCGAAGAAAGCTAAAGTATCTGGTCTCAATGGAAAAATAGGATCACCACGGATCTGACTTGGTAAATTCTTGAACTGTGGTCTTTCAATCTTGCTATTCAAAGTTTTTGGGAACTCATATTCAACGTATGGTCCACGTAATTCCAATTCTGAACCAATTGGTTTCTTATAGATCCATCTAGCCACTTCTCCTTGATCATATTTCTTAATATAGAAAACCATTTTTCCTTCCCCCATTTCTTCTTCTTCGTAATCTTGGACACGTATGATTGGCTCGCCTGTTTCATCTGATTTGTAGATCTCCAATGGTAAAGGAGTGTATCGACGAACAACCATGATTTGAGGTTGTTTCACCTCCACACTCCATAATTTATTCCCATTCCATATCTTGGATTTATTAGATTCTTTCTTCCATCTATTGAACTTTGGCATCACTTCAATCAAGTAATGATCTTTATCAATATCCAATTTGTTCGTAATGATGAAAGGAATGAACTTAGTGGGACTGAGAAACTCCGTTGGTGTATCATCAGTGAAGTAATTCAAAGTATAAAGTGTCCAAGCACCACCTATAGCGACGACACCAATTGGAACAACTATTCTCCATCTGATCTTGAAACTTTTTGACTCATTCTTCGAGGATTGTTCATCTGGATATTCGAATTGTACTCTCTGATGTGTTTCCTGAGGAATATATGGGGTTGTTGATGAAGCAGATGGGAGGTCAATGGTCTTTTTAGGTAGTGGGGCATATGCTTTAGGCCTCACCTCTTCACTGTCCCTATTCTGGGGCAAATTCGACGGATTCTTCGGGACTTTGGAGGAATAAGCCCTCATGAATCTCAATGGAGCTCCCTTTAACATCTTTAACCAACTTCAAAACACCTTTACACAATAAGAAACTTATGTTGATCAGTAGTTTAAAAGGATTGAATTATTTCTAAAATATTACATAATCAATAAGCAGGAAAATTCGCGGGGGGCCATAATCAAAATCATCAATTATGTCCAGTTAAACCCACAATAAAAGAGTCGTTGAAGAAAGCATAATGACCGTTGAAATCCAGCTTGTGAAGAGCATTGAGGCACACAAAGACAAAGTGTGGTGTGTTTCAGTACACAAGACACTTCCTTTATTGGCATCAGTCTCCACAGATAAGACTTGCAAAATATACACCCTCACAAACAATAACCTCATTGCAACCTTAGACGATACACATAAGAGAAGTATAAGGTCTGTTGCATGGAAACCAACTTCTGAAGAACCATCATTAGCATGTGGATCATTCGATTCTACTATCTCGATCTGGGGAGAAGATATTGAGGAATGGTCATTATTGGCTGTTATTGAAGGACATGAGAATGAAGTTAAGAGTGTTAGTTGGTCCAAAGATGGATATTTCTTAGCATCATGTTCGAGAGATAAGAGTATTTGGATCTGGGAAGCTGATGATAACAATGAGGAGTTTGAATGTATCAGTGTTCTTCAAGAACATTCACAAGATGTGAAACATGTCACATGGCATCAATATGAAGATTTATTGGCATCTTCTTCTTATGATGACACGATTAGATTATGGAAGGAAGATGATGATGACTGGACATGTGTTGCTGAACTAACAGGTCATTCAGGTACGGTATGGTGTTCAGATTTTGAAAAGAAAGAAGAGTCTGTGAGATTAGCTAGTGCTAGTGATGATTGTACTATTAAGATCTGGAAACGAGTCAATGAAGGTCATGGAGGAAATGAAGATTGGGAATTGGAATCAACATTACCACAAATACATTCTAGAGCCGTTTATGCTGTGAGTTGGAGTGAAACTTCTGGAAGAATCGCCAGTGTTGGATCAGATGGTAAATTGGTGGTATATGAAGAGAAAATTGATGAAGAGAATGATGGATTAAAGAGCTGGTCTGTTGTTACAGTGAAAGAACTCTGTCATGGAGTTTACGAGTGTAATACAGTACAGTGGTGTGAGTCATTCAGTGGAGAAGGCTCAGAGACTCTAATCACAGGAGGTGATGATGGAAATGTTAACATTTGGAGTATTTAAATGAAAAAAAAAAAAAAAAAAAATTTAAGACTTGCATTATCATC
Organism: Wickerhamomyces alni; assembly: GCA_949709075.1. Lineage (NCBI taxonomy): Eukaryota > Fungi > Ascomycota > Saccharomycetes > Phaffomycetales > Wickerhamomycetaceae > Wickerhamomyces > Wickerhamomyces alni. The sequence continues at coordinate 134,524 of CATIXA010000004.1, read as the reverse complement.
ATTATAGAAATATTCCTAGTAGAACAATCAACAGTATCACAGCAAGGAATATCAGTAGACAGAAAGTTTTCCTTCTTGAACTTCTTTGATAACGTAAAGCTTTGGTTAATTCATTAGCAGCAGTTTTAGTAGATTGAGACACATCAAAGATATTTGATTCAATGTTATCAACCATGGTTCCTTGTTCTTGAACAATAGCACCCAAATCACTAAAGATCTCATTCAGTTCTTGGATACCTTGTTCGATATTCTGTATCTCTTCTTCCCTTTCCTGTATCAGATTCTGTTGATATGTGAACTCTTCACTATTAATCACATCTTGTTCCAGCACCAGTGTTTGTTGTTGCTGTTGTTGTAGTTGGTCATGTTGAATCCTGGATCCATCTTGTTCCATTGCAGCTTTGGATTCATCATTAAGAACATTACTCAGTTGTTTAAAATCTTCTTGTAAGTTTTGAAATTCGTCTAATGATGATTTAATCTCTGAAGTGATCTTATCCTTTGTGAATATCTGAGCAGGATTCAAATCTCCAAACACTGTAATCCTTCTATTCACAACGCTAATGTTCTTAAACATATCAGTTATCAGTTCGATCGATTTGAATGCTTTATCACTCAATTTTTGTGAATTCTTTGCATTTTTCCGTTCTTTTAGCGTCTTGATGAACTTTCCCAGATTAACAAGGTTATTGTTGACATCCAATAGCAAATTTGAAGCCTCATCAACCAAGTTATCGAATTCAGGAGAGTCACTGAACGGCTTTTGAGCCTCTAAATCAACATCCAAATCTCTAAATGACATATTCAAGTGAGTAATTAATAAAATGAGTGTTTTTATCAACAAAAAGTGGCACAAAATTGATCAATTTTTAAATCAATTTTTATTTCTCCTCCAATTTATGAACGTAGTGTTCGAACCAGGTTTTTTTCAATATTTATACACACTTTTAATGGATTAAGACTCAGCCCACAGATATATAGTTATTAGAGTGGTGAGACTGTTGTATGGGATAGACATTGATTCTGCTAGTATCTACAAAGAAAGAGCGATTCAAATCAAAGATAAACTCATAAATAAAAGACTTAAAAATTCATTCAGTTTTAGGCTTATTCTTAATCTCTGGCTTCTTTTGAATAGCTTTAACCAGTTTCTTGGTCATTGAGACGATAAACAACACGGTCTGAGCCAAGATCAACGTTAAAGTAATGGCCAAGATCCCTAAGATAAGCAACTCATTCTCGTAAATCACTTCAGCATCCAAAAACTCTGGAACTTTCCACTGGGAATAATCAATCAAGTTGACTCTCTTTTGAGGAAATGGTCTCTCTACTTCTTTCACATTATTGTTTCTTTCAAACTCCTGGATTCTTGTAGGTTCATTGGAAATATCAGGGAAGATTTCAAGTTTTTCCCATCTTCTCTCATGTTGTTTGTTCAAAAGTCTCTTACTTGAAGTTGAGTAGATCACGGTATGATCTGGTGTTGGTAATTTTCTGAGATTGATTCTTAATGTCTCATCAGCTTTCATCAATGCGACTTTTCTAGCGTTTGGTTCATCAGGTAATGGTGGTAAGTTGATTTTTATCACACGAATTTTGTCATCGATATAAGTTTCAGCTTCATCGAATCCATTCAATTCAATATAAGTTGCACGGCATTTCTTGACAGTATAGTTGATTAATTTCTCAAAATCAATTGTTTTCTCACTACGCGGTATGACACCAAGTGTAGAGCTCATCAACGAATACGTTCTGAGAAACGTGTAACTCTCCAAGTCTTGTAAATCATCTAATGTAAGACCAGGCTGGTCCACAAACACGTATGAATATGAAGAACATGGGTTTATCAAATTTCTTGTGACCTCATTGACTCTTTCCAAGGGAAGCACCAGATGGTTGTAACTGTTGATATACGCTTGTACTTTTGGGACCCTTCATAGAAAAAAAGTTAGTTTATACTGTATAGTTAAAAGATGGCGTATGTGTGATACTCACAGTTTATGTGAAAAAAGGACCAATGGATACGTTGCTGAAACCGTTGAAAACAGCACAGACACAAAGAACCAAGCCTGGAAATCAACTCTCATAATGAAAACTTCAATTTCTCACAAATTTTGTGATCTTGTTGGATCAATTTTAAAGAGACATCGACATCGAGGCACAATTTTTGTCAATATTACGCCAATATCTAAAAGGGTAATTTTCGCGGGTAGTTAAACAATAATAAGCGAGACTTCTGTACATTTTAACAGAATCATTGTAATGATAAATATGAGTATGTGATATCATTTGACTATGTACACTTCAACGGTGAAGTCCTCTTCTAATTCTGTGTCTCCGACTGTTCCATCGAGGTCCATATCCTCATCGTCAAATGATAGACGGAGTTTTGTATTCTCTGGCAATCCTTTGGTCTTAATATAGAACTCAACTAGTTTACTTATGAGCGTTTCTGGATTGACACTGACTTCAACTTTCTTATTATCTTCACCTTTCAAACCTATGTTGAAGTATCCTTCACCACCTTCTTCAGTAACAATGGTATCCGCTATAGCTTGAGTTGGAGGTGTTTCATTTGCTATTTCTTCATCAACTTCTCTGAACTCTTCCGTGTCTTGGAAAGGATCAATGACAACTCCACTTTCATCGTCTTTCTTCAATAATTTATCCAATGCTTCTTCTCTCTCCAACTTCGCTGCTCTTTCCATTTCTTGTCTTTTCTTCATGCTCTCAATTTCAGCAGTTTGTGCATTCGTGTACATCTTTAGTTCAACATTGGTTGGTTTTCCAGACAATGGCACCGGTATATCCAAGGAATCGATCTTCATATAGTCATGAAGTGGTATTCCTTTCCAATGTAACTTCACAGTATCCGGGGTATAAATTGGATGATATGCTTCAGGAACGATTCCAAGATCAAGAAGATGCATAAGAGTCTTCTTAACGATTGCACTTATTCTTTTATTCCCATTGACATTCAAATCAATAGCATGATCGGTGGATCCGGCCAAAAATGATGTTATATTCAGAAAGTATTCCCTTGTTGTAGGTTCCTCATCTGTGTTACTATTAAGAGTCGAGCTTCTCTTGACTCCTTGTGTTCCAGCTGTAACCATGTCTGTAAAACGACCCAATTGTGCCAAACGCGCTTTGAAGTCATCAGTTGAATCATCCAGAATTACACTGTCATCAGCATAGCCATTCAGCCCAGTGGTTGATGAAGTTTGAGTCATGAATTTCCTCCTTATCTCTGCCTCATCAATAGGTGGTGGTGTCACTGCTCTTATCAATTTTCTTTTCTTTGTGGGCACAAGTACGTTTTCTTTTGCTTCATCGTCATCTATCACTATCACATCATCATCATCATCATTGTGTGGTCTCATATCCGGGGTATCTGATGCATTAGAGTCCAGAACAATAGGTGATGATGCTGTTGCAGAAGATGGTCTTACCTTGTCTGTTCCTGAATGAGTCTTCTTCTTTTTCTTCTTTTTCTTTTCCGGGACATATGTTGGTGTATAGTTGAATGAGAAGAAGTCATCCTCCAAGCTTATTACCTCCACACCTGCTGGTATCTTACTTTTTGGAGCTGATGAAGGTCTGATTGCAGTAGGTTGGACAAGCTTTTTATCAATGTCATCTGACGTCTTTGGCTTTGTACTCATTGTAGTATCTGCCATGTCCAGAATAGATATGTTGCTACTGAGAGGGTTTGCAGGTGATTTCGGTGGAGACTGAAGCGATGTAGTCACGGCTACTTCAATCTGCGTTATGGGCGTCACGGCTAGTTTAGTAGGCGACTCAATTGTGGGTTTCGCTGGTGAACTGTGTGGAAAAGCGAATTCTCGTTCTGGTTCTTGTTCTTGTTCTTGTTCTTGTGGACTTGCAACATTGCTTGATTTGGCTAGAGCGTGGTTTAGAACAATCTCGTCCTGTCTCAAATCAGCCATCTCAGCAGCTCCATCATCATCGTTACCCGAATCCAGTTTCTCATTCATCGCTACCGACGTGACGACTGCCGCGCCAGAAATGGCTCCCAGCGGCTGATCGCGTGTTTCGCTTCTCGTCACAGGCATCGACATTCAATTATCACCAAGAAAAAGAAGGAATTTGTGAAAAGTAAACAAAGTCTGTTGCTGATCTTTTCTCGTGTTTATTTACTAGTCAAAATACGCCTAATTTCTCTGATTAAAGATTTATATCGCGATTCGCGGTATAATCCAATCGGGTAATTTTCGCGACATATCAAACTATGGCTGGGACCCGATTTATATATGACCCGATGGTACTTTTGTTTTAACTCATTATACTATCTCGAGTGTATCCCAAGATGACAGGACTTGCTACTGAGTTGATTCACGCGGATGATATAAAGAACAGAGTGCCAGATATCGGTAAGTTATCACTCCCTTTCTTCTGGATCGAAAGACCCTTTTAATTTGAGGCCAATTTCTAACATAGAGATCAGTCACTCCAATCAACGTCTCATCCACTTTCAGATACAGCTCAGACCCAGAACAACTGATCCCAGTCGCTGATTTAAATCTAGAGGATGGGCTTCCAGAGGACACTTATATTTATTCCAGATTGAGCCATCCAAATGCCGTAAAGTTAGAAACTGTGTTTGATAAGCTTCTTGGAGGTCATAATGTGGTTTACAACTCTGGATTATCAGCCTTCTATGCATTGATGACCCATTATAATCCAAAAAGAGTGGCTATTGGTCCTTGTTATCATGGTGTTCTTCATATCGTTGATATGCACGTTAGAAACTATGGTATTGAAAAACTGAGTTATTCTGAAGAAGATCTGGATAAACTACAGCCTGGTGACTTGGTCCATATTGAAACACCAATCAATCCTTGGGGAACATCCAGAGATATCAAATGGTTTGCTGAAAAAGCACATGCTAAAGGCGCCCTGTTGAGTGTTGACTCTACTTTTGCCCCACCTCCATTACAGAACGTGTATGATTTTGGTGCTGATATCGTGCTACACTCTGCTACGAAATACTTTGGTGGTCACTCTGATCTTGTTGCTGGTGTTCTTTCTGTCAAGTCTAAAGATATCAAAATCCAATTGATTGAAGACAGAACTTATCTAGGTACAATCACCGGTAATCTTGAGAGTTATCTATTGTTGAGATCCTTAAGAACATATGATTTGAGAATCAAGAAACAGTCAGAGAATGTTGTGAAAGTTGTCAAGTATTTGAAAGAGAATCAAGAGCGTCTCAAAGTCATTACAAAAGTTTTCCACTCATCTTTACAAGATGAACCCTTCGTCAAAGAACAACTGGTTGGTGGTTACGGTCCTGTCTTTGCCATTACTGTTGAGTCAGAACAAGTCGCCAAACACTTGCCATCTCGTCTAAACTTCTTCCATCATGCCACTTCTTTAGGTGGTGTGGAATCATTAATCGAGTGGAGGGCTCTGACCGATCCACACGTTGAACGTACTCTGTTGAGAATCTCCATCGGTGCTGAAGATGCCGATGACTTGATTGCGGACTTAGAACAGGCATTATCATCCTTCAAATAGGGAATATAAATGACTACAATAATCTATTACGTAATTTCTCATCGGTATTGTACTTACTATACGCGAAACAAATTATAAAAGGTAAACAAACAATTACAACACCAAAACAAGCTTTACCGAAGACCAGAAGAAATGCCTCCGCGTGGCCGTCCAAAGAGAAAAGCAGCACCTTCGGGATTTGAACAGTTTGTTGATCCTGAAGCAGGGAACGCTAAAAACGACGATGATGATAAAGATGTCGAAATGACAGATCTCCCTAATGATGATGAAGACGAGGACGAAATCGTTTCTGATGTTGATGAAAAGGAAGATGCTGATGCTGCAGTAGACGATGACTTTGAAGAAGGGGAAGTAGTAAGTTCAAAGAAGAAAGGCCGTGAACCAAAGAAGGCTCCAAAAGTATCAAGGGCGAAAAAACCAGCACCTGTGTCTACTTCCAAGAAAGACTTTAAGAGCTCAAAACAGATGACTTCACTGAAAGACAGATTCATAAGATTGTTTGGTAATAACATCCAGAAGCTAGCAGGTCTTATTCAAACAAGAAATACCTGGGAAAGATGGGTCTTTCAGATCGACACTGCATCTTTGAAAGACTTGCCAGAACTCGAACAGGTTGAACTACCATCAATTGAATACACTCCACTCACGAAATCAGAATTTACAAAATTGTTCCCAATCCCTGACATCGATAAGAACTTCCAGTTCGAAAACAATGAAATTGATCCACTGGGTGTTGGTTTAGCGGTCAATTATGAGGACACTGTGGTGTTGAACACTGGTGGTTTGATATCAGACATCGCATGGACGCGTCCTAATTCAGATATACAGATCTTAGCCGTCTCATTGACCAATATAACTGATTCAATACGTGCTCCCGAGTTTCGTTTATTGACGAAGACTTCATTCCCTGGTGTGCTTCAATTTTATGCTTTCGATCCAGCAACTCATGACGTTCAATTAGTCAAGACATTGTTCCATAATTGGGGAACTGCGTGGAACTTAAAACAGGCTCCATTGGTATCTACAGACTCGAATGAGATCATAATATCCGCTGTTTTCAATGATGGATCTGTTAGAGTGTTGAAAGTTGATCTTAACGATACTGAAAATGCTATCATTCATGTGACGAAACCTTCAATTGAGCTTAATATCCCTGGTTATCAAATCAGTTCATACGATTGGAATGATGGTTCGATAATAGCAGGTACTGTATCAGGTCATGTTGCAGAATTTATCATTGATCCAACGGAAACATCTCCAACTTTTGTGTATCCATTACACTCTGGTTATATCTTTTCCATAGCTGCTTCGAACTCGGAAAATGATGATCCATTGATCTATACCACTTGTGCTGATGGTAGTACTGCTTTGTTCTCTACAACCGACGTCAGATCATCGGTCAATAGAACTGTGAAATCAAGAGCGATCTGTAAGACGGTTCTTTACAGCTCACATGTCCATTCATTCATCCAATTAGAAGGTTCATATACAGTGAAGGCTATTCCTCCAAGAGCCATGTTTGCAGTTGTTCCATTAGCCAGACATGAAGGCTCTGGTGAATCGATAGCTGTTTCTGAGATGCATCCTCTAGTGCTGACAGGTGGTGCAGATGGTAAAGTGAAGATTAACAATGCTGCCAGAAAGCTTTTAACTTCACAAAAATACAGTTCCAAGACTCATAAAGTGCTGACGTTATTTGAGCTACAGTATGGTGCAACAGAGGATGTTTTTAGACTAGTAAGAACTTTAGAGGTGGAATCAATTGCTGCAAATGAAAGTATCAATAATTCAAACGTCTTTCCTCCTGAGGTTTCAGTCAACTCATTAAGTTGGAATGAGGGTAAGAATACCGGAGGATGGTTTGCAGCTGGTACCACGAGTGGATTGGTGATATTACAAAGTGTATCAAAATGATTAGGCTGATTATGGGATGTTTATGTATTATTATGTCAAAATCAATCAGTACGTAGGAAAGTTTGGATCAATCTTTTCAGACCATTGGAACAAACCACCAGTAATATCTTTAGTGTTAAGTGAGAAAGTATCGTTCAAGTATCTTGAAGCATATTGCGAATCATTGCCGTATCTGCATATCGTATAGACTGGCTTTGTAACATCAAGTCCTAAGTCTTCAACCTTTTCGATCCTTGTCAACTTATCCAATGGGACGTTGACGGAGTTCGGTAGACTCACGATATCATAATGCTCAATAGGTCTGACGTCCAATAAAACGTGATCAGTATCATGTAGCTTATGGTATTCATCGATGTTGATTCTTTCATCTGGTTGTAACACGTTGTAATCCACGACTCCACAAAACTCTGCATAGTTGATTCCACCATCCTTGATTGTTTTTTCAGTTATCTGACCATTACAACTCACACAATCTTTCTTACGACCTCTCATTTTAAAAGTCTTCAAGGTTTGTTGTTCGTAACCTGAATATATCGTGAGAAATGGCTTGAAATTTTCTATTGTGTATGATCCTGTGATGACTTTGATAGTTTCCAGAGCCATCATGATTCCCATCAGACCAATCACAGGCCCGACAACACCCCCATCTTTACACGAAGTGACACTATTTGGAGGTGGAGGTTTCGGATAGAAGCATCTATAACATGGACCGATGTTTTCAAAGTTCAAGATGGACAACTGACCTTCAGTCTTAAGACCAGATCCTGAAACAACAGGTATTTGGGATATCACAGCAACATCAGAGATCAGATATCTTGAAAATGGAGAGTCAGTGCAATCCAAAACTAGATCGTAATCTTTGAAGATATCAAATGCATTCTCTGGTGACAGTCTATATGGATACGTCTGTATTTCAACATGTGGATTCAACTTATTCAAATAACTTTTGGCTGAGTCACACTTGAACTCACCAACTTTATCGGTAGTGTGTAAGACCTGTCTATGTAAATTCGAGATATCAACAGTATCACCATCAACTATGCCAATTTTCCCAATACCAGCTCCCACGAGATACAATAATGCAGGACATCCAAGACCACCGGCACCTATCACTAGAACTTTTGCACTCTTCAGTTTCTTTTGTCCGTTGAAAGTAACCTGTGGGACGATCATTTGTCTTCCGTATCGTTTGTACTCATCAAGAGTCAATGAAGATGGGTCTGGATTCACATCTTCACCAAAGTTCCGTGGAGAAGTTACCGATGCTGCTGCCGCTGCTTTGAGCTGGGTGTTCTCCTCTCGCAGTCTTTCAATCACTTTCAGAAGATCTTGGTTGGATTGTGACATTGCTTGTTAATTTGATATTCACTGTAGTGAATAGCTGCTCATCGGAGTGTGTTTTTTTTACTTTTTAGTAACTTACTTTTGATTAAACCCGATTTCTACATTAAATAAAGAAGACACAGACACGGCTGCTTGTATTTCAGTTTATAGAACTTTTTGTTTGATGAAGAAGGTCTTCAAGTGGCGCATCTGCCACACGCCTGTAGCTGCGAGAACAGCCAACTGGACGATGGACCATCTGACGACTTTTGAGTTTGTGTGCTCGCTCTGATCACGGAACATGGACTCTCTTTCTCTGATGAGCAGTTGTTCTCTCTTGATGTCCTCAAGTTTGTTGTTTAGCTCTTTCACTTTGTTCTGCACCAGGGAGATGTCGTCTTTTCTCTGACTGTCGATGATCTCACTACCAGCTAAGATGGTGTCGAATGAGACACGAGTTTTGGCGTTTCTGTCAGGGTAAGTTGGGGTGATACAAAGTCTATGTTCACCAGAGTCCAACACAGAGAAGGTGAACTCTGCCTCCGAAGCACTCTTCTGAGCCACTACTCTATGATCATTATCAAATGTTTCCTGAAAGTTGAGGTTAGTAATTGTGCATACATAATATGAGCGGAAATAGTAAGAGCACGTACATCAACGGTTATTTCGAGCTTTAGTGTCGGATCTGTGGAGAATGTTCCGTCTTCTTTCTGAACAGCAGCAGCTAGCTTGCCCACTAGGATCGTTCCCTGTGTCAATTCCTCATAGAAGCATCTAGTTTCCGCGCTGTGCGTATAGTAGTGTAAGGCATTGGTCAGTTGTAAAAACACGAGTAGAAGGCCCACAGACTTGAAAAGAGAAAGCATTGTGTTACTTCAGTGTGCAAAGAATCGTTTTGATGACACAATGACTCAACTGCAAGGTTCAAATGCCTGCTGTAGCTGCAATTTTAGAAAGTTACACGTGTTTTTAGCTTGTTATAACGTAGCGACTAAATTCAGATTCCGCGAAAATCAGTGAACTCGGCCAATGGTTTATATTCAATATCTTGAATGCAGTTCTGTAGTGCTTCGCTTCGTGGAACTGTGTCGGATGCTCTGATGTCAAGTTGATGTGGCTGGTAATGACAAGATACGAATGTCTAATAAAGTAATTCCAGATGGTTCAATTTGTTTATTTATTGACTTGAACTGCTAAGTGCTCCAATCAAGTAAGACATAAACAAACAAGAAAGAACAATAGAGTTGAAAGATCGATTGATCAGCTATGATCTGAAACATTGACGGATTCTACATTAATTTTTCATCATAAAGATATCATATTAAAATTGATCATACTCATATCAAATAGTACACTTAATATCCAGTATCAGGCTATTAGCACAGGGTTACTTAGATCAAGAAAGATAGGACAATGGCGACTAAAGCGGAAGCAGCACCACCGACTTTGGCAGCAGCACCAGTGAAGGTAGAAACAACAGCGGATGAAGTTTCAGCTTCGGTGGATTGAGCAGCAGCAGTGGTGGTTTCGGCAGCAGCAGATGAAGATTCAACAGCAGCTTCAGTGGTGGCTTCAGCAGCAGATGATGATTCAACAGCAGCTTCAGTGGAAGCGGCAGCAGCAGTAGAGGAAGCTTCGGCAGAAGTTTCTTCAGCAGCAGCGGAAGAAGTAGCAGCGGCGGTGGTAGATTCTTCAGCAGAGGTGGTTTCGGCAGCAGCAGATGAGGTGGTGGTTTCTTCAGCTGAGGTGGTGGCTTCAGCAGCGGCAGATGAGGTGGTTTCAGCAGCAGTGGATGAGGCAGCAGCTTCTTCAGTGGTGGATTCTTCACAGTTACCAGCGTAAGAACAACCTTGGATACCGAAATCTGGAGTGTATGAATCAGTCAAAGTGGTTGAACATCTCAAAGTACCAGTTGGTTCGGTGGATAAGGTGGAACAAGCAGCTAAAGCTTCAGTAACATAGACACCATAGTATTTCCATAAAGTCCAACCACAGACCATACATGGGTTATAGTATTGGTTGAAAGAAGAGTCTTCAGCACATAGACAGGTGGTGTTGTATGGACCGAAGAAGGTGTTTTCTTCGTTGGTTGAACAAGCTTGACCTTCAATGATTAACAAACCACATGAAGCGTGACAAGAGATGGTGGCACAATCATCAGCAGAGGCAGCGTAAGCATAAGCTTCTGGATCTGGGTGACCAATGGCTTGAGCTTCAGCGTAAGCATCAGCAAAAGCGTTGGCAGCAGCAGCAGCTTGAGGGTTAGCGTTGGCCCATGGTAAAGCGTCAGCAGATGGAGCAGCGGCGACTAAAGATAGACCGGCAACGATTGAGGCAACTAATTGGAATTTCATAGTGAGAAGCGAATGGAAGGGTATGAAAACTATAAAGAGTGTAGTTGAGAGGAAAAAAGGAAAACAAAACAAACAATATGAATTAGGGCGGAAGATGGTGGGTTTTTATACAAGGCCGGTTAACGATTTACCCCCAAGAGTTTGGAATGTCACTCCATGTGGCCTTGAACAGATGTGAACCTGATTGCTGTATGTTGTCTTGGAAACATGCGTCTGTGGTCTGGCTAATTTGTTGTTGTTTTGTCAAAATTGGGTGTAATTTTGTCAAGTTCAGGGCTTAATCTGCACAGAAACCAAGGACTTATCGTTTGTTGATATTTTCGTAGGGTTCAATATGCACCTAGTGCATAAACCCGTAGCTAAAAGATGTGTATTTGGGGTAGTTCGAGGTGGGAAACGAGTCTCGCACTTTTTATAATGTGCTTAACAAAGGAACAAAGCTACTTTATTTGACTGTTCGAACCATTGAGTTTATCTCAAACAACCACCGTTTCTTCTCGTTTTGATAATGGTGCAGATTTCCATTACTCTAATTGCACCCTAAAGTTTCTCCGATAACTACGAAATTGTTCAACAAACAACTTTTACTACCCGAGAATCAGGACTCAACGAGTCAAAGGAAGGGACTCGACTTAAGCAAACACGATGCACATTGTACTGACCTACAGAATACGGCAGTGAAAACATGTAACGCGTAGCGAATAAAGTCAATGGAATCGTCTCCCAAGCTTTTCTGACAGATGTTGTATGTTACAGACTACATATATCAACAACGATATTCCTTTCAACACCCAGAAAGATTGGTTGCGCTCGGCATCAGGTTCAAAGCGTCATCTGTTCTATATTTGTCCTTGGAGTTTGGGTTTGGTTCTTAATAAAATTTGTCAAATCGGGAAGTTTCATTACTGGATTAGTGCTTAAAACCTGCAACACCCATAAACTGATCGCTACTCGCTTAGTTTACATTTTGACTAACTTTCGGAAAAAGGTAAACAATCAATCACTATTACAGCCAGCTCGTTTCCAGGTGTCACTCATGTCATTGCTGTCGGCTATCAATAGAGATGCCCCAGGCCGTGTATTCGATCGTAGAAATACGTTAGTTCGTAATCACGCACAACAAAGTCCACCATTGATCGACACCTCTCTACAGTAGTATACTAGCTAAAGAAGTGTTGAGCATTGACCCTGTATGGATTATTCGTATTCCAGAGTCTCTCGGATAGCCAGGCAGTGGACAGTAATATAAGGCTGGTCACTATAGGCCATTCGTCGCGGGATCTAGTGGCAGTCTAATTTATGCCCAGTGCCGAATATTATCTAAACGATCTTCTAGCCTTTTTTGATCGCTAACTTCTGAGTTCTGTTCCACCTGGTTCAGTTTCAACTTCTCGCAGCTGAATGATAGGACCTAGCTGCATCTCAGGTTCAGAACAAAGAGCCAATAGAAGGACAGACACGCCGAGATTTACGCAACAAGGCTGATTGATATGGGGACTAATATTATCAACTTGTTTTGTTTTGGCGAGTATCGGGTGAGTATAGAGGTGTGTCTACTTTCTTTATTGAGACGACATGGTGTACATTGTGACTTGTGGAAGTGTGAAGTCTGAACTGTGACTATTGGTTCGTTCAATGTTGCTCAACTGTTTGGATCTTTTTGTTGGGCTTGCGTCACTGTTTCTAAATTTGGAAGTACTTGTTTATGACTTTCAATAACATGGTTTCAAGTCCGATACATCACGACAGCTTCCGGATATCATGAAATGCTGGCCTGTAGCTTCAATCAATGATTCTCATCACTGAGTGAACTCTTCTCCATCTGTTTAATCATTTGTTGCTCTCTAAGTGTTGAATGAACATGACTGAAGAGTGGTCTGGGTCCCAATCTGTAATTTGACCAATCTTCTTTGACTTCATCATAGTCTAGAACCAACTCAATTCTTTCTTCTTCATTTTGGAGGTTATTCACAGTATTGAGAAATACTTCTATCAGTTGACTCTCAAAAAGAACAAACTCATGGACGATGGAATACGTCTTTTTATCATCTTCAGCCACTTTCACCAAGAACTTCTTCAAGACATCTTGTCTTTCCTTGAGATAGTCCACAAGCATTCCAACAAGCTTGACCAGGTAACGATTATATGCTTCTTCATCAGTCATTTGGAGAAGGCTGGAAAGCGATCCTTCGATATCAGTTCCATCATCATCATCAATCAGCATGAAAGGGATTTTTGAATCACTTCCAAAATCATCACATTCATTAGACTCTGTGAATTCCATATAGTCTTTCATCATCTCAGGAGAAGCACCAAACAATAATTCATTCAGTATGTCATCTACTAATTCTGGAACGTACCTCAGTTTATCAGAAAGAGCATAGACTATGAACGTGTCTGAAACATTGATCCTCACATCCTCAATATTTCCATCATCTCCATTCCAAACAACAAACTGGACATTCCCTGGAATCCCAAGCCATTTCATGATCAATCCCATGCTATGATCACCAATTTCATAGTTTTTCAAGAAGTCACGATCAAGAGGCAAGTCATATAATAGATCATTTGATGGTCCTCTTGGTAAGAATCCATAAGTATGAGCGAACTTCAATGCATCCTCAGTCTCGTCATAGCTTATAAATAACTCCACTATTCCTTCGCTTTGGTTCAAGATATCAGCATCAACCTTCAGTAAGATGTTACCAGTTGATGGATCAACGTCATATTTTGCATTCGATTTGGAAGTGTTGTGATTCACAAAATCAATGATTGGAACTAAAGTTGAAGACACTGAATATGAATACTTCTTGTTTGAATTAGTGGATTCAGAACTTTCTATTGGTTCAGGAATCTCCAGAGTTCTCGATATCACTGTACTTTCAACTTTTCTTAAGAATGTAGTATCAAACATTTCATCCACATTTAACTCTTTGAATTCAAGAGAACGCAATGACTCTTTCACAGCATCATATTTAATCTGTTCAATCTTGTCTCTATGTGATCTTATCAAATACTTGAATATCTCCTTGTAATCTTTATAATAGTCATCCAATTTGAGTGATGGAACATCAGTTGATTGTAGAAGTTCTAAATATGGGTCAAATTTAGCAAAAGGTGAATTCAGTAAGAAGTCTTTGTAATCCTTTGTTGAGTGTGATTTCAACAATACTTTTCTCACTTCTTTCAAAGCAGTCAAGATTTGAATTTGTCCAACAAGGATGTTAGATTCGTTCAAACCACTGAAAACAGAAGGGTCTTGAGCTGTAACTAGTCCAGCTTGTAAGTTTTCCAAAAACATCGAAAATACTCCTGATTGATTTAGATATCCAGCACCATCAACCGCACTTTGTTGTGTTTCATAGTCACGTTGTTGATCCAATAAGTCACGTAATGAGTCTATTGAGAGACTTAATTTCTTAGGGATTTGAAGAACTGTGATATAATCATCAAGGACTTTGTTTCCGTCATGTTGAGCAGTGTAATGGTCGATATCAAAGAAGACACCCGTACCACCTAATGGGGATGTTTTGAATGACACAGCTTCATGAATAGTTGCACCGGATCCGATTGTCCAGTCGATAACCTGCTTTCTTCTATTATTCTCAGGCATTTTCCTCACTTTTCATGAAATCTTTGTCGTTTCATTAACATTACAGATTTTTCTTTGTTTTTGTCAACTGATCATATCACAAGAATTTTGTTGATTTGTTTGATGAGATACTTCTTTCATTTAGTGGTTGATCTTGATTATGGACCGTTGTTGATAGATTCAAGCTTTTGATACGGCTTACAATTGGAATCTATGATCAAGTGTAGGTCGGGTTTAACCATGATCCAATATATTCTCTACAATGAACTTTAAATGAAGCAACCAAACCAATTGAGTATCTTAGAACCTACAACCCAAGTACGTGATCCATGACTCCGGCGAGTCACAATCCACCTTACACCTAGCACTCAGTTATCTTCACTTCAATTTTCATACGGTCTCGCTCAATAATACTAGGATATCACTCAAACCAAAAACTAAAGCCCAGAGATAAATGAAGTGCTATATGCCCCTCATCGACCCCTGATAGATCATAGAGCATCATGAATCCTGATCCATGATCTGATCCGAAACAGATCAAAGCACCAGCAAGCAACAAAAGTGACATATAGTTTAATTGATATTGAAATTCGCGGTAAAATGGTTATACAATATGGCTGGGTCAAGTTGTTGGAATACGTCCATATCGGGAAATACTTCCATATCGGGAAATACCAGCGCACGCAATTAGATTTCCCCTTTAGGAAATAATTGATACCAAATTCGGTCGAGTGCAGGAAAAGTACAAAGAGTGAGGTTACGAAAGGATCTACCCAGCCATTTGTGATGAGACAAATTCGTGAGTGATTGATTGAAAGTAGATGTAGACATTGCCTAAAGTGGTAAGTTCACGATCGAAGTGGCAGGTTCTATGCTATGTGCATGAAGAATAGTGGTGTTATTTTCGAATCGAATCAAGCGAATCTGTCAAGGGGTGAACCAACCTTCTCTTGAATCCATGTATGATCTTGATCTGTGCTGGATGGGTTAGTAGACTGATCTGATATAAATAAGGAGAGATCTCATTTGTAGAATTCTGACGCATAAGTTTGCTTTTCCCCTTTCTTCTTTCTAATCAAGTACTATTATCTTCAACAACACATTCGTTCACTTTCATTCAATTTGGAATTAACTTTCAGTCATTCTTTTTAATTCACATATTGAACTTCACATTCGTTTTCCGGTCATATTTGATTTACAAATTTCAGTGATAATTTAATAAATTTAAACTTCCATATCATTTTTGAAATTCAACAGCAAAAAAACAAAATCAAATCTGATAATTGCAACATCCACATTTCCCAATCAAGCCAGTAACGAGATCTCCCATCAGACTGTCACTTTCCCAATCGGTTACGGTCTCATTTCCCATCAGATATTTCAGACCTTCATTTCA
Source organism: Wickerhamomyces alni (assembly GCA_949709075.1). Classification (NCBI taxonomy): domain Eukaryota; kingdom Fungi; phylum Ascomycota; class Saccharomycetes; order Phaffomycetales; family Wickerhamomycetaceae; genus Wickerhamomyces; species Wickerhamomyces alni. The sequence goes on along the minus strand of CATIXA010000004.1, from coordinate 118,404 downwards.
TTTGATTTCAAAGATTAATAGTAAAATATTGGTAACTGAGGAAACAAACTAAGATTGATTATCATAAGTAATCAAATCAAATCAGCAAGTTAAGAATTACATCAAACTTTTGGAACTCCCACTCCAGATCCAACTTCAATTCCATTCGCTAATCACCCTCTTTGTTCATCACAGGGTTTATCATGAGTATTGTGTCATCTTACAATATGTCATCTTCAAATTTGTTGCGTCCTATTCAAGTTGTTGATTCATCATTAAGTCGCAAAAGATATCTTGAAGATCTAGAAGTTTTTGAAGAGCATAAGAAGTCCAGAACAGCACCACCTTCTCCACCATTGGGAGCAACATTCGAAAGGAGATCTGTTTCCCCACCTGCTCTATCATCGATGCAATCATCCTCATCATTTTCTAAACCGATTGTTCCATTATCACCTCCACATTCTGGTATTTGTCTTGATGTTCCAAAACTGGCAACAACAACAGCAACAACTTTACCATCTATCAAGACCATCACTGAACAAGTTCCAGAGTTCAAATACCTGAATCAAAATGACAGATATGGTAGCACACATCATTCTCTTGATTATCCAGATACTTGTGTTAATGATGATGGTTGGAGAATGAATTTAGAAGTTTGGATTGAAAAGAATTTTCCAGAGAAATTCAACAATTTAAAGAACTTGCTTAGATTTGACAAACCAGGTTTTGATTTATTAAATGATGCTATTTTGTTAAGTGAATTAAAAGAACAATTAGATCATGAAAGAAGACAAAAAAAACCAACATTTACATCAAGAATCTCCAAGAAAATGGTTGCTAGAGAATCATTCAATGGTTCACATCACAATTATTACCAGCGAAGAAGACAAAGTCAAGGTTCTGATGATGAAACAACAAATTTTTCAACTTCAAATTCATCCCTTGTTTGGAATCATCAATCATCTCCAATCCCACCAACTTCTGGATCATTAGATCAATCCAGAAAGCCTCTTTATGAATCCAATTACACTTACATCTCGAGTGAACATGGATCAGCACCATCATCACCAGTTTCCCAATCTTTAAATGGTCATCATCATAATCAAGCCAGAAGAGCCTCCTTCAGCACCATCAAATTAGACACCACCAGACCATCATCAACTTCAACTTCAATTTCAGCATTAGGATCATCCAGTTCAGGAGCACCATGGAGAGGTCATCATAAACTAGCAGAAACACCAGTGATATTGGAATCCAACACTTTTATCCATACATTGAATCATAAAGGTCCAAATCATACATATACCATCCATCATCACAACCAATCCAAAAGAGTATGTGCCTCTTGTGGGTCTGACCAATCACCATGCTGGAGACCTAGTTGGTCCACTGCTGCTGGTCAGTTGTGTAATTCATGTGGATTAAGATATAAAAAAACCGGAGCCAGATGTACCGTTGAAACTTGTCGTCGTATTCCAGCAAAGGGAGAATGGACAATGATGAAGAGTAAAGGGAAATCAAAAGTTGTTGATAATGAAGGACATTCTCATTCTGCGTATTGTTGTTTGCATTGTGGTGGTGAAGTTGAGGTGAAAGAGAAGAACAAATGAACATTTTGTTATGATAAGTTGTAATAATAGTATTAATATGGTTGGTTGTTAATGTGGCCAATTGGGGTCCAGGGAAGTTTTATACGGTAATTTTAATTTTAATTGAATATTTTGGTCGTGTTGACCGTTTTCTTTAATGAGACTCAGTAACAATATCATATCATTTATATCAGTTTAAAACACTCATTTTAATAGGCAAATTATCTGTTTATTTGTTTGTTTACTTTTTAATCATTTTTCACAAATTAAATTATTCAATTTTGAGTCGTTAAAATTTTTCAGAAATTCAGCAAACTTGATCAAATTCCGCCAAAAAAGCTTTTTAAATAAGTTCAATTTCATCATTTGAAACTATCACCATTCGAAAGAGAATCACGACTTTCCGTTATCTGTCTTTTTCCTTGATCAAATCGATAATTCATAAGTTGGTATAATATCTGAGTTTATAAAACACATTGCTCAGGTCATTATATCGATAAATCTTGCACAATTCGACGAAGAAGTACACTTCCCACTACACAAACTACTCTTATTGAAAGTCTCCCTTGACCACTTGGGATAACTCAGTCTACTATAAATAGACCGTATCCTCAAAACAACGGGAGCTGCCGCTTGAAAGTCACTACTTTTAGATTCCTGTGTCCCACATCACCACAGGTTTACTAGTCTTCTTTCATAATCACACACACATATCAATAAAGCTTTGAATAAAGCTTTATAACTGATTCCTCTTTGCAATCAGTCAAACTGTCCAAACCAAACACTTCAATCTTGAGATTGGTTGATTCAACCAGATTAAAATCAAGAAGTATCGTCAATCCTTTAACTCAATCTACTGGAGCAAAGATGTCAATCACTACCACTACTACTGCTGCTACTGCTGAAGAATCTGTTCGCTTCAAAGGTGAGATTCCTTCCTCAATCTTGGCTGAAATCTCTGCAAGAACCCAACCTGTTTTGAACTTGAATCGTTTAAGAACTTCTCATGTTGAAGAACCAACAATCAACTCTTCGTTAGTTTTAGAAACTGAGAATTCAAAAAAATTGATTGCTGAAGCTTTAATGAAACAAGTTGAATTAGTTAATCATGAGACTTGTGAAGCCGGTGCCGAAGATTCATTCTTTGTTTGTGATTTAGGTAAAGTTGAGAAACTATTAAAAATTTGGAATCAAAACTTACCAAGAGTCCATCCATTTTATGCTGTTAAATGTAATCCAGATTTGGAAGTTTTGAAACTATTAGCTTCAATGAATGTCAATTTTGATTGTGCTTCAAAAGGTGAAATTGATACCGTTTTATCATTAGGTGTTGATCCTTCAAGAATCATTTATGCTAATCCATGTAAAGTTGGTTCATTCTTAAGATTTGCTAAAAAAGCTGAAGTTAACATGACCACTTTTGATAACGCTGATGAACTTTACAAGATCAAGAAATTCCATCCTGATTGTAAATTGTTATTAAGAATTATCACTGATGATGAATCTGCTCAATGCAGATTAAGTACTAAATTTGGTGCTCCATTATCAAATGTTTCAAACTTGTTGAAATTGGCTAAAAGTTTGGATTTAACAGTTGCTGGTGTTTCATTCCATGTTGGTTCTGGTGCTAATGATAACAATTCTTTAATCAAAGCTGTTAAAGATGCTAGAGCCATCTTTGAACAAGGTATTGAATTAGGTTTTAATATGAACGTTCTTGACGTTGGTGGTGGATTCTCTTATGAATCTTTTGAAACTTCATCCACCGCATTGAACTATGCCTTGGATGAATACTTCCCAGTTGAAGAATGTTCAAATATTCAAATCATTGCTGAACCAGGTCGTTATTTCGTTGCCAATGCTTTCACTTTAGCTACTCATATTATCGCTAGAAGAGGAAGTGTTATCGATCATGAATCAATCAACAATAATGCTGATAATGAAGGTGGTGTTCCACCAACCATGCTTTACTTGAATGATGGTGTCTACGGTAACATGAATTGTATCTTATTTGATCATCAAACACCAATTGCCCATGTTTTAACCCATCGTGGTGAGTTCTTGTACGGTGAAGCCAATTCTTTTAAGAATGATAGACATAATGTGTCCATTTGGGGACCAACTTGTGACGGATTGGATTGTATTGCGGCCAATACTTTCTTGTCACATAACGTGTCTGTTGGTGATTGGTTGTACTTCCCAGACTTGGGTGCTTATACCTCTGCTGCTGCTTCTCCATTCAATGGGTTCAAGGCTGTTGCTAACACTGTCTATGTCAACTCTGAGAGAAACTAACCAGCCAATCAGTTAACCAGTTAATCAGTTATACATCTACACATCTACATACTTTATATGCTTATTCATTTATATTTAATTATATCGTTAATCGTTGTATCTATCAATAAGTAATCAATGTGTGTGTTATTGTGTGATCGCCTAATCAAGTAAAAAACACGACCCGATCCGTTCACATAAACGGATAAATCTTTAAATAAAAATCTTCCACTATCAACACTTCATCAAGCTGGACTGGTTGCTGTCACTGTAAGCTGAAGCTGCTGCTCATCTCATCATCATTAAGATATGGCACACGTCATCTCCATCAAACCAACAATAGAAAACTGTGATCCCATTTCTAAATACCAGAAATCAACACCAGGTGAATACTCTCTCGAAGAGAACCTCATATTGTACGGTGGAGGCAGATCATGGACTCTTAAACCAACTAACACAGATGCTTTCAAATACCTCGCATTAGCACATCAGAAACCTATCGAGGTGGATCTTTTCGCATTAAACACGTCTTTCATCATATGGCTGAATGATTATAATAAAGGTGTTGAAATACCGTATCCAACTATACAGGCTCATTTCTTAAAAAAGAATACAATGGATATAATGGGACTTCAATTGAACCTTTACAACTTAGGTATATTCGAATCACATTACTCTGAACTCACAGAACTTTACTTCCTTCCAACATATGGTGAATATGATAGACATTATAACACTACGATAGATCAACTATTCACATTTGAATCTTTTGGTGTAAATAGAGGTGAACAAATGGTGCTTAATACATTCTATGCTATAGGTAAATGCTATAACTTCCATTTCATCCCATCTATAGCTGGTCAATCTTCAACAACAAACGATGAGGAACAAATTGGTTCAGATCCTAATATTTATCAAGATGGGTATGATAATAGTGGGAATGCTGATGATATAGATATGAATTATTCAATGACTGATGAGAATAATAATGATGATGATGATCAATTACCGATTTTTGGACATGCTGGCATCAATGTGAAAATCTTCAATGGTCATGATGATCAACAAAGAGGAATCACAAGAACTAGAGATGATTTGGGTCCTGATTTTGGATCTTCACAAGAAAGACGTGAATCTCCAAAGAGAATAAGGTGTTAACTTTTAAACAGAAACAGATAAAACTAAAATGCATTACGATTTACACTAAAATTTCAATATAAACTCGTAAAACTTGTCGTATAATTATAAAAACGTCCAATCCATCCCACATGGAATGAAATGAAATGAAAATGGAAAAGAAATCATTGGTCGATCATTTTGATTGTGAATATCTTCTAGCTAATTTTTGAAGTTGTTCATCATGATTAACTTGTTCATCAATGTTTCTTCTTAATCTATCTTCCCTTTCTTTAACCTTTTTGTGTTTTTGTTCAGGTAATGGAGGTAATGCTTCATTAGCTAAATCTGCCTTCTTTGCTTCTTCAAATGTTGAAATCGATGCCTTGATTCCATCAGATCCACTTAACAAAGTACCTTGTGGAATAACACCACCAGTAATGGATTTCAACTTTTCAATGTCTTCAGCTTCTTCTCTTAATATTTGGAACATTCTTGAAACTCTACCAATAGCTAAGATTTTATTACGTAGAGCTCTTCTTTTCAATGTTGCTTCATCAACTACTTCTTCTTCTTCTTCTTCATCATCAATTTGTTCCTTCATGATCCGATCAGTGTCTTGTATTTTTTCTTCCTGTGGATCATTAATATCATGATCTTTGATTTTCTTTAATGTTGTCTCATCAATTGGAACATCTTCATATAATTCTTCTTCAGTACAAATATTCAACACAGAAACCAAAATATCAGTGACTTTCTCACCAACAAAAGGTAATGACCATGAAAAGACATCCATGAAGTTAGGTAGCCAATAAGGATGTGGTGTATAATTGAATTGCCTTATGTTCATAACATTATTTCCATATTTCAAAACAGCAGCTTTATTCTTATAAGTATCAAGATAATTTGGAGCAGAAAACATTGTCAGCAATGTTGGGAATCCTGTTTCTTTGGATCTCTTGTACATTCTATATCCAGCATCTTGTGCTTCATGAGCTCTGATAACAGAAAGTAAATTATTTCTTTGTAAAAATGCAGAAACGGCTCTATATGTGAATGCATATGAACAACCTCTCACGGTGTTTGGGATAAACATATTTTCATCTAAATCATCATCATAATCTTCAATAGGATCAGACCATAATATATCACACATCAATCCTCTAGTTGGTGGTTCTTTAAATCTATCAATCTTATTCAAATCATCAGGGGTATGTAATTCAGGAGAGATACCACCATGACAACAAAAATATTGTTCGTTCATCAATGCAGCTAAAGGTAAAGTGTTGAAAGATTCACAAGCAGCTTTATAAACTTTCATAGAATATTTATGTAAACATTCCATCTTAAAAGTGAAATAATCAGTCAAATGTTTACATTCATGATTCCCTCTTAACAAGAAGAATGTAGTTGGATAAGTCACTTTGATGGAGTACAATAACAACACACATTCAATGGAGAAAGAACCCCTATCAACGTAATCACCAAGAAATAAATATGAAGTATCCTTTGGATCACCACCAACTTCAAACAATTTTATCAAATCATAATATTGACCATGGATATCACCACATACAGTTACAGGAGCTGGAACTCTTAACAAATTTGGTTCTTTTCTGAACGCCTGAGCACCCAATGCAAGAATCCTTATGACTTGTTCCTCATGCAATCTTCCTTCTTTTAACAAATGGTTTTTCAAGAATTCGATATTCGGTAGTCCATTATCTAGGAACAGTTGTTCATCTGTTGGTTTAAAACCAGCAACTGGTGGGACTTTAGAATTGATACGATCTTTTGTAGAGACTTCTTTCCCATCTTCCATCACATGAACGGAGAAATCACGACGATTACTTAAAGTTCCATCGGTCTTATTATTCATTGCTCTCAAGGCAGCATCCACCTTCTCAGAGTTTTCCTGAACTTCTTGAACACTAGACATATTGAATTAAGGTACTGATAATCAATCAATCAACCAATCAACAGTTCAACAACAAACTAATCAGTTTCAATACTCAAATTCCAAGTTTTGGTAAATAGATTCAGACAAACTTTGTGTTAATTAAATGAATATTCTGAAATATTGGTGAATTTAATTAGTGAATTAGTGAGTGTGGGCTTATCCGCTAAATAAATAAAACAGCTAGTCAAAACGGGCTGGGCGTATCGATTTTTAGGTCACGTGTTTTCAAGTATTATTTTCACGTGATTATTATCATGTGACTACGGTGATGCCTTTTTTTTTTTTTTCTTTTCTTTATTAATTTTATTTATATCGATGCTCTCTCTTCTTCTTCTGTGTTGATTAGTATATTGAACTGGATTATACACTATGACTACTCTTACTATCGACTCTACAGACTTCGTTGAGGCTGCTGAAGGTGAAAAGAGTCTGATTTTCGATGATGAAAAGCAACAAGCCAACTTTGCACTAGGTGTTTCAATGGCTATCCATTCATGGGACGCATTAGAAATCGCTGTTTCTAATCAATGGGGTGGTGCACAATCCGAAGAGAAGAGAGATTGGATCACAGCTATTGTTGTTGAACTGTTTAATGAAAGAGTAGTGGATGTTCAGTTGATTGAAGATACTATCTTAAATGCCATGCAGGATGAGTTCGATGTCAATGTTGAAGATGATTCATCTTTACCAATTGCTGATAAAGTCATCAAGTTTTATAGACAAGTCGCTGATAAGGACTACTCACAGATACATCACCTATATACACACTGGCAAGAGAAACAAGCGCAGAAGGCTCAAAGAGGTGCTGATCATAAAGTTCACATCACAGAAGATCCAGAGAACCCAGATGTGTCTGATGATGATGAAGATGTATCAGGTGATGATGATGATAAAGCTCCAGAACTTCAGGGGCAACCTCTACAGGAAGATTTTGAGATGGGTGAAGCCAATGATGAACCAGCAGGACCAATTATTGATGATGATGGATTTGAACTGGTGCAGAAGAAAGGTAAAAGAAGATATTGAAATGAAGAGGTGTGGTTTGATTAGATTAGACTTGATATATCGTATTAATGACTTGTATATTATCCAAAACGGTTTGTAGTCCGAGAAAATTGGTACATGGTGAAAGATATTGTTGTTAGTTAATATTTTCATGTCAAATCTGTTTTGAGACTTTTGAAAAACACTAACATGATTTAAGACCATCTCATCGATTTATGAAAGTGACTGATTTTCTCATATTCAACTCCGAAAAAAATGCATGATGAACAGCCCATCTTGAGCATAGATGGTCTACTCGATAGAATCACCACACCTTTCATCTTATGGAGTTTTTTCCTTGTCTTATTGTGAGTATCGTGGTGAGAGGCTAATGAATTCACAGTACTAACCATAATAATAGAATTATGCTTCCTAGAGTACAAGCTGCTATTATCCTGTTAGTAGTGGGTCTTATCTATCTTTTAATATATCTCAACACATTATACAAAAGAAGAGGCGAATGGGAACAACTCAGTACTAAAGATGTGGCATTAATCACTGGTGGTTCAAATGGACTCGGACTCGAGATATGCAAGTTGCTTCTTGAAAGGGAAGTCAAGATCATCATAATAGACAAAGAACCTATATCAGATGTTCTAGTGGCAAAACAAGCTGATTTTTATCAGTGCAATCTCAGTGAAGAAGATGATGTCCATAAAACAATTTCCAAGATCAAGAATACATATCCATACATTACCATATTGATAAACAACGCAGCCATTCGTCAATCTGAATCATTATTGAACACATCACTCTCTGAAGTGAAAACTATATTGAGCATCAATACAATGGCTCCAATAATACTATTGAAAGAGTTCTTACAATCAAAGACCTCTAGACTCTACGTTGTCAATATATCATCTGTTCTAGGCCTCGTCAGTCCAGCCAAACTTTCACTTTATTCAGCTTCAAAAGCTGCTATGATCTCACTACATGATACACTCTCCCATGAGGTATCTTCTCTTAATACGAGGTTCTTACTAGTGACGCCAGGACAGTTGAACACCAGGATGTTCAACGATGTAAAACCACCAAAACAATACATTGCACCAATATTGGATGCAAAGAAACTAGCAGAGAGAATCGTTAATAAGATAGAATTAGGTGAAAGAGGAACTTTACATGGACCATTATACACTTATCTCATTCCAATATTACGACTTTTGCCTTACTCAGTTTGTGAGTTTGCAAGATGGTTCAGTGAGATGGATACAAGTGTGAAAAAGGACACTTCATCATCATTATAGTTAATATGCATTTCATTTATCCTTGTTGTTGTATAGTTCCAATTCTTTCTTCAACCAGACAGCAAATTCACCTTCACGTAAATTACCAAACGTGTCGAATATATCCTTGAATTCTAATAAAGTTTTGATATGTACTGGTCTTTTACCCTTTGTGTTTATCTTCAATGTCAATGGATATTGTGGAACGTATTTTTCAATCTTACCAGAGATCTCTAGTTGTTGATCACCTTTAGTTCCTTGATAGATCACGTCCTTCTCAACAAACTTTGAGTGAATCCAACTTATGGATGATAGAACAGCGTATATGACGACTAATAACGTGGTATAGTTATATCCTTCAGCGAACTTGAGTTTCTTCTCCACAAGGAAAGTAAGAGCAGCAGATACCACACTCAGATATCCAATGGCGATTCTTGTGTCGACCAGCGAGAACGATTGTTTGTATCCCAGTGTTGTTAGCACAATTGGTAATTTCTCATCAGTGACATTACGCAGGTCCACAACAGAGCTGTAATTGTTAGTATTGGTCAAGTTTGTTGTTGGATGAATTGAACATACTGAATGTTGGCAGTCTTCAGTTCAGACATTGTGTACAGATCGAACTAGATGATCAAATAGATATTCAATAAACTGTTCTAGAACTTCGTGTTACTTGTCATGTTGTCAAGTTGTCAACAATAATTAATCAGAACTTTCGCGGTACATCAGAAAAATTCACACTACAACAAAATATCATTTGTGCACTTTCCTTGCTGATTTGCAGCGGTAACGATTGTTTTTACCGGTGTTGTATCAACTTTCTATCAATCACGTGCAATATATCTTTAGGGTCTTTATATGCCTGTTTGTTTACTTTGTTTTTGTGCCAGTATGAGATTGACTCTATTCAATTTGGTCTATTCAACTTGGTCACACAGAGTTTGATAATTCCAATGTGCCTCTGAATAAACCAAAAATATTCTATCAACGTCTTCATTCAGTCTCTTCTCTACGCAGAGTCGAATGGAGACGTATAATACAATAACAATCCTAATTTCAAAATCACTTCCTTTTGACGTAGTTCATCCATCGCTTTGAAATAGGTGGCAAGGAACATCGCTCGTAACCCCTGTCTTGATTCGAAAATTCGCGAATCTGATGATATTTCTCGCCTTCGGAACAAACAACAACAACAATCCTAGTTCACACTGGAAGCAGTCCGATATCGGTGCTGAATCGGAAAGAAACTAGCTTGGTCTTGTTAGTTTGTTGCTGTGTATCTATTTTGGCTTTTGGATCTCGCTTCACCTACTGTTTTTTTCCGCCTAAGTTGTCAGTCAAAATCTGAAATTTAAGGAGAAAAGAGTCATCACGTTCACGTTTCTGTATCGGTTTTTGAAATCACTGGAGGTTCTTCGCACTAGTATTTCACTCTGATCAGCCCCTCTGCTACTTAGAAACTACAACAACTGCTTCATCACTTGACTATGTCTAACAAACTCAATCCAAATTCCGCTGCTTTCATCCCATCAACCAAACAACAACCAACGATTACACCTCCCTCAATATCCAAACTACAAAAAACAATTACAAACATGTCTGCTCAGTCTGCCCCACCCTCGGCTACTCCGAGAACAAAATTCTCCGGTGCTGGTTCTGGGCCGTCCAAGAGAACTGGTAAACAAAGGGAACCTAAACTTGTTCGTGAACAAAAGAAGGCCCTTGCTAATGTTTACGGTGACGACACGTTCGCTCTTGATCTTGAAGAAGAGGCTAGATTAAATGGGAACTTGAAGTCCAGAGGACGCAAAGCTCAAGTTTCAATCAATCATTTGCTAGATTTCTCATTGCCTTCACGAGACCTACAATCTGATAACATGTCTAATAATTATAGACCAGTTAGAAGAAGAAGAGTCTCGAGCAATCAGAAAGATAGAATCCATCTTCAAGGTGCTGAATTCATAAATGCGAATTACAGATTCGTTGTTGACTACAGATCTGAATATTACGGTCAAGTTTTAGATCCAAATCTGGTTTTGGAGGATTCTTCTATATTAAGAGTGATCACTCCAAAAGGTCATAACTGTCCTATCTGTCTCTCGGATGAAATTGTTGCACCACGCATGATATCATGTGGTCATATTTTTTGTCATCCATGTCTTTTGAGTTTCCTAGATTCTGAACCAGTGAAGAAGAAAGATGCTCCATATAAGGTTTACAAAGAATGTCCATTATGTTCACTTTCTGTCAGACCACAAGAGGTCAAACCAGTTCTCTTCCATGATGTTGATGAAAGATTTGAAACACCAAAAATTGGACATGATATCGTGATGAAATTAATGACAAAGCCTTATGATAATATCTTACCCATACCTCAATCATTGAATTTAAATCACAAGAAAATAGGAAATATACCTTGGTACTCAGATACTGAACTATATCCATATTCTAGAATTTTGAAAGGTGGATTGAAATATGTCGTCAACTGTTATGAGAACGATAAACTGGAGATCTTAAATCAATATGCAGAGGATAAACTTCTCTTTAATGATGATGGCAAATATGTGCATAAAGCAATCGATGAGATCAACCTCAAGATAGAGGAACTGAAGAAATCTTTCAATGATACATATGATGAACCTAACCCATTGGTGACTTCAATTGACAACTTATCAATCACAAAGAATAATTCAGGATTAAACGATTCAAATTGCTTCTTTTTCTATCAAACTGCATTTACATCCAACGTTAGATATTTCTTATCCCCATTAGATATCAAAGTCTTGTTGAAGACGTTTGGTTCATATTCTGATTTCCCGCCAACGTTACTTTTGAAAGTTGATAATGTTAGTTATGGTCATATGGTCACTGAGACTACTTTGAAAAGACACAAATATTTTGGTCATTTACCTTTAGGTACTGAGTTGGCTTTCATAGAGGTCAATTGGAAAAACATGTTGGCCCCTGAGATTTACAAAGAATTCTCTAAAGAACTTACAGAAAGAAGACGTAAAACGTTGACCAAGCTGAAGAAAGAAAATCAAGCAAAGAAATCTTATGACACTGAACAGGAATTGAAAACAATGGAGTTCTACAAGACAGAGAATGATGGTTGGGGAACTTACGACTTCTCAGGCTCACAAGAAAACATCGTCCATGACACACCTCCATTACATCCCTTAGGTGATGAAGAACTAACCCTCAATGATCCAACCGAAGCACAAGATTCAACAGTAACAACAACCGAAGGGAAATCGGATGCATTTTCCACAACCGTCTGGGGTACAAAGATACCCAAAACTAAAGGGGTTGTAGGATTAGAAGATTATGAGAATGATTGGGATACTGAAGAGATGATTAGAAAAGCCAAAGAGGAAGAACAAATTTCCAATGGAACGAGGAAGAAAGGAAGAAAGAAGAAACTACTGGTCTTAACTTCCACAAGTGGTCGTGGTGGTTTTTGATCAGAGACAATAATGTGCATCTTACTGTGCATCTTACTAATATACTCATGATATAATGAACTCATTGATCACATAAATGTACTTTGTAATTGTTCATAACTAGGTAAAGACCTTCCCGATTCAGAATTCCACTAATTTTGCACAAATTATGTGTCAAAAACGATTCGCGCTTCCGACTGTCGTTTCTTTTTCTGGCCAGAACGCTTTTAACAGCATCAAAAATTCCGCCGGGATTTCGCATTTTGTATGTGATTTTCAATATGGCGTTCCCATTAAGGTAGTTGGGAACTCCCACTGAGTGAAAATTTCTCACTAGTGCATTGTTCTAGTGATGGGAATAACCGCAATTGGCAATGTGTGGACTAAATTTAACCACTGACATGTAAGTGAAACGGTTTTACGCGCATGAAGTGGGAAAATTCTTTCACTTGTTCGTTGTTGGTCATCGGGGTATGTGAAAAGTTTGTGAGGTGATCTTGGAACTGTTGAAGTATATAAAAGAACACATGTCTTCATTCTGGTGTCTGTGATCTTTCTATTGAGTTATCAATTCATCACAGATTTAACAACAATGAGCACAGCAGGAACAATTTTGGGAACTATCGGTACAGTATGCTGGTGCATTCAATTAATACCACAAATCATTCATAATTATAGAAGAAAAAACTGTGAGGGTCTTCAACCAATCATGTTGTTATTATGGTCTGCTTCAGGTGTTCCATTTTCTATCTTTTTTGTTTCAAGAGGTGCTAGTATCCCAATTCAAATTCAACCACAATTATTTACTGCTTTATGTCTTGTGACATGGTGGCAATCATTGTACTATCCTCCAATTGACAAAAACTGGAAGAAGGCATCGCTTTATGTGCTTGTATTCGTTGTCATCAGTCTGGGTTTGGAGGTTGGATGTATCATCAGTGTCAGAGCTGCTTATAACAGAGGAACAGAATGGCCAAGTTTGATCTTTGGTATTTTGGCTTCTGTACTATTGGCTATTGGTTTGGTTCCTCCATACTTTGAGTTGGCTAAAAGACAAGGTAAAGTCATTGGAATCAACTTTGTTTTCCTAACATTAGATTTCTCTGGTGCTTTCTTCAGTATCTTGAGTTTGGTCTTTGAGCATGAATTGGATATCCTAGGTCTGGTTTTATACGCCATTGTCGCAGCCATGGAATTGGGTATCTTCGCTTCACATTTCATCTGGTGGTTAAGAATCGGAAGACATGAAAAGAACACCAACGATGATGAAGAATCTCAAATTGCTACTCAAGATAAACTTGAGAAGGACAACAGTGATCAGTTGAGTCTAGATCCTGAACAAACCAAATGTGATTCACAAGCTGAACTTCCATCCAAAGAGAAACTCAAAATTGATGATTTCAACACCACCGATGTTGAACTCTGATCTTCTTCTTCTTCTTCTTCTTCTTCTTCTTCTGCATACATTCATAGCATCTAGCATTAATACCGCATAATTTGTATTATATTCATCAAGTAACTGAATGTAGTATCAACATGACAACTTTCGTATAACACAGCACAGCATGGCACATCACAGCACAGCAATATAAACAATAAGCAACTTCAATAATGACTTGATGTTGTTAAGGAACAATCTAGCGAAAGTATTACGTAAGAATATCTCGTATTTACCTTTCAAATTTGTTCTTCCGCGAATTTCTCTTGTAGCGTGCCTTAAATATTGAATCTAGACAAAATTTCGTGCCAAAACAAAACAACAAAACAATCAGATTACACATTTCTCACTTTTAGTCGCTCTTTCTATTCGCTGTTGTCTTCATAGTGCTGTCCTCACCCTAGTCATTCTTTCCATAGGCCACTTGTTCCCAGCCCTTCACACTCATTTTTCATCTCTTCACAGCCAGCCATAAACTTTACATACACAGATCAAACAACTCATATCACGATGGACTCTCCTGATTTCCAACAACTCCTGGAACTTGAAGCCAACCTGTCAGCTGCTCAGTGTTCGCTTTCTTCTGCTTCATCCACGGAACTTTTGTTTTCCCATCTCGAGTCCATCACTTCCAACCGTCAATCTTCCAGTTGCTCTTCATCTGCAGAACAGTGCACCAAAGAAGATATTATTGCTTTATTAAACAGTCATAACTCATCTGATCTATCACTCACATGTTCAAGTTGTTACCAGACATTGTTCTCTGATGATGAAATGGCCAGAGCTCGCAAACCTAAAGACACCTTACAATCATGTTGTTTGCAGACACTAGATCGAACTCATTCAGATTTGGAAGTCTCCTTTTGGTGGTTCTTGATCAACTCATTCAGCAGTTGTATCTTAACTCTGCCGAACTACACCAGGTTCATGTTGACCAGTGGTGGTATCCCACCTCAGTTGAGAGACCGTGTTTGGGGTGTGCTTACACAAGCATGTGATAGTACAGGTGAAGTTGACGACTACTTGGAGAATCTATGCAACTCTTTGAACAAGGATATCTCTCCTGATTTGAGAATCATACTGAAGGATGTCAATAGAACGTTTCCTGAACTATCAATATTCAACGAATATCAAACAAAGTACAAATTTGAAAGAGTTTTAAACGCTTTTAGCATATATGATTCAGATATGGGATATTGTCAAGGATTACAATTCATCGTTGCTCCATTTCTATTCCACTATATCGGACAAAGTGAGAAAGATGAACTCAAGACGTTCAATTCTATAGTGAGCTTCTTTGATATCAACAAGTTGAGAAACATTTATAACAATGAAATGAGTGATTTGCATCTCTGGTTCTATAAGTTTGAAGAGATTTTCAAATCAGAAATTCCAGATCTCTACCTTTATTTCAAAGAATCAAACATAGACCTTAATATGTTCTTGTCTCAATGGTTCCTGAGCTTCTATTCCATTACGATCCCATTCAGCTTTTTGATCAGAATGTTTGACATAATGTTATTCGAAGGTGTTGAACAAACACTTTTAAGAGTTGGATTAGTTATCCTAAAGAAAAACGCTAACCTGTTGAAAAACATTGAAGAAAGTGAACTCATCTATCAACATTTGCTTTCTGAAAACTGTTGGGGAGTCTTTTCAAATAACGTTGATGAATTCATTGGCTCAATCTTGAATCTACCA
Organism: Wickerhamomyces alni; assembly: GCA_949709075.1. Lineage (NCBI taxonomy): Eukaryota > Fungi > Ascomycota > Saccharomycetes > Phaffomycetales > Wickerhamomycetaceae > Wickerhamomyces > Wickerhamomyces alni. Next base: position 102,634 of record CATIXA010000004.1, on the reverse strand, counting down.
ATCGAATCATTCACTGATGAGTCTCTGTCGTCACTTACTGAACAATACGAAGCTAGATCAGACGCTTCCAAATCGTTTAAGAGCTCCTCAAAACCTGAGTTGAATCTCAATTTCTTTAACAAGTTAAGTTTGAGTAACTTGAAATCATCAACAGAATCAATATTTTCCTCCAATTCAAACACTGATATATCATCAAAACCCCCACCTCAATCATCCATTCCAGTACAATCACCAACATCCACCACTTCATCCAGATCCAAGTCAAACTCAGTCAGCTCAGGTCTGTTTTCAAACTATAACAACTCAAGTATCTCCTTGAACTCCACGATACCAAGTGTTGTTGGTTCTGACTCGTTCAGTAAACATCAATATACCTACAACAACAGAAGTGTGGTCACTAATGATGATAAATTGACTGATTTAGGACTACTTCAGGACTTGTATAAACTGTGTCTTGAAAATGATTTAAAATCCCCGGTCTTGGAAAGAGTCAAAGAAAGATTATCATTGTGATGATTTTCTATCGTCGAATTGTGTGTTATTATTGAAGTGAAATGGGCATTTATATAGTTGTTATGTTAATCAGATCACTCTGATTACATTTCAGCCTGGCAGGGGATCAATGGTGATCAAGGAAGAAACATTAAAGGGATATACAATATATCAAAGTTGTAGTTTACGTACTATGAAGTAATGAAATGGTAAATGAATGATTAAATTATCAGATTTACTATATAAAATAATATCAACGTTGTTGTGCTGCAAGGCAAGGCACATATCTCACAAACTAAGGTCATGGTATAAGTTATTGAACTATATCAAAAGGGAATGAGGTGAGTTGTCAATACTTGTTTGATTCTGTATAATTAAATGTTCCTGTTATGTGACCTAGAGGACAGGGTGTGTAAAAAAAAATGGGTATGAACGAATGATTAAGGAACGTATGAGATGATGAGTCCTCTAAGGAATTTGATTCTGATAAAAAATTGGGCTCTGGGTGATGGTGATGTTGTTGTGATTTGAGGATCAATAAAGAGTGATTCTTAAACGATCAACTATTGGAAGCTTTGGTACAACACCAACGGCACAGATGATGGCATTCAGGACGAAGAACTTGAGATCGTAACCGGTGTAATGTGTAGTTGCTAAGAACAACGCTATTGGAACACCAACCAAGAATTTTTTACTTGGAGTGTAGAATGCACCTTCATCTAGTTGTTCCCACATTGTTAGATGGTCATAAGCTCCAGAATTGAAGTCGAAAGGTATACCTTTCACTTGGTGGAACATTATATAGGAACCAATGACGTATGTAGCATTAGTCAATGTCCAACTTAGATCGTTTGTGATACCAGGTAGCAAGTCATAGAATATCTTCAAGAACACAATGATGACAAAATGTATAACCCAGGCCCCTTTGGAGTGGACCCAGTTGGCATTCAAGTTAGGCTCACTCTCCTGGTCGATCTTCTCCTCGAACGTCTCCTCTTCGACATGTGATATGATAGAAGATGAACGACGACGATGTGGGTTCGATGGCGTAGGAGACAATGTGGAAGCAGCGTTTGGCGAAAGCGACGACAGGTTTTTTGAATCTGGAGAGCTCATTGTTTCTTTGATTGTTGAATTGTGTAAGCAGTAAGTTGTTATCAAACAGATATTTGCCACTAAAATATGAATTTGGCGATGATTTGTCTTGAATAAATAGAGAATGAAATTGATCGTTTAGCTAGTTTTTTGGTTTTTACCCTTTATAAGTACACAAACCCTAAAATGGGTGTATTGCCTAATCAGGTGCTTTTCATGGTGTTCGTGTATTACATAAGCATAAATAGCCCAAAAACGAAAACAAAAACAAACGAACACTTCAAATTTTAGTCAAACAGTGTAAAAAGGGGCAATTAGGGGCAGATTATGAGTGACAGGCGCTCTATTCAGCGGGAGCTCAGCCTCAATCTGGAGGCTTACACTAGCAACCCACTGCTGAATAAACTCACTCCGGGAAGAAACGACACGAACCAATCTCATCTCAACATCCTGACATCTCCTATCAAGACACGAAGAAATAACTCCAACAACCATACAAGGCAGTTACAAAGCGATGAATATGAAGAAGAAACAGATGTTGTCCCGTTGAATGACAAGTCCAAATCGCCGCTTCGAAAAGGAACACCGAAGCTGAAGAAGACCGGTTCAATCGCTCACGACGAATCAAAGAGAACGATTCATTCTTTCAGAACTCAATCGTTACACATCGAAAACAGTTCCAAAAGTATATTACCCGATGATGAGTTTGATGATGATTATGATGTAAGAGCTAATGAGACCCTCTTGGACGAAATACCTCCAGACTTACTAAGTCCCGAGAAACATATCTATCCAGTTGAGAACTTGTCAAGAGACTTGACACCAATCAAGAAATCATTATATCCTACTATACAATCTCATAAAGAATCAGTGAAGAAATCACCAAGAGTCGATCTTCTTAAAGGGGCATCTTTCAAGCTCCAATCACCTAATCTCACCAGAAAAACATCTGTATCCAGTCAATTCATTCCATCATCCTCAAAGAAATCGATCACGACGAAAGACTCCATCACTTCCACCCCGGTCAAACTATCATCAAAAACCAATACGGTTTCTAAACGTGGCTTCTCTATCTTTGAGGACAGATCACCAGCAATTGAAGAGCCAGCAGAAAAGGTCACAAGTAATGGATCGGGCAATAGTGCACTCCATTCACCAAGAAGCACGCGCTCAGTAAGGACGAAGAAGATAAGCTCATCCACTTCAACACCGTCTCAAGCTGAGAATACTGGAAAGGTTGACGAATCAGGTCATTTAGAAAACGATCCAAGATCAATTGCCTCCAAATTTGACTCTGACGAAGAAGAGATACACGTTCCAGAAATGACATCTTCCAAGTTTGGGGATCTACTCGTTGACACTAAAGAATTAAAAAGAAATCACGCTGCTTTATCTATCTCGGAGGATGCAGACATACTGAGAGATGATATTGGTCAGGATGACAAAGTGGTTAAGAAACAGAAACTCTATCCGACTCTACCATCGACTATAAGCTTTGAACACAAAATTAATGAACCACACAACGAGATCGTTGATCAAGAGAATGATAACGAAGTTCTAGTCGAAGAAGAACCGATTTTTCAAGCCAGTCCCACGTTCAATGGTTCATTATATCCAAATTTGAAAAAGTTCAATACTGCTAAAACGGCTCAACTTCAGTCAAATGGTGAAGATTTGAGATCAAATGTTGAGAATAGCTTAGGCCTTGAAAAGAATTATCCAGTTCTTCAAAAGGAAGACTCTCTTGTGGAAATGAAGACCTCTGAGACTGAAAACAATCTTGCAAAAAGACCTGAGAAGCATAAATCGAAAGCGAATGATGAGGAATTAGGTGATGCAGACCACTGGATCAAACCACAATGGAAAAGATTCCTCAAAGCTTTCGAGCAATATGAAGTACAGGGTAATGATCTGAGAGTCTTCACCCCAGAACTATTGAAATATTTGAAATGTGATGATAAGGAATTGAAATTGAAGATCTCATTTGTCTCCAAGTACAATAAAGAGTTGAAGAATGGGTTCAAGAAAGAATACTAAACGATGAAACTCTACTGTGTTATATAATGACTTAATGCGTAATGTTAAATTCAAACCAGATATGTACTTGTATTGAGCTTATAATCCGTTCCAGAACTTGGATTTCTTGATGTTGAATGGTTCAATAACTTCAATATCATCAGAAGAAGCACCCACTTGAACTTGATATTCACCAGCTTGAGCAGACCAATTGTTTTGATATTCATCGAAGAATGAAATAGAATCTTTCAAGTCCAACTCAAGTTCAACGATTCTAGCTTCACCAGCAGTTAATTCAACTTTACTAAACCCTTTTAATTCTTTCACTGGTCTGATAACATCAGTCTCTGTCTTGGAGATATATACTTGAACAGTCTCTTTACCAGTAACAGAACCAGTGTTGGTCACTTTAACAGAAACGTTCAATTTGTTCTTGGCTTCATCAGCAGAAACTTTTAAATCAGAGAAGCCAAAAGTGGTATAAGATAAACCATAACCGAATGGGAATAACACTTTTCTTTGTAGCTTCTCATAGTATCTGTAACCAACAAAGATATCTTCACCATATAAAACTCTACCTCTTTCAGTCTTAAAGTTCAAATAAGCAGGGTTATCTTGGAACTTTATAGGGAACGATAATGGCAATTTACCAGATGGATTAACATCGCCGTATAACACATCAGCAATAGCGTTACCAAGTTCATTACCACCGAACCAAGCTTGAAGAACAGCTTTAGCTTTTGAGATCCATGGGAACTCAACAGGTGTTCCTGATTGATTGACAACGATGGAGTTTGGATTGGCATCAAGAACAGCAGAGACTAAATCATTTGTGTATCCTGGTAATTCCAAGTTTGTACGATCATAAGCTTCAGATTCCCAATCACCATTCAATCCAATGACAAGAACGACTTTATCAACAGACTTAGCCAATTCAACGGCTTTAGCAATCTCTTTAACAGGTTCAATGACTTTAGCACCACCAAAGATAACAGAGCCATTACCTGTGAAGCCACCATCAGTCTCTTTAATGGTACAAGTTGGACCTGATCCAAACTCAATTCTAACATTATATTTCTCTCCCTTTTTCAAAGCAATAACACCAGATTTTTCAGCAGCATAATTACCAAAGAATTGACCTGGGACTTGTTCAGTTTTATTGTCAGCCACTAATCTATCATTTACGAATATTTGTGCAGTACCAGCTACACCAACACCGAATTCATATTCAGCGTCTTCTTCAGGAACAAAGATACCTTCGAAATCAGCATAGAATAAGAAATCTTTGATTGCAGGATCATCAAGATCAGCAAGATGATTGAGTGAAGTAACGGCATCCATTTCATTGAATTTACCACGATCTGAAGAACCTGGTGGGTTAGCGTAAAAAGTGACATGATAACCTTTTTCACCAGTAATTGGATTGATCAATTGTTCACCTAATGGTGGTAGACTTTTATGAGCATAGGCACCAACAGTGTATTTTGGTTCTGAGCCCAACTTGTTACTTATACCTTCGTATGGACTGATAACGTAGTATGGAGTCAAAGATGCAGAACCACCACCAGCGTATTGAGTTCTTGATTTGGCATTTGGTCCAATAACAGCGATGGTTTCTTCCTTCTTCAAAGGCAAGATGTTGTCTTCATTCTTCAATAGGACAATGGAGTTTGCAGATAAGTCTCTCAATGCAGCTGAGGTTTCTGGGGTATTGTTATCCGTTGTTTCTGGACCATTTTGTGGGATTCCACTTTCCAAAGCGAATTTAACTAATTTTAAAACACCTCTAACTCTGTCATCCAAGTCATTTTGATGGACCTCTTTAGAACCGACTTGTTGAGTAACTGCATCTTGGGTTCTAATTCTTGGAGGACCAGGCATTTCGATATCAAGACCTGCTTGAATCGATTGTTTTGAGGTATAAGTTCCGAACCAATCAGACATCACAGTACCGTCCCAGTTCCATTCTTTTCTCAATACATCAGTGATGAAGAATTTCGATTGAGAAACATGTTCACCATTGATTTTGTTATAACCAGTCATGAAAGCTTTAGGATTAGAGTATTTGACAGCCAATCTAAATGGTTCCAGATAGATTTCTCTCAAGGCTCTTGGAGTTATCAAAGAATCGGAGGCTTGTCTTTCGTCTTCCAAGTCATTACCGAGATAATGCTTGATTGTAGCAGCGACTTTCTTACTTTGAACACCGTTAACCACACCAGCACTAACAATACCTGCTAAATATGGATCTTCACTAAAAGATTCAAAACCTCTACCACCATTTGGACCTCTTTGGATATTGGTTGTTGGTCCCAAGTTAACGTGACAACTCTTGGTATGAGCTTCATCACCGATGATCTTACCAGCTTTCTCGGCAAGGTCTTTATCAAAAGTAGCAGCTAAAGCAGTACCGTTTGGTAAAACAGCACCTGGAATACCATCAAAGAATCTGGTACCACGAATACCGTTAGGACCATCACTGAATCTCAAAGATGGGATGTTCAGTCTTTCCACAGGGTAAGTGTGCCAGAAATCAATGCCTGCAATCAAGCCGGCTTTTTCTGAGAGTGTCAATTGTTTTAAAGTTTCTTCAATATCAAAAGTCATGATTATTGGTAAAATTGTATTTAACCGAAGGATCGTAACTCGTAAATATCCAAATGGATACCAACGCTATTTATACAATAGAACTTCGCATCGGGGAAATAGACTCCCTGAGGCTATTATACGGCTTGGCCAGTCATTCTTCCCCCCAAAACGTGTCCAGAGCTGTAGAATTCTGGGGTGTTTCTGCACAAATCTTGCGAGAATCATCTCGGGACTCGGACACAACTATACCAATCTGTCATTCGCGGTCGGGTCAGAAAATTTTATACCAACTTTGGACCATAATTATTTACTATTTGATACCGGAGTATTTAAGTACATAGTTGATTGACTCAATTGAACAATGAGCAGTCCGTCGTCGAGTGTTGAGATTCAACCACCTCGCAAGAAACAGAAACTGGCAAATGAGAAAGAAATATCTCAATTAAGTCTCACAGAACTCCTTCAGTCGTCAAACTCATCAAATGTGTCCACTTCGCAATCAATAGTGATCAGAAAAGGTGACAAGATGAGTAAGAAGATATCACAAGCACTGAAACTTATCAACAAAGATGAACATGTGCTTCTTATGAGCTCTGGTGCTGGTATCCAAAAACTACTTAGTGTAATTGAGATTTTAAAGGCTAAATTGAAAGATATTGAAAGTGTCAAGTACGAACAATTCAATAGACTGGATAAATATGAAACAATGGATACCAAGAATGAGATACTACAAAAAAGCAGAAAGGTTCCGATCTTTTACACTTTGATCCGGAAAATTGGTGGTGGTGGTGATGATTATGATGATGATGCTACTGAAAAGATGCAAAATTGGTCTAGACAAGAAATCTGAGTCGTTATAGAAATTACGCGTAAAATCTATAACGACGCTGTTTAATTCATATTCTTCTCATTGACCAGAAAATGTCTTCTCATCTCTATAAATTGGCTGGATTTCCATCTCATGTTCTTCCTTTCTTTCCCAACCTATTCAATATAACAACTAAATGTCTTTTAACTCTACAACCTTCCAAATGAACGTTACAAGCACTTACAACATGAATAACACTTACAGCAACTTAACAGACTTCACCAACACCACTTTATCCCAACATGCTTCCTCATCAGACTATCAAACAGCTTCAACTGTGATGTTTGGCTTATGTGTCAGTTACATCATCGTAGCTGGGATATTTATTGGTATTTCTGCCTGTATCTGTTGCAATGTCATGTGTGAAAGTATATGTCTTGTCTCATTGGATGAACCAGAGTATACCAGAAAGATCAAACTTCCAGCTAATAGATGGAATAGAAATTGGTCTATAACTGATCCATTACTTGAAGTGATGGTTGATGCTGAGATCGCTGCTGAGAAAGCTATCGGTGAACTGGGTGGTGCTCCAGAACCTATCGCTGTCTGTGATAGAGATGAACACGGCCACTACATCTACAAAGATACTCCAGAGAATCCTTTTTACTCTGCAAAGGAAGATTTCAAGTATATGTGCAATGAGCCTGCTCAACCATCGCCATATACCCAAACTAGACAGAAAAGAGGTAGAGTTCTCTTCTGTATGCTCTGGTTCGTGAAGAACAACGAGAAACCGGTCGATATTGAAAAAGGTCACCACATCTCAGCATAATCACAACATCTATACCTCTATACCTCTATACCTCCATTCATCTATATAACTAATAAACTAATAAACTAATAAAGTGAAGTATACTTTGCTTATGTAAGATATTAGTCATCCGTAAACAACAATTGAAATAAAATTGTTGGGCCGCGAAAATTACTTTATTCGTCTCAAGATTTCGCGGGTTTTGACCCAATTTTAATTATGGCACATGCAGCGCCTGAAACTAGAGATTTTAATACCCCAAATTTTATACTTAATTTATTGTTTTTATACTTTATTACTCAGTTATTATACTTATTGAGCCAATTAGATACACTGGTTAAGTCATATATTTGCTTTATAATCCTCTCACATCCCAAGTGTGTTCTTATTCTGCCTTTTATCCCTCAATTTTGTGTCAGTTTTTCCTGAAACGTTGCTCTCGGGAGATTAACCAGCAAGCCACCTGCTCAAGATGTCTTTTCTATTTGACTGGTTGGAACTCACAACAGTTGATATCAAGTCATCCATCAACTCCATCCTCAAGACAGCTGATATCCCTCAGTTTCCTAGATCCATCTCCGTGAAATCACTCGAACTAGGTGATAAACCTCCGACTTTTGAATTGTTGGACATTATTGATCTCAACGATGGCAAGTTTAAAGGGTTATTCAAATTCAACTATGTTGGAGAACTTAACATAACATTGTGTTCGGACATGGAAGTGAATGCTTTGAAACTGATAGAGTTTGATAACTTTACAAGACCTCATTTTGTACTTGCTGATAAATCTACCATTATTCCTGTCGATTTCAAGATTGATAGTCTGAGAGTGGATTCCATCTTGACAGTGGTGTACAATGGTTCCAAGATTACAGTGGTTTTCAAAGATGAGCCAAGCATCGATTTAAATATAGAGACATCAATCGATGAACTATTGGATAAAGAGTTGTTTGAATTAATCAAGAACGATACATTGAAGATGGCCACTGAGTTTCTGATACAGGACCTCCCAGCAATGATTCATAAACTCAAACTTCTAGAAGATTATGTGGACGTTAAACCAGATGCTGCCATGGTACTCCCCACCAAATCAGAAATTGAAAAGACGCTGATAAGTTCAATCGTTGATAAAAATTACACATCTCCTATGAATGTGAACGCATATGATACATTATCTTTAAAGCCCACTGGTTTCGAAGATGTTGTACAGAGAATATCACTATCTCAAGGTGAATATCAACACCCAAAGTCTCACACGAATGAAAACGATGTCAAGACTAAGAAGAGAAGAATCATCAAGATGAACAAGAAATCAAAAGAAGAACCAGCAAAAGACACCACTATTCTTGACTCGTTAAACGTTTCATGTGATGACATACTTTCCACTTCATCGAGACTGCTTGAAGAACCAGCTGAACAATCAACACCATTGAAACATATTTCTTATACATCTTCACCGACTCTGTTCGATCAAGATACTTCACTCAACTCACTTGATGAATTCGAGACATTCGCTTTGACAGACTATAGTGTTGACCACACCAAAGTGGGAGGTGTACCCATGAAAAATGTTGAAAATGATGATGATCCATATCAAAATTTAGTCCATCCAATGGATATCTTACCATCATTCATCGAGTTACAACAACAACAATTGAAAGAGAAGAATCTTTACCCAGAGAATGAGAAACTGATAAGGCCAAGAGGACCATCATCAAACTACATCAATCTGAATCCAGAGATGAAGAAGCTGAATTTTAAGATGTTCAAAGCAACAAGCAATGAGAACGAAGAGGTTTTGTATTAGACCAACCATCCTCTTCAAGGACCGATCATGCTCGCTCTTTTTAATGAATTACCACGTTTAGAATTTACAAGTTTATGATCCATGATTGAGATTGTAGTATTAATCAAGCATTATGATATCGTTGTTTCCATCACTATCAAGATCTCCAAAATTATCAAAATTGATCTCACCAAGGTTCCCATCACTTCCTAAAGTCAACGGTTGTAGATCATTGTCGAAGTCAATTCCATCGTGATTAGTCTGATCGTTCTCATCGATATTTATCATGTCATATGGTTCATCTTTTATGACTTGTTCGGTTTCTTCTTGTTTGACATCATTCTTTATCTCTGATTCATCCTTCTTCTTCACTTGATCTGATTCATCCTTCTTCTTCACTTGATCTGATTCCTCTTCCTTCACCATTTCGATATCACCATCCTGTTTACCACCATTTGCATCTTCGGCTTTGGCAGCTTCCTCTTCTTCTGGCTTGATATCCTCGACCACTTCTTCTTTGACTGGTTCTTCTTCTTCTTTTTCTTCTTGTTCTTCTTCCTCGTCTTCTTCTTCCTCGTCTTCTTCTTCATCTTGATCTTCAACATCAATCTCTTCTTCGTATTTCACACCTTGTACTATGTTATTCAATACCAGATCGAGCTTTCCACTGATTCCATCCAGCGGATTCTTATCATTCTCATCGTCATCATCCAGTCTAGGCATCTGTCCCAAGATCCAATTCTCTCTAAGTGTTCTTGATATCGATAATAGTTCTTCCACCAGTCGTATCATCATCATACTATTAGATTCTATCTGTAGCATTTCTGAAGCTTGGATTTCCTGTGTTGAAGTAGATGCCTATTTCTCAGTTAGTAATGGCCTCAATGAAGTAAATATAAATATAAAGATGCTTACTGATAATGCAATTATGTTCTGCAGTCTGGATATCAGAAACTCTGTATTAACTTCGACTTTTTCTGTGGATAAATTGTTAGATTACTGTGCGATCTTCGGGAATTATAGTAAAATGGACTCACTGAGAAGAGTTTCGGATCGTTTTTGCTGCATTTCGTGATATTTTGTGACTTTTGATGTTCTTGAATTAGGCCAAAGTCACTTAAATTTACCATGTTTTGTGTGTGTTTTTTTTTTCATTTTTGTGAACCAAAACAAAGAACACCACTTTGTAAAACTGGGGAAATCTCATCATTTTAGTGTGTGTTTTTCAGTATGCAGAGACCACACACTGTCTATTCGGACTCTTTGAGATTCTCCACGGTGGGATCTTCTTTAATCAGCGATTTTCCTGGTGTTCTTGAGACAACTTTGACAGAATCCGATGCCGATATCTACTTGACCAGTATAAAGAGACCTTCATGCTGAATTAATCACCAGATTCTTGATACTAATTGACTCTCCGTGAAGGCAAAGAACAAGCTGCGATCTCTCAACCTGAAGTCGTGAAAGGATTTCTCTGTCCGTTGAGTGAAAACTGCGGTTCGTCATTAAAATCTCATAGACAAATGATAAGTGATGTTATTAATGGTGTTCTTGACAAGAAGTTGGTGATTATAGGACCTCAATATGTCACTAGTGTGAAGCAAGTAAGATCCATGTCTAAGTGGGCTCAAAAGTGCTTCAACTCATTAGACAATTTGAACTTTTGTCTCAATGTGAACATCAATAAAAGTGTGTCGAATGATTGTACAACGGCACCTTTTTACCTTACAAATGGGTTGATCAACACCAGACAAATGCTATTTGATGACACTCTGGAACTCCCTCTTATTGGTCATATCTGTGATGAGTTGGGCTATCTTTATTATCAGGATATTTACTCAATGTGTGCTTTTAAATCAGGATTTGAAAGTATAGTAAGTGGACTTCCGATGCCCGTGGCATTAGTTATTGAAGATGATGATGATAATAGTGCTCAAACTCTTTTAAGTGTGGTTCAAACCCCGCATGGCTACATATCACTTCAAGATAATGGTCAGATGGCTGTCACCTACACTTGTGGAAATAATGATTGTGTTGCCATTATAAAAATGCGCACTCTAGATGACCTGGAGAACTTGTTGCAGCTATATGAAGATAACAAGGTGAGGTTCAAAGCTCTTCTCGATATTGGGCGAATCACCAGGGAGTCTATTCATATGCAATTCGATATTAGTGAGAAACTGTTCAAATCAAGACATCGTCATCAAGTGATAGGATTCATTATGGACTCTGGGGATACTTATCCTGATGTGGATATGGAAATTGAGCAATCTTTAACAAGTCCCAGTGTGCTGAAGAACACTAGTTCCTTTAGTATGTTTGGAGGAAAGGTATTAACCTCACTCAAATCCTCATATGATCATATCATCGCTACAACAGGCTTCAAAAAATTCTCTGAAAATGACTCACTTGATTGCACCGTGGAATTGATACACAAGATCAATCAATTGATGACCATCGCAAGAGAAACACAGAACACACACAGAAATTGACTGTGTAACACGCGTAAATTGGTTATGAGCCCTGTAATCTCCCCCAATATAACGTGAAAAAGGTAAACAAACAATAAAGTAACGATTTGTTCAATTGTATTGGCTCTAAAATAATGGCTGAAGTCTCTTCGGCCTTTTCATTCTCTGGATACAAGCCCTGTGTTTCACGTGATGGCCGTTTCATTGCTTCTTTGAACTCCGCCAATATCATAATAAGGTCAACGGATACACTTGAAAGAGTACGAACAATCGATCTCTTACCGAAGACCAGCTCTACCCCTTTCACCAAAGTGACTCAGATTTCATGGGAACCATCGCCTTCTTATACCACAAATAAGTTTGCTGTGTTAATTGATTCACTGTCTCAAATCAAGGTATTCGACGTGTTGGACGATACGGTGAACATAACTATATCAGAAAGTGATGTTTTTGAAATAGAATCTTTTCAATGGCTGAACACTACGCTTGATGAACGTGAAACTGCATATTCGGGATCCAAACAACTGGCAGTGTTTGTGAAAGATGGTCTATTTCTCAGGATTTACTCACTAGATTGCAAAAAAGAGATCCTTGAAATAACGAAACCGATAAGCGATAATGTTTTCCAAAGGGTTATAGATGATCAGATTGCTGATGGGAAAAAAGTGTTATATCATGTATTTAGTGTTTCTGGTAATAAAGTGGTGAACAACTGTGTGCTAAACGATGGCTCGTTCTCTGAAATACTTTACAAATCAACATTAGGAAACTTCCATGATTTAAAAGATATTCAAGTATCACCATATGGAAATTGGATTGTTGCCAATGATTCTGGATTGAGTGGTGTTGATGTACGAGCTTTCCCCATGACTGGTGACCTCACTGGATCAAACGGGAGTCTTTTCAAGTATGTTGATGATTCGTCAGACCAATTGGGTCTGACTACGCTAGCTTTTTTTGATGATGAACATGTTCTACTAGGTGATCACACTGAGACTATCACGGTTCTGGAGATCCTTCATTGTGCATTCAAACCAAAGATTTGGCTACGGCATAAACCTCAAATCAATTCAACAAAAACAAAAGTATGGAGACAAAGCTTGGATCTGACGAAATTCATACAGAAAACAACTGATATATTGTTCAGAGCTCCACAATTATTCAATATCGACTTGTTGGATAAAGGTATATCAAAGATGAAGACGAGTGCAAGATATATATTTACCGTCACTGAAAGCATGCCCACTACATTGTTCATATGGTCTCTTTCTGATGATGCCAAAGAACCTTTAGAAGTGATAGTCACTAATAATAGGATAAGAGACGTTATAGTAACTGATGATTATCCTGGTCTGGTTTTACTTATCTGTGAAGATTCTTTAGTGATCTGGACAAAGGCCTCCACGTCGCCTACTTCAACCAGTGTTCCACTAGATGGTACAGTGAGAGGTGCAGAAATAATAAGAACATCACTTACAATGGTGAAATTAGTGGTATGGGACTCTTCAAAAGATTTTGTGATTCTCGAGGCAAAGATCTTAGATTCAAGATCTCAGTTTGATCATTTAGCAATTGATGAGATTGAAAAGTTAAGATTTGGTAGTCCGGCATTAACAGATGATTTATCGAGAGTTGTTGAACTAGCAGCAGGAGTTCAACAAAGTGAATGGGGTCAGAATTTAACAAGAAACTTCCACAATGAAGATACATTCAATCTCAGAAGGAAGAAACAGAAAAAGTAGATCAAAATACGATTCATAACATCATTATTATCATGTAGCATTAAATAGCATATATAGAAAAGGTTCATTTTCGAGACCCTTTATATAGACCATCGTCCAGGTTTCTATCATCTTCCAAGAATATTCCTCGATCTGCAGCCTCATCCAGCATTCTTTCTCTTCTTTCCATCTCTTCTTTGAACAATCTCTCTTCATATTTCAGCAATTGTTTATCTGCCCAGAACACAGCACCCATACTGATCCACGTAGCGTGGTAAAACACTTTGACTTGAGTTCTTGCTGTTCGATAAGTTGGACTTATAAGACGTAGTAGTAATGCCGTGGAAACACCAATCACGGCTCCTTTCAACGCACCCAAAGCACCAGCTATGAGAAGCTCTCCGGAAAGCTCTTTTATTCTGCGTGGTTCATGATGGATTGGTCGAACTTGTCCGCCCATTTTCTTGTGTTTGTATTTGTATTGAGCGTTTATTGTATTGGTGGATGATGATCAGTTTGTTATTTGTTCAAAGGCCGATGATTAACAACGAAGAACTAAACAAAGAAATGGCATGAAAATTTGGTTCGTGTCAGGATGTCAGATTCTATGACGAATTTTAAGCAGAATTCAAGTTCACTTCAGTTCTTTACTGGTTTTACCCTCTTTTGTCTGGTTTAATAGGCGTAAATCTACAATTAAATAAGAAAACACAACATTCATTTCAATATGATCTCATCATAATCATCATCATCACAAGTTATCGAAATCCACTAAATATGGAACTCCTGTTCAATTTCACAAAGATACTTCTTTGCTGTCTCACTATCCAGCTCAGTACAATCATCCTCAACGAACAGATCAATCATCTTCCAGTAAAGCTCCTCACTACTGATTGTAGGCTTGCTAACAACTTCAATATCCTCAGTGCTATCTTCCAAGTCCACACCTGAAAGAGGCTCACATGGGAATTCGACCAATGAAGGAGTTTCTATCTTGATACGTCTATACGAAATACTCGGATCGTAGTTTTGTAGCAAGATTGGATAGTCATACATATGGGAAGTACCATAAACACAATCGGTTGCAATGAATCTATGAGTTGGGTCACGATACATCACGTTGGGTAGTTGTCTCTTTACCAACTGTTCGGAGTGTTTGCGGGAGTAACGTGGTTCGAAGTATGACATTGCTGATATACGATAATTGGGTAGCGATAATAGAGTGAAAGAGAAGTAAGGAAAGTTCAGGAGGACTTTTATTCCTATTTATGTGTCAATACGATTAATATTCTCACACTTGTATCGATTCAATTTGCTCCAGAAACAGAAAATCGCGGAAATTTGCTTTGAACTAATGTTTCCAAGCTTATGTGATCATTGGCCAGGCCCTCCCACAATGCTTCAAATGCTTATAATGCTGCAAAACTACCGAAAATGAGGTCAATAATTAGAGATGTTTAGTTGTATAATAGTCCGCGAAACTTACTGTATTCGGTAATAAACATAAAACTCACGTCAACATGCACATAATGGGCTCAACGTACTCATAATTTTGCTCACAGACCTTACTGAGCATTCACACGTTCACATGCACAGCTAAACACATCAAACCGTCTCTTCATATTGTTTCCAAATATGTTTCAAACCTCGTAAAATGTATTGCGATTCTGCTTATATAATCTTGAATTTGATGCTTTAAAGCCGGGTAATGTTTTACTTTTTGACCGTTTTGACCAATTTGGAAGAAGCCAAAAATTGCCCTGATTTTAGACAAATTCTATCGCAAAACACACTCAAATCACACATTTTAAAGAGGCGAACTCGTCTTCAGATCATTTGCCACACTCAGAAACTGGCTGCTAAACACACTTGAAAGTTATTCTCTCCCGGGTTCACGAAATAAAAAATCGTGACCAGGTTTCACCGTTTCATTCCACAAGGAACATTCATTGGCCACAGAAGAATTTCGCAACATTCAACCAAACAAAACACACACACACACATAATGAGCTCCGTATTACCATCATCACTATCTTGGGGCTTCAATCCGAAGATCGAGGACTCGAAAAACGAAACCAAACAAGATCCTACCTCTTCTATTACTCCTGAGATTCTAGCTTCTCTACAATCATCGCTATCCTCTCAACCACATACCAAATCCAAAAGAAGACACCAAGACGATGAGGACTACTCATACTCTCCAAGAAGAATGAACAAGAAAGGCGACTCAAAGTTCCGTGTGGGCAAGAAAGACATACCAAACAAGAAGAATAGAGTTGTACAAAAGATTTTTGGTCAACCACTTCCTACTCAAAGAATTGTTGAGGTGTTAGATAAGAAAAATTTACAGGTGCTCTTGAACAACCTCATCAACATGCATCCTGAAATAACGAACGACATATATCATTGTGCTCCTAAGCCTACCGTTGCTGCCTCGGTGCAAATATTGACTCAAAAGATTGAAGCTATCAACTCAACCCTCCCTTACAAGGTCGATGCATCATCCGAGTACTCATATTTAAGGGTCAAACCACTAATAGAAGATTTCCTGAGTGCTCTGAGTGATTATACTCTGCATTTCCTGCCCCCAGTTGAAAGTCAACCTTCAAACTCACTAGACTTTTTAGATCAAGCTACATCTTTATTACATCTACTACCAAATTTCGCAAAAAGCTCAAATAACTATTTCAAAGATATGGCATATGAACAACTATCACACACGTGGTGTATCTGCTTGAAAGAGTTCATCAGAAGTACCAACTCTACAAATTCCAACTCTGGTTTGTTGATTTTGATGAACAACAATTGGGAATCAAGACTAAAGAATCACAATGAACTATCTTCCGGTAAGTTGACCTCAATTGTTGAATTCTTCAGGGAAGAGATGTGCTGGTTGAGTGATGAACTTGCAGAGCATCACACACCAACTAAGTTATCAAATTTGAAAAATTTTAGTCCGACAAACAGTCCATTACACGGTTTGAAGAACAATCTTTTAGATGGTTAACTTATATATTTGCTCATTACACTGACACATTTTTAATCACTTTTCTCCTTTTTTATTGCTTTCATCTATTATTAACGGTTTTGGGAATTCTTTTAATGCATTTTGTTTTGTATATCACTTCAATGAACACCATCAAGGATATATAACCATTCTTCGTAGATCGATCAAAGTAACCCATAACGTCACTACAAGTGGAATTTGGGGGCAAAAAGTGACATGAACTATTTCTCTGGTACATCATCTGCTAGAATCTTCCATTCATCACGCTGGGGTTGGATCTTTTTAAGACGTTTCTCAAACTCTTCTTTGGATTCACCAGCTCTCCATCTTAAAGGATAAGCTGTATGATCTTCTGGAAAATAAGTCTGGCCTTTTTTACCATAGACTTGTTCCCTGAAAGTACCACCAGGGACAGCATATTCCTTTTGTGCTAAACCTCTTTTTTGAAGTTCTGGAATCAAAAGATCAACGATGTTCTCAAAGGTCTCAGGAAAGATAATATTGGATAAGTTGAATCCATCAATACCAGTATCATCAACATAATCCTCAATTTGGTCAGCGATTTCTTCTGGAGAACCAATGAAATATGTTTCTCCCTTGAAGAAGTTGGTTGCAACGTATTTTCTTGATATCACATCACCTTCTTTGTATAAAGGCTTGTCTTTGAACTTTAATGCTAACCCTTTGATGACAGGATCGTCAACAATGGTCAAATCTTCGTCCCAATCATATATTGATAGATCAGTACCACCACCTCCCAGTTGTGTTAGAGCACCATCCAAGTCATGATAGCTATCGATTTCCTTCACTTTCTCAAGTGCTTCTTCATGAGTCTTTCCAACGATGATTCTTAAAGTTGTCACAAATTTAATATGGTCTGGATTTCTGTTAAACTTCTCCTTTGCAATTCTCTTTGTAGCTTCTATTTGCTTCTTAGCTCCTTTTCTATCACCAGGCATAAAGATCAATTCACCAACTTTTGCAGCCAATTGTAATCCTTTTTCACTGGCACCAGCTTGGATTAACAATGGAACTCTTTGTGGAGAAGGTTCAGTAATTTGAGGTCCTGGAATCTTGAAGTATTTACCTTCGAAATTGATCTCTCTGATAGCGTCTGGATTCGAGAATATCCCGTTTTCTCTATCAAATACAACACCATCATCTCTCCATGATGATGCTAAAAGTTCAATGAAAGCCTGGACGTATTCGTCACACTTTTCATATCTGTGTGTCTTCTCTAGGTGAACGTTTCCTTCGGTCAATTGTCTACCAGCAGTTGGTAAACGACTAGTAACAATGTTCCATCCAATTCTACCTCCAGATATATGATCCAACGTAGCCATTCTTCTGGCAAAGTGATATGGATGTTCACTCAATGTAGAGCATGTGATCCCAACAGAAACATTCTTTGTTGAGATTGCCATGGCTGCTAAATAAGCAGTTGGATCATTCTTTGGAAAGTTATTCCCTGACTTGGCAGCCTCTGAAAAGTTGTTTGGACCTTTATAACCACCATAAACAGCTAAAGCATCACCAAAGAATAATGCATGAATCTTTCCTCTCTCAGCCAATTGTGCTAGTTTGACCCAGTATTCTGGCTTATAGTAGTTTCTTGACTGATCTCTTGGGTTTCTCCAAAGACCCGGTGCATGAAGTACAGGTGTCAATGCTTCAAAGAAGTTCAAGATCAGTGGAGTTCTTTCTTTCTTTTGTCTTTTGACTCTAGGCCCAGAGTCTTCAGTCATGATTGAGTTGTGATAACGTCTTTTGATAAAATTTAAGCACTTGACAGAAGAAGAACATCCATCTTATATAGCAACACCTCTGTTGACGAATCAAGCCCCGACATCGCTTTGATCACGTATTGTGTCACAGCTGTGTTATGGTATCAATTGGATCCACAATTAATGTCGTCGGAAATCATTACTAATCGGGAAATTATCGCGAAGACGGAATTCCATACAACATATCTCTCCCATTATGGGTTGTTCATTTCTTTGTGTCGAGTTCTCGCTAAGCTTACAAAGACTGATCGTGGTTAGGTATTGTACAACTGTATGTTTATTCAGAAAGAGGAGGCAGCTATTGTAGACGTTACTTGGATTCTGGGAGTGGGTCAGCATGAATCTTCCATTCTTCACGTTGAGGTTGATACTCCTTCAGACGTTTCTCAAACTCTTCTTTGGACTCACCGGCTCTCCATCTCAAAGGGTATGCTGTGTGATCTTCTGGAAAATATGTTTGTCCTTTCTTACCATAGACTTGTTCTCTGAAAGTCCCACCTGGGACAGCATATTCTTTTTGTGCTAAACCTCTTTTTTGAAGTTCTGGAATAAGTAAGTCAACGATGTTCTCAAAGGTCTCAGGGTAGACTATGTTTGCAAAGTTGAACCCATCAATTCCTGTCTCATCAACGTACTCTTCAATTTTATCTGCTACTTCTTCAGCTGATCCAATGAAGTATGTGTCACCATGAAAGAAGTGAGTAGCAATGTATCTTCTTGAAACAACATCGCCTTCTTTGTAATAAGGTTTCTTTTTGGTACCAAGAGCTAGACCTTTCACAGCAGGATCATCAACAACAGTCAGATCTTCATCCCAATCATAAACACCAAGATCTAAACCACCACCACCAATTTGAACCAAGGTACCACGGAGATCATGATATCCGTCAATCTCTTCCACTTTCTTGAGTGCCTCTTCGTGGGTTTTACCAACAACAACCCTCAGCATGGTGATGAATTTGATATTATCTGGATTTCTTTTGTAAGTCTCTTGAGCTAGTTTCTTGGTCTGTGCAATTTGTTTTCTAGTGTCTTCAAAGCTTCCTCCCATTATAAAGATGACTTCACCGACTTTAGCAGCTAATAGTAAACCTTTGGAGCTTGCACCAGCCTGTATCAATAATGGAACTCTTTGTGGAGAAGGTTCAGTTATTTGAGGACCAGGGATTCTGAAATGTTTTCCTTCGAAGTTGATCTCTCTTATTGCATCAGGATTAGAGAAGATACCGTTTTCTCTGTCAAAGACAACACCATCGTCTCTCCATGATGAAGCTAATAGCTCAATGAAAGCTTGGACATATTCATCAGTCTTCTCGTATCTTTTGGTCTTTTCTGGTAAGAGATTATCATCAGCTAGTTGTCTACCTGCCGTAGGTAACAAGGAAGAGACAATATTCCAGCCAACTCTACCACCAGATAGATGGTCCAATGTAGCCATTCTTCTAGCAAAATGGTATGGGTGCTCACTCAAAGTGGAGCAAGTGAACCCAACAGACACGTTCTTTGTAGAGACAGCGATGGCAGCCAAATAAGCAGTTGGATCATTCTTTGGGAAATTATTACCACTGATAGCTGCCTCTTCAAAGTTGAAAGGCCCATTATAGCCACCATATATGGCCAATGAATCACCCACAAAAATCCCATGTAGTTTACCTCTTTCTGCAAGTTGTGCCAGTTTGACCCAGTATTCAGCTTTGGTGTATCCTCTAGACTGATCTCTTGGGTTTCTCCATTGTCCTGGTGCATGTAAAACAGGTGTCAATGCCTCGAAGAAGTTGAAGATCAACGGGGTTCTCTCCTTCTTTTGTCTCTTGACTCTTGGGCCCTCGGTCATCTTTCTGAGTAGTGTGTGTGTAACTTCTAGGTAATCTCATTGTTGAGACTTGAAAGTGCGGAATAGACGCACTTTATATAGGTTTCATCTTACGAGTTGTCGCTTGTTCGTCATTCAAAGCCTGGAAGGATCCACAGTGCGTAACGAACAATAGTGGCTTTGTCCGAGAAAAGAGAGTGTTGCGGTGCTGATGACAAACGATCCCCACGCTTGGATGTATAAGATGAGTCAAGTGTGTTTTCCTTTCAAGCCCATCGCCAGAGCTATATTTTGTGGAACTTTATCACTCCTTCATCGTGATTGATGTTTTTGGCACTTCATTATTGCGTGTGTCCTTCGTAATTACCGTTTTAGTCAATATAAGCGTTGTGTCAAGATTTACGGAAAATCTACATTAACTAGACATAGGTCAAAACGGTATACTTTTATTCATGAGGTTAGTTACTTGGATTCTGGGAGTGGGTCAGCATGGATTTTCCATTCATCACGTTGTGGTTGATACTCTTTCAGACGTTTCTCAAATTGTTCTTTAGACTCTCCGGCTCTCCATCTCAAAGGATATGCTGTGTGGTCTTCTGGGAAATAGGTGTGTCCTTTCTGTCTGTAGACTTGCTCTCTGAAAGTACCACCTTCAACAGCATAGTCTTTTTGAGCTAGGCCTCTTTTCTGTAGCTCTGGGATCAGGTAATCCACAATATCCTCGAAAGTCTCAGGGAAGACAACGTTAGAGAAGTTGAAACCATCAACACCTGATCTGTCAACATAATCCTCGATCTGTTCGGCGACCTCTTCACCTGATCCAAGGAAGAAGCCGTTTCTAGTCTCGAATAAGTTCTTTCCAATGAACTCTTGAGTGACAACTTTACCTTCTTCTTTAGCCTTTTCAACAAAAGTTTCTGCAATAGTTCTAACTTGCTTATCATCAACTTGAGTCAAGTCTTGATCCTCTGGCCATTGGGCAACATTCACTCCGGTACCTCCTAACCAGACTAGTGCACCACGAATATCGTGATATTTCAAGATCTCTTCGTGTTTGGCAACAGCCTCCTCATGAGTCTTACCAACGATCACCCTCAAAGTAGTGACAAACTTGATGTGATCAGGGTTTCTATGATATTTCTCTTGGGCAAGTTTCTTTGTGGTTTCAATTTGTTTCTTAGCACTTTCGACATCTAATCCTGGAATGAAGATCAGCTCACCAATCTTAGCAGCTAATTGCAGACCTTTGTCACTCGCACCAGCTTGGATCAATAATGGAACTCTTTGTGGAGAAGGCTCTGTGATCTGAGGACCTGGAATCTTGAAATGTTTTCCCTCAAAGTTGATTTCTCTGATAGCATCTGGATCTGAGAAGATACCTTTCTCTCTATCAAATACAACACCATCATCTCTCCATGATGAGGCCAATAGCTCGATTAATGCTTGAACATACTCGTCAGTCTTCTCATATCTCAATGTCTTCTCCGGAAGAACATTGTCCTTGGCCAACTGTCTGCCCGCAGATGGTAAAGCAGAAGACACAATGTTCCAACCTACTCTTCCTCCAGAAAGATGATCCAATGTGGCTAATCTTCTAGCAAAATGGTAAGGGTGTTCTGTCAATGTTGAACAAGTGTATCCAACTGAGACATTCTTGGTATTAATGGCGATAGCAGAAAGATAAGCAGTAGGATCGTTCTTTGGGAAGTTATTGGCACTGATTGCAGCTTCTTCAAAGTTGAAAGGACCTTTATACCCTCCATAAATAGCCAAAGAATCACCGATAAACAATGCATGAACCTTTCCTCTTTCTGCAATCTGGGCCAGCTTGACCCAGTGCTCAGCTTTAGTGTAATTTCTCGATTCGTCTCTTGGGTTTCTCCATTGTCCTGGAGCGTGCAATGATGGAGTGAAGGCTTGAAAGAAGTTAATGATAAGCGGTTCTCTTGCCTTCTTTTGCTTTTTGGCTGGTGGTTGGTTCGTCATCTTCAACAATCGATGGATCTATCTAGACTATGGTACGAAGATCAATAATGGACACCGCTCGGTATTTATAGGACGGCGATTGAGTAGACTCTCTCAGGTGATCTTGTGCAATTCTGTTGGCATGTTGGCAGTGTGTAGGTTTGACGTTCGTCATCGACTGTGTCCAAACTATGGCTGAAAAAGACACCACAAGTCATCCTCGTACACAATAACCGGCTAAATACCTATTATCCGGGGAATAGTTGAATTCCAGCCAGGAGCGTTACTAATCTTTCTATCGCTTGCCACCAGACAACATATCTCGTCGAAATTGATTTCCGGCCTATTTCCTGATTCTTAGTCTCAAATATTTATGTCAATTATGATATTTCCCTTTTCGTCTGATTAAGCGAACAATAAGAAAGTGACACAATTAATGATCACGAAACCACAAAAACTTTGATGAAGTTAAAGGCCACAAAAATCGCTAAAAGTAATGTAGTTGAAGAGCTGTCTGTGCTCTTTGAACCTCGGATGAACCTGCAGGGTAGCTAGTACTTGAGAGCTTTAATCACAGTTTGCACTTCATACTTGTAGTGTTTACCGCGAAAATTACTCCATTGGATCGACAATAGTTAAGTTCGTAGATAAGTTCCAATGATCCAGTACATCTCACAATAAAGGACCCCGCTAGGAGGCCTTCTAAGCCTCAGCTATCCCATCGTGCTATTGAAACTGCTGAAATGTGGAAAAAAAGTGATCGAGTTCTTCAAATTAAAAAGTTGGACTAAAGTGAAAATGAAATTATAAAGTATCAAGTGAGACCAATATTTAGTAATTTTTTTTACTTCCTCAGTTTTACTCTGTTGACAATTTTACCAATATCAATGGAATACTAGGCTTTATAGTAAATGGCCCACAAAACTATAGAGGTGTTGGTATATAAATGAGGATGTTAATTGAGTATTCAAAATCCGGAGGTAAGAGTTTTATGTACAGGCTTGTATAAATCCGTATAAATCCGAGGTATTTATAATGAAATCGTTCTTCTTCTTAGCTCTGATTCACGGTGAAATTGAATCAGGTGAATTCAATTTACTGTGCTACCGATAGACTACTCTGCTGGTTTAGTCCAATGAAGCTGACTCTATAAAGACATATCGTTGTAGAGTTATCGGCCCAAGCACTGGTGTCTGCGAAGTGAACTGGACAAGTTAATGCATACAAGTGATCCTGCACTTCAAGCGGTATAATCATGACGCTATATCAGATTCATAGTTTCATCACCTATTCGAAACATGAATCGGCCGCTTCACACGATCTACGGGTCTATTCGACTCACAGCTCTAATAGATGGTCATGATTAGTAGAACACGTACTGTATTCATTGAGCCACTACACCTAGCATTAATAACGGTGTTATAAATTAAGAAAAGCTATAAATTAAATGGCAGAAGACAAAGACTGAAAATCAATTGTGATAACGTTTTGCACCAGCGAGTTTCAGCAATTCATCGGTCAATTCTGGTTTTTCACGTGGTTCCCCAACATCTCTAGGATCCAGCTCACCATTAGCCAGATAAGCTTTCTCCAATCTTGGGTTGATGTTATCATGAGCCCAGTGCGAGGTACCAGCCCATTGTTCGAAGACCGCTTTCTTTTGGGATAACGACTCTTCGGTTGCGAATTCTGCTGGAGAGTAAGAGATGTAGGCAATGGTTCTGATGTGTTCACTGTCCTCATCTGGTTGAGCACCCCAATGAATTGTTCTTGATTCCCATAAAATCAGATCACCAGGATCAGCCTCGATTTTGATCAATTCAGCACCACGCTCTTTGAACCACTCTAGACCTTCTGTTGTGATCTGTAGATTGTCACGAGGAGTCCAGTTATCTCTTCCAACCACTTCCTCAAAATATTGTTCTGCAAGCTTATGAGAGCCCTTCAAGACAATCAATGAACCTTCTTTTGGACCGGAGTGACTGAGTTGTGCAATACCTTGAACACAAGATAATCCTGATCTAAATGGCGATTGATCCACATGAGGCCATGGAAAGGTTCTCAAATGCTCCTTCTTGATACCAGGGAAAGAAACATTAATAGCATCAAAACTGACCAGCAATTCATCAGTGCCCCAAAATTTGGCAAAACTATCTTTGAAGCCAGGCTCTTGTCTAATGTCCCAGAAAAACTTCTCATGTGGAACGCTGTATTTTGAAAATGAACCGATGGATGAGAATTCTGGCAGGTTCTCCACCTTCCAAGTGGATCTATCATTGAAATCCAATTCACCACCAAACGATTTTAACCAGGAGAAGATTTTTTGTTGGTAAGCTTCCGCTCTCTCTCTTGGTATAGCGTTCTTGATAACGACATATCCATCTCTTAGCAGATCTGCTCTCCAGTCATCGAATTGCTGCTTGTGAATTTGATCACTGTATTCTCTGACTAGTTTGCTTTTCTCGTTTTCGAGTGGGTTTGCACTCAGTTTGAGCACTGGTTGAGCTGTGGTGGTAGTTGCAGTAGCAGTAGTAGCCATGGTTATTACGATTGCTGTTGTGTTGAATATTGTGTCTTGAAAAGGGTTTACTTCCAAAGGTAAAGAAAACTTGGGGAAAGAGAAGTGCTTAAATAGACTAATTATAGCCGCAAAGTCGCACGCACAAGGGATAAGTTTCAGCAGTGGAGATGGCTTCGTTGATACTTTCGGAGAATTGTACGCTTAAGTTGTGACAGGGGGCGTATTAGTAAGGCTACAAGTTACCAATCGGGAATTTAGTCCGAAAATTGAAATGGAGCACATGACGTATTTTAGCGATTAACAGTGAGTAAGTACACTGAGTGATTATTTTGAAATGCTGGAGAGTCGAGAGGAGACTACAGCTGAGCATGAGGTATTTATGGTGACTGGACTTGCTATAAACTTTTGAATTTAAAGGGTCTTTAGCTAGGCTTTGTCGCGGAATAGAACAATCTCGGACTGTTTGAAGTATCTTCTACCATCTTCATCAATGATCACCAAACTCAGGAAGTTCTTAACGTTGAATAGATTTGTCTTTGTAGTTGGTTCCAAATCGTATCCACCTAGAAATAGTCGAATTGGAATCGATTCTCCTTTCACCGGCGATCCATCCATTATCTCGTATCTTATGGTACTTGAGTCACTCAGTTGGTTTGGTTGCACTCCGACTGTTTCTCTTGTAATCAGACTGATTTCCATGTGCTTAATTTTCAGTCTAGTCAATAGGAAGTGTATTCTTCCTACCAGCACATCCTTCAAACTATAAGTCGACTTGGAATACTCGAATTCTATATGCAAACAGTTCTCGATTCCAATGTCCAGTTTGATAGTCTTCTTGAAGTCTGTTGGGTTCGAGTAGATGTACACCCAAAAATGCTTCAGTTTTGTGATATCAGCATTCTTTCTCAAGACTGTGATCTTGATGTAGTATTTAACAGTCAAGTTCTTACCTTTGTAACTTTGATATCTTTTCTCAACATCTTTGAAGGAGAAATTATAGCTTTCGGTGTGGTCCAAGTCAGCAGGAGATGCTATGTCATGACTTAGACAGAGAAAGTCATCTTTTGGTCCATTGGATGTCTCAATAGTTCCAAATAGTTGGGCTTTGATACCTGTATGCTCCACTCTTTTCCCATCCTTGACTCTCACAATAACCGTTCCGGAGACAGTCTCGCCATCCTCATACAGTGGGAGCTTATCCTTCTTCCCCTGTGACTGCTTGACGTCTATTTGTTTCCTGTTGTCCTCACCATCAAGCCTTATTTCGAGATCTATCGGTGATTTGAAGAACAATGACATGATGCGATAAGATCGAGTTGTACCTGTTTAGAATTGCAAATTATGGTCTGAAAAGGAAGATTTGTGATTCCACCAGCCGAATTGAAAGTGATGAAGACCGTTAAAGGCGAATTGTCCTTGAGTTTGTCGTTGATTCAAAGTGACACCTTCTAAAAGAGTTCCTTAATATCATAATCAAAGCTCGGTGGTCAAAATGATACCGAGGAGAGGTCACGTGAAAAGACCGGTTTGCATATGGCACAAATCTGGGGAGCCGCGCCATCGTTTATCTGATTATCATTTACCACCAACAACATTGGACAGACACCGAGCTGATATTCGTGTTGAATTGGTCTGGTGCTAGCCTTACTCTTGGACTGGAAGCTGTATGACTGATAAGAGAAGTTCCCTTCAAATTAGGAAGAAAAATGGTGGAGAATTAATGGATAAAGCGATGACACAAACAAAAGGCATGATGAGTTCGAACGACGGTTCATTTGACGAAGACAATTTTGAGTTTCTTGAGGATAGTGCTGGTGGAAGTCTGGGATCATACTCTGCAAATGGGGAACCAGACACTCCGACTGATACAGTTTTGCTCAACAGACACCAGACAAATACAGATCATAGATCTACTCTTTTCCCACAGTCTCAGTATGGGGTCTCATCATTCATGGAGAACTCGTTGATAAGAAACATACCGAACGTGCGTACACAGAGGCTGAATGAAGATGTTCTACAATCATTACTATCGGAGGAGCAGATAATCCTTCAAAGAGCAGATGACTTATCAAAAATTCATAAAGAACTTTCAGCCAAAGGAGCCAGTTCGAAGAAAGTGAGACGTGGGATTCTCAGCTGTTTCAAGTCACTGAATCAACTATATGAAGCAATCTCCGAACTCTATGGCAAAGAAGCTCAGAGGAAACAGTATATTGTCTTGAAGTTTGAGGAAAGGCATCAAAACAAGAGTGATCTCATACAAGAAATCGAGAATATCAGAGATAAGGGGAAAGGAGAAGGCTACAGATTAAATCAGCTCCTCGGCGAGAAAAAAACTGTTGATGATGAGATAGAGGCCTTGGAACGAAGATTGAACCAGCTCAAAGAGAAGAGGAATGTACTGAAAACTGAGATTGGACAATCAGAGAGCATAATTGAGAGCAGAGCTAGCTCGTACTTGGAGACATTGAGAGAAGTTGAGGAAGAGGAAAGAAATGCAATCAAGGAACTTGTCGAAGAAAAATCGGTTGTAGGCCATAAGATTCATGGAATAGATGAGAAGTTGACTCTTGCTAATCTACTATCAAGAATGAGAATATCAGCTGAACATAATGAAGAAGTAAGACCAGATGTTATCTTTGGTGCGATGAAGCTTCAAGTCCAATCACTTCAGGATAACTCATTCAAGTTCAAACAAAGAGAGGAAGATCATTATGAAAATTATCTACTGATGGAAAATGCTTCAGATTTGTTAGACGATCTAGAGAAGGAATTATCATTGATATTGACAGAGCAGCCTCATGACTCTATTTCAACTGAGCATCGCATCGTACAATGCTTGGCCAGGACATACGATATGTTATACGAAAGAGTTACCTCATTCACAAACATTGAAAAGACCCTGAAACAAGTGTTAGAAGTTGAAATGAATTCGATAAAGCAAGGACTCACAGTGTTGGGATCCCAATCTCAGTCACCAAACACTAAGGAAGAGGCCACACGATTGAGAGCCAAGAGCATTACACCAAGTAGGGTTCAAAGTCTGAAGACAAGTGTGCCAAGTGTGTCAAAGTCACCACCACTTTCTGATACAGTTTCTGGAACTAGCTCATACATCGCTCAGTCTTCACTACAGGATATGCTTAAGAATAACTTGAAACTGGACCATGCTACGAAACAAAACAAGGCTGACTAGAATAGCGAGCCCATGACTAATAAACGAAACGAACATTAAATCGTACGTGTACATTAAGATTATGCAAAATGGATAGTATTTGTTACCTCCTTCTCTTATGATTGATGAAAACAGAAGACGGCCCTTTAGGTCTCTTTTTATTACGATTAGATTGAAAGCCTTTTGGACCATTGGGAGGAGGTGGAGGAGGTAAAGTTCCAGATCTGGCAGCCGTTGGATTACCATTTTCATTATTGGCACCATTCTCTCCAGCATAGTTATTACTGGGCCTGTGATTGTATGTATGAGGGGTTGCTGACTTAGAATTATCTCTTGGACCAGGTGGAACTCTATCAAGGAAACGGCTTGAATCATCTCCTTGGTTATTGTACTGATTCTGATTATAGTTGACAAACTTGGGTCTATTAGGTAGGACACCGGAATTCGTAGGCTGGTGGTCCTTCTTCGGTGGGAAATAATTGGGCTTTGGTGGATGAGCTGGCGATGAAGTAGGTTTAGGTGGTAAGCTTGACACATCGATTTTTTGTGGAGAGGCTGTTCCATTGTTGGAAGTGCTGGATGGCGCCTTTGGCAATGATGAAGGTAGCTGTTGGTAAGGTGATGATGGCGGTTTCAGGTCAATTCGAGTTCCAGTAGTGGATTGCTCCATCTTCTTCGTCTCCATATTCCTATTGTGCATCAGTGATTCTCTGGTGAAGCCTCGTTTTGCTTTGGATAGCAGATCTCTCGACTTTGCATTATCGATAAGGTCAAACCATAAACTATCTTTGACCAAACTATCATGATTACCAAGAATCCAAAGCGAACATTTAGGTCTAGTTAAAGCAACATTCATACGACGGAAGTCTCTCAAGAAACCGACGTTGTTACTCTTTGGATCAGCACGAACACAGGACATTATAATGATTTCCTTTTCTTGACCTTGAAAACCATCAATAGTATTGAAACTCAATTCACTCTTGATACTCTGACCAAATCGCTGTATGAAGGCTTTCTGAAGTGCACGGTTTTGCTCCTTATATGGTGTGATGATACCAATCTTATTCCTAAAGTCAAAGTTGGAAAAATCTGTGAATAGCTTTGAGATTAGTTCAATAGCAATATCGATCTCAGCTTTGTTGGTGTATGAGAAAGTTTTCGAATTCTGAACTTGTTGACCCTCAACAATATCGAAGAATCTATAGGGACTAAGCAGTTGATCTTTGTGCCATGGGCGGGCTGTTGAAGTATCATTTTCAGGACCATCCTTCAACTCGTTATCGTAGAATGTCTTCGACGGGAATCTTGAGATTTGGGAGTTCATACGATACTGAACGTTCAATAACAAAGGTTTGGCGTTTTTGGCCATTCGGACGAACAAACTCTGATCGTATAGATGATCGGCAGCAACGGATGAAAGCACAGTAGGTGGTAATTGATTTGGATCCCCAACCATGATACAACGGTTACAACCGTATCTCAATGGAATGATTGCGGATAGCTCGGTACACTGACATGCCTCATCAATGATGACCGAGTCGAATTTGATTCCAATACTAGCAACCATGTCATGAGCAGAACCAGAAAGGGTGGAACAGATAATCTCGGCCTCGCCTAAGATCTTAGCTTGAGCATTTCTTCTATTTATCTCACGGCCTCTGTATGCTGAATTTTGACGCTCCCTTTCATCATCCATCATTTTTTTTACACCATTAGCTTTTATGGTCAATTCTCTCTTTTCCTGATAGAGCTCATCTGAGCCAGCATTAGCTTCATCAGATAATTTGGCTTTGCAAATGGCAATTTTACTCTTGATCTCAGCCAATTGCTTATACAACGCATCCATGTTGTTACTTTGAGGATTGGGTTTCCCAACTTCCTTGTCAACCAACTCTTCCAAAGTCATATCTTTCACAGCACTATTGACAGCATCAGTACGACCCAAACGAACGAGCTTAGGAGTGTACTTCTCACCCTTGGAATTCATTATACCATCTCTCAAACGTAAGACCAGCTCGTCAACAGCTGCATTACTTGGGGCACAGACCAATACCTTTCTAGCTTTTGAGCTGGGAACAGCATTCTGAGCTATAGGGACGGTTATTGAGGCTGAAGAATGGAAATTGGAAAGCATGTGACCAATAACACCCAAAATAGTTTTTGTTTTACCTGTACCAGGCGGACCTTGAATTAGACTGAAACCGATTGTGTCGACACACGAAATGATAGCCTTTGCTTGAGACTCATTCACCTTGTAGGTATTTTGGACTTTCTCAACTTCAGATGCAGGAAGCTCGGAGGTCGTATCGGGCTCAGCTTGGAGGATTTGTTTGGATAAGTTGTAGTATCTCAAACCATGAAGTGAGGAGAATTCTCTTTCAATAGTGGTCATCTGCATGACACGTAGCATCAAGATGGTAGAAGCTGGGGTGAAAACATTATTCAAATGTGCAGTACGAGCGATTCTGATGGTTAAATCAGCCCTATCACCTCTAACGTGCTTAATTTCATGAATTTTACCAAAACATGTGATTTTCGAGCTTTTGACCATTCCAACAGAAGGTTTAGCCTCCTCATCCTCACAAATAGCAAGCACAACCAGATCAGAGTCAGAAAGATTTTTCTCTTGTATGTCTTTCTTCGACAAACTGCAAAAGACTTCAAAGAAATCACCAACTGTACTTTTTGAACCTATGGTAATCTTCAATGGTTTATCTGGATTTCTTGTTTTGGCAGCAAGTATTGCTTGCCAGCACTCCAGCAGCAACAGTGGTTCATAAGTAGCAATATAATCATCAGCAGAAGAAAACTTATCAGCAACGGCGAGTGGTTTCTTGTGGTCTGCATCTGGATATTCAGTATCTCTTTGATATGACCACGATAAGACTGTACGATATAATGGTTTCAGATCAACATTGAGTCTCAATCTGCTATATTCCTCTTCTTTCTTCGAGTTATCTGGAGTTCTCTTTCTTGGCTTGGTCAAACTGCCACCTGAAGGGTGTATAGTAGGATTGATCTTTGGTGGCATGTTGAATAATGAATGGATAGATTCTTTTTCATCATCGTCTTCGTCTGATGAACTGTCTGCTTGTGGCTTAGGAATTTTCTTTCTTTGATTGAATCCTAGAGGACCAGCTGGATGAACCACTCTATTGATCTTTTTTGCGTTCAATTGTTCACGAGCTATTTCAAGAGCTGATTTAGGCAAAACTTTCTTTGGAGGAGGTAACGGAGCATACCTCGATAGACTTCCGAAATTCGTGATCTTCATTTGTGTCTTTGGGCGACTCTCAGAAATGATTGTAACCTCGTCATCATCGTTTGGAGCTGGGGTATTCTCTGCTGTACTGGAGTTACTGACAGCTATTTTAGATTTCCTGTAGTTTTCCGACTCTAAGATGATGCTTGCAACCAAGTTATTGTCAAAAGTCTTTGCTCTGTTGATTATCTCCAATGACTGCTGAGGTGTGAGCTTACTATTGAATTTCTTTGCTCTCGATCCGTATCGAGCGATCAGCTCAATGGCCTTCTTGTCGAAATCCAAATCCAACTCCGAGGCTAAGTCCATGGTCGAAATAATGAGCTTGACACAAGAGGCTAATAGACCACTATCATTCAATCTCAACCATGAAAGCATATGGGGGAAAGTATTTGTTATCTCCACGAAGGTTTTCTTGTAATCACCTTGTAGATCTTTGATGATCAAGAAGCAACCTAGCAGTAAGTGGGAGAGATCTAAAGTATTTCTTGTAAATTCAATCAAGTCACTATGCTTTGATGCCCATTTAGACGTCTCAACGTATATCAAATCCAAGAATGACCAACATCTGTTCCAAAATATACCTAAAGAGGCCTTGACTTCAGAGGTGAACTTCGCACTATACCCAAAAATCCCATTGACTGGACTGTTCAGAGCTTGTATAACATCACTCAAGACCAACACACCTCTTGGACAAGGGTAATAAGACTTCAAGAATATCAAGTTTGTGAGATTGTCGTTGATAGCAGTGATGCATGACTCTATGTTGTTTTCTAGTAGAGCATGAACACCTTCAAGTCTACCTTCAGCATCGAATGTCTCATATAAAATATCAACAGCTGATTGATAGACGTTTTCATTGGAGCAAAAGACACAGGCCCAATAACCCTTCAAACTTCTGGCGTCGGATAAGATCATCTTGATGTTCTTGCTATCAATATCACTGAACTTGACAAAGAATTGTCTCAGAAATTCCAGAAAGACAGAGACATCAGAGTTCCCATTCTGTAATGGTATCACACTAGAGACGTTTTCCAATGCACATAATATTCTGAACGCCAGCTCTTTCTGTACAGCAAACTTCTGCTTCAATAGTAATTGAAATAATTGCGGAGAAAACTTCAGCGTTGAGATAGGAGCATTATTCAATGAATCGTAACTTCCTTGTGCAAAGTTCAAGACATCAAATCTCATAGCACTTGATAGAACTCCAACAGCGGCCCTTGAAACTTCGCTATTTTTGGTTCTATCGTGTTCAGGGAAAAAAATCGAGGAGCTTGTGGCATAATCCATGAATCTAATCAGCTTCGTTGTGACGACCACTCTGGCATCACTCCTAAGTAAGAGGTCAGTCTTGAATGATGGACTGAAAAGAGAGCTTGGGAATGTTAAAGAAGATGAGATTAATCGACAGGCCGCCTTGAACATCTCAGCACTATTTGAAAGCGGAATGCTGTTCTGAGTTTCGAGCTGTGTGATCAAATACAAGGCCAATTTGTTTGAGCACTGCTGCTTTTTCGATTCATCCAACGTGGAGAGGAACGGTGTTAACCAGCCAAATAAGTCGTTCAAGCGAGCACCAGGGTTGAGCTGTCCCCGAACCTCGGTCACGCCTTTCAACACTATGAGATTTTTGACATAATGTGGATTACCAGTGACGGTATCTAATATATTCTGGTGTGTGAAAGGAGAAACTGATGTCCAATATCTATCACCGACTAGTGTCAATATCAAAGAAAAGAATCTAAGCAGATATGGAAGAGGTTCATTCAAATATGCCATGAGATGTGACTGAAGAAGTCTTAGAAGCGGCTTGACCTCATAATTCTTGCAATCGTTGATAGCTTTGAGGTCCACAGGCTCGTTGAATTTGGACAGTAAAGCGTCAGCAGTGTACAGCCTCAGTACCGAATAGAAATTTCTGTAAAAGTCTTCGCACATTTGGTCTTTGTAAGTGTTTGGGTCTTGTATGGAGACTAGATAATGCTCATATTCTTCCAGAACATCAGGAAGTACCTTTGTAGAATCGAGTATCTTATTTTCAGAGTACAGTCCCTCCAATAAATTGAAAGCACATCTCTTCAAAGGCTCGGATGATTCAAACAGCATATAGATCAAACCAGGTGAGAGGACAGCAGTTTTCTTGACAAAAGGATGATCAACAGCCAACATAGATAGAAAGATCGACTCGAAAGATGCCTTGAGAGCGCCGTTCAACCGAAGCATACCTGGAGCGTAAAGACATTCGGCCAATGCATAGATTAACTCGGTGGGTATCAGAGCTTTTGGATTTGTGACTTTTTCGGTTTGGAGAGCTTCAGTATATTGTTCTATTCTCTGTTGTAGTCGCTGTGCCTCCCAAGTGAGAATAACATTTGAGAACTGTTCGATGCTGGGTATATCGACCTCTCTTTCAGACACAAACGTTTGTTTCAGCTTCACTCTTCCTCTTTGGAATAGAGACATGCATTTGGTGCAGCAGTTCAAACTTTCGGAGATGGTCTCTTTGTACCATTCAAGTGGCTCTGTGTCACCGAACGAGAAGAGAATAAGTAAATGGACACCTGCAGGGTACATCTTCGCATCGCAAAACAAGTGCTCGTTCTTTTTGTGCTCTATGATGTAGTTGATGGATGTTTGAAGAGCCTCCTGCTGAAGTTCAGCATCCGTGAGGTGGTGGTGGGACCGCTTTATCAGCGAGATCAAGGCTTGGTAGTCTTCGTCAAGCTTCGAAGAAACGGGATCAGAGGACATCTGTGTAGCATCTATTTGACTATGGTAATGAATTTAAGTGAACTGCTGTATAAAGACGAGAAATGCGGTAAAAACGAAGGGCAAACCAGGGAACACGCTGACAAGTGTTATTATAGGACTTTTGAGGTATGAATGAGTTCCGTGTGGCGTGTAAACGGATAGTAGATCTACACCAGAGTCCGATGGCGCTTGCTTTTGCCGTATTATGTGATGCTCTTCACCAAAATTTTATTTTCGTGTTTTCTAGCACTGAATTCGCGAAAACCGTTATTGGTGGATGTCCAGGGCTAAGTTGTGTTTGTTGATTGTTGTTGGAATGTGCATGATTCGAGACCTTTTTAGAGTGCACAGTGATATAAACTGATTGATTGTTACTATCGAGTTTTTCGTGAACTTTTTGCTAGTTTTTTGGTTTACTTATGGTTTCTTTCTCCCATTCTTTGATATCTATGGCAATTACTGTAATCAAAAGTACATCTGTTGAGAAGAGAAAGATCTCTGAATGCAACACGATTCAACTATCTTTAGTTTGGATCATATTTGCGCCAAATTGAGCTTTTGGCGAGTTTTCGGTGGTGTCAAAAATAGGCATTATTATACGTATTTACGTGAAATTTTCCGACGAAAAAATCTCCACCCTTTGATAAACAACAACACGCTCGAGATCTATCAAGATTGGCTACCCGTGAATAACTCAAGAACAGTTTCATTCAAAACACTGTTCATACAAAACTACACTCGGCTACTATACACTTGACTCATTCCCCAAAATCAGACACACAATGAGGTATGTTACTCATCTCGCTCTATGAGTCGAATAAGTAAACAAATAAACCTGTCAAGCTGAAACTAACTGATAAATCCAGTGGAAGATTTGTCCGTGCCTCCAAATACCGTCACGTCTATGGACAGGTCTCTAAAAGAGAACTGTGCTATGATAATGTCAAGATCAGCACCAATGCCTTCGACTCAAATTTGATCAAAGTGAGTTATTACCTCAAAACCATTTAGATCTGACAACTAACTAGAAAAAATCATAGGCAAATGGTAAATACATCTCCCTTAACTGGAACTCTTCTGGTGGTGGTGCATTTGCTGTCATTCCAGTCGATGAAGTCGGTAAAGCTCCAGACAAAGTCCCATTGTTCAGGGGTCATACTGCTACCGTTCTTGATACCGATTTCAATCCTTTCAATGACAACATAATTATCTCTGGTTCAGAAGACACCAAACTTGGTGTTTGGAGAATTCCAGATGACTACTCGTTCCACAACTATACTGACGGAAACGGAGAGATCAAGGATATTGCACCTGTTGCATTGTACTCTGGACACAAGAGAAAAGTTGGTCATGTTACTTTCCATCCAACAGCTGAAAATGTCGCAGCTTCATCATCTTTAGATTACACTGTGAAGCTATGGGATATTGAGAATGGTAAAGACAAGATCACATTGACTCACAAGGACTTGGTCACTTCCTTTTCATTCAACTACAATGGTAACTTGCTAGCCACAACATCTCGTGACCGTAAACTTCGTGTTTGGGATATCAGATCTAACGAGGTTATCAGTGAAGGTCCAGGACATACCGGTGCCAAATCATCGAGAGCAGTTTGGCTAGGTAACAGTGACCGTATCGGTACCACTGGTTTCTCACGTTTATCCGATCGTCAGTTAGGTGTTTGGGACTCAACAAACATCTCTGCTGGTCCAATTGGTGGTTTCTATACTCTTGATGCCTCCTCAGGTGTTCTTGTTCCATTCTATGATGATTCAAACAAGATCTTATACGTTGGTGGTAAAGGTGATGGTAACATTCGTTACTATGAATTCCAGGACGATGAGTTATTCCCATTATCTGAATTCCAGTCTATTGAAGCTCAAAGAGGACTCGCTCTTGCCCCAAAGAGATCAGTCAACGTTTCTGATAACGAGGTCGCTAAAGCATATAAGACCGTCCGTGATAGCATCATTGAACCAATCTCTTTCACCGTTCCAAGAAAATCTGAAGTCTTCCAAGACGATATCTACCCTGATGCCCCATCTGATAAACCAGCCTTATCTGCTGATGAATGGTTTGGCGGTAAATCTGTTGATGGACCAATACTTTTCACCCTAGAATCGTTATACGATTCAAGTAAACCAGTTGAGTTTAGACCAAGTTCGGCCAGTTCTACTCCAGCCAAGACTACCGAACAGTCTCCAAAGAAAGCTTCACCAGCCCCAGAGAAGAAAGCCGAGGAAATCAAACCTCCTGTCAAGAAAGAGATCGAACCAGAAACCAAAACAAAGGAAATTACTCCACCACCAAGTCGTTCAACTCCACCTAAATCAAACCTTGATGACCTGTTACAAAAAGACGAAGTCAGCTCACTACTCAATAAAGCTGCCGAGCTCGATGATGGTAAGGAGGAAAAAGTCGAAACCACTTGGGATGATGAAGATGATCAAATCAAGAAACCTTCCGTTACTATCTCCAAAGAAAAGTTATCTCCAGCAGCAACAATCTCTAAAGCTGAACAACCAAAAATAGAATCAACTCCGGAGCCAAAGATTGAACCAAGAGTCGAGCCAAAGGTTGAAACAAAGGTTGTCGAACCAGTCAAAGAAGTCTCGATTCCAGAACCAGCTCCAGAAACTTCCAAAGCATCAATAGACTCTTCTGCTCCAGCTCCAGCTGCCGCTGCTAAAACACTGACCTTGAAAGGTTCAATTGAGAAGCTATCATCAGTTGTCGAACACTTTGAAGAAGTTGTTGCCAGATTAGAAGCTGCTAACCTGGAGAAGGATGAAAGAATTAAATCACTGGAAGACAAAGTTCAAGAGCTAATTGAAAAGAAATAGACCTGATATTATGTACGTTTATGATCCATAGACTATGTTGGACTTTTCAAATTATAAGAATCTATATGAAATATTGTGTAGAGTGGGATGATGCAGTCATTTTCAAAGCAGTTGGTTTCTCTCTGAGTAATAGTACTACTGGAATATCAAGATCAACAGGAATTCAAGGTAGAATTTTTTTTCCCCAGATAATATTTCATCATTCACTTAATAAATTTTGAGCTCCAGTCATAAAAATATGCATAGTGAGGGCTCAAGTAAACATCGGCTATCCAGTGAGGTGCTTCCTGAAGCGACAAACTGTCATTTGAGGCTAAAAATTTTGAACAAAAAAAATCTTCCCCGCCAGGAGTCGAACCTGGAATCTTCTGGTTGCAGAAGTAACTACTTAAATCGTAGCCAGACGCCGTGACCATTGGGCCACGAGGAACAGATAACGGCTGTTTGCGGTGTCTGAAGAGACTTGAGGCGTCCTGCGCGATTACATAAGAACTTAGTCAGCGATAGTGCGAAACGTTGATGTGGTAGAATCAAATGGAACAAATGAATAAAGTTGGTTCAAACCTGCCTTTGCTGCTGTTGATTTACGGATAACTTTACCAAGTAATACAATTCCGGATCGATATATAATGTCTAACAAAGTTGCTTCCCTGTTGATCATCAACTTCTTGAAGAATGCCATCAAGAACAAAGAAGTCGATGAAGATTACATTGATTCTCTGGATGTTGCAATCGATTGTTTAGCTGATGCCTTCGGTGTCGACAAAGAGAAAGATTCCAGCGCGTTGGCCGACTTTGAAGGTAAAACCCTGATTGAGGTGCTAGATGCTTACAAAGCTGGCTCATCTGCTTCTTCTTCTGCTACTCCAGTTGCTGAAGAAGTTCCTGTCCACGTCGATGAGGTTAAAATTGACGAAGAAACTGTTAAGAAAGCTGATGCTTTGAAGTTGGAAGGTAACAAAGCCATGGCTGCAAGAGATTTTGAAACCGCCGTCTCCAAATACTCGGATGCTATTGAGTTAGTTCCAACATCCTCTGTCTACTTGGCCAACAGAGCTGCTGCTTATTCTTCCTTAAGACAGCATGAGAAAGCCGTTGAAGATGCCAAAGCCGCTATCGAAGCCAACCCATCATACTCTAAAGCTTACTCCAGATTAGGTCTTGCATACTTTGCCTTGAACAAACCAAAAGATTCTCTAGACGCTTACAAGAAAGGTTTGGAGGTTGAAGGCGACAAACCATCAGAAGCCATGAAAAAAGGTTACGAAACCTCCAAGAAAAGAGTCGAAGAACAACTGAATCTAACCACCACCGAAAACTCAGAATCTACATCCTCAACCCGCTCAACTGGCGCTACTCCTAGTGCTGGTGCCGGTGGAATGCCAGATTTCGCCAATTTGGCTTCTATGTTAGGTGGTGCTGGTGGTGCTGGTGGTGCTCCAAACTTAGGTGACATGTTCAACAACCCACAATTGATGGAATACGCTAACCGTTTGATGTCTAATCCAGATGCTTTAAACAACATAATGAGTAATCCAGCCATTCAACAAATGGCCCAGCAGTTTGGCCTTGGTGGAGCTGGTGGAGCTGGAGCTGGAGCTGGAGTCGCCGGTGGTGCCCCAGATCTTGCAAGTATGATGAACAATCCAGCTTTGAGAAATCTTGCCAGTGATTTCCTTGGTGGAAACAACAACAATAACACCAATAACAACAGCAGCAGCAACACCGATAGCAGCAATCCTGGTAGCCAGTAAGGTGACAATGAGTAGCATGGTTGATTTTCGCAAGATATACCAATATACGTTTCTACATCTGACTCTATGATAACACATTCCTTCTCATTTATTCATTTCGGTGCGTAGATCGTGAAGACTTCTTTGAAGCATTATGTTCTTGAACTTCAGGTCTCTGATCTCTTTCTGTACATGCTTTTGTAGAGTGATTTTTAGGAACTCAGTCTTAAACACCATTAGATTGTTCATTTCCATTGCGATGGTCTCATGATTGAACTTGATGTCTTTATTTAGCTCATATAGATTTTGCTTGATATCTTTGATACTTTCCAACAGCTTGGCTTCGTATTTCTGTCTTTTGGATTCGATGAATCCTGTGAAGAATCCGGGTTGTTGCCTTTTGATCTTCTGTGTAGTGTCTTTCGTGTTAGAAAAACTCGTGGATGTGGTCAAATTGTGAAAACTTTCTTCATTGACATCAACAAGACCTCGTACTTCTATGTGGTCATGTTTATTGGCCTTCTTCAGCTCCACGAACTTGAACTTTTTGTAATTGTTGTTCAGCTCAATCAGCTCACCGTATAGTTTCCACCATCTGAAAATTTTCTTGTTTAGCAAGTTTTGAATCTTGGAGATGAATTCATCAGTGGACATCGATATGAATAGAATGTTGTCACAAAGATCAGTATCCATCTTAAACTCTTTTGTCTCCCCACTTCTCGACTCGGCAATGAAGTTGAGTTCTTGGATACTGCTTGAGTTCTCCAAACCGAATAATTCAAGGGCTTCATTCAATTCTTTGGACTTCAATGATTGAAAGTTGGCTATCTTGAAGAGCATATCGTAGTAATGTCGCCATTTGTTGATTTCCTTCAGTGAAAATTTAAGGAAGAAGTTGATCTCACTTATCTCTTCAGGTTGCAAGAAGAACGGATCCTTTTCATTGGTAGATTGATCATCAACGGCACCACCATTTTGCGTTGGTAGATTCAACATCTCTTTTTTGTAATTAAGCGTTCTAATTTTAGCTTCCTGGATCGATCCAAGATCAGTTGTTGTTGGATCTCTCAAAAATCCCCAGATCATATCGTGATCTTCAAAAGATCTGGCCAGTAGGAAACTTTGAAGTATCAGGTTCATTTGATCGACGATCTTGTTGAGTTTGAGCTTGTTGAAACCAGCAATGTTCAAAATGATATCAAATTTTCTGAACATATAGTGTAGTGGTAAAAAGCTATTAGGAAATTCGATGGATAGAATCTCGATCATCGTCTTGAAGTCAGAGAACGTATGAAGCGTTTCAAACTCCTCCCCATCGATGAATTTTCCTCTGATGACGAGTCTCCATGTGTTGTTCTCCAACTTGACCCTCACAATACCTATTTGTCTCCCTTCAACTGGTTGTACCCTTCTGCTTAAGTACGACTTATTGATCAGATTGGCAACACCACCATTTTTGCATTGATCAACACATGAGAAGTAGTTTTTGTCAACTTTTTCGATATCCAGAGTGTCACAGCTCAAAATAGTCTCGATGTTTTCGGTTCTATTGTATTTGGCATAAATCATCAACGGAGTATATGATCGCTGGTTAGCTTCATTGACGTTCAGTCTGGGATATTTCAGCAGAAGCTCAATATTGGAGTTCATGATGTGGAGCAGCGTGTTTCCACGGTTATCTATATGATCACCATAATCGAATTCTGAGCCGTTTATCTTATACCACTCATCAACAACAGCAAATACCACACGAACCAGTTCTCTATAGTTTGGACTGTCATAACTTCGACAAACAGCAAATAACGGCGTTTGGCCATTCATATCTTTTAAAGTCCAATCAATGAACAATCCAATTTTGGGTATAAGATCTTTGTAATGAAACAAGTAATGTCCAATTGTTCTCTTGTGTTTATCTGGCGTATTGAAGTAAGTTTTAAGCTCTTCAAGGGTACAAGACGACAGGAGAATATCCGTGAGATCGTCAATGATATCGAAGTTCTCCGAGTTCAGTGCCAAATTGAATAGATTGGCGTCATTTATGGATCGGTCAGCTAAGAGGTCTTCCAACGGGAAAATCTCTTCGTAGTCTATGAGAAGCTTCCATGTATCGTAGTCATTCGATTGAATGGCAGCCATTAGTATCGATTCACCGTTCAGCGTGAGACTTTTCAAGCTTGATTCAGGATCACCGTTGAAATTATCAGCAATGTTCTTAAGTCGAAGCAAGTCCTTCGTATCAACACAGGAGAATACGGCTTTATTTGACTGCGAATGTTTCTTCAGCGTTATTAGATTTTCCTCATTCTTCAAGAAGAATAGGAGTGCTTCTAATGTGGATAAAGCATATCCTGTTAGTCCAAGATCAACGCTCTGATAGGCGAAGTTCTGGACATAGAATAGATGACTTTCAAGATCTGGGACACCAGAATGTATGACGACCATCAATAACAAACCAACCAAGGTATCGGCATCCACTGTTATAGATTCAATGTTGGAGAGCATGGTGACTGCTGAAACAAGAATCTCTATCTTTGAACTTGCGTCTGTTGTTAAGGTCAATTTCTTGAATATTGTGATTGCTTTGTTGATTTGCTTCCCCAAAATGCATTGTATACCTGTGTTTGACTTCATGCTGTTGGGAAGAGATACTTGGTTCAAGCTGATATGCTCCAATTCAGGATATAATTGGGATAATGTGTCACCTTTGAGTATACATAAAGCATTCCAGACCTTGTCATATAGATTCATCTCCACATAGCTATAAATGCACCTGTTTAGATCAAGATTTGGGGATTTCTGAAATATTAGATCAACAAGGTCAGGGGTCAAAGTCTCGAAAATATGGGAAGATAAGTTATTAGCTTGTGTGAATATTTGTATCAAAGAATCTGTGTCGGAAACATCACGGGCATTGAAGGTTTTAAATAGGTTTTCATATTTCTCACCAACGCTCTTAGCTATGAGTGGGAACGTCCTTATCAGCTGTTCAAATTTCTCTTGTTCAACCTCTGAGCTTGAATCAGACATGTCTGGATATCCGTCGATTTCCTTGTTACCGAAGTCTATGTCTTGAAGTATCACTGTTTCCGTTCTATTGCTTGAAGGTGTAATTATCTCGAAAATCTTCGAATCAACAGGGACACCTAACAGTGGTGCCTCAATGTACATCAGCAGAAACTTTCTTCCCTTCTCAAAATAATCATTGAAGCTCTGAAAATAATCATATTTGAGCACTTTCAAACGTAGTGATTTCTTGAAGTTCTTTCCCGTGAACAATAAGTCCTTCTTGATAAGAACCTCCTTGTTGCTGAACGTGGTGAGAAGTCTAGCATTATTCAGCTCTGTTGTTGTCAATATGTGATCATTGAGGAAATCCTCGGAATAGCACAGGTCGTAATATGGGACATCTGTTTCTTCATCCTTATAGTTTAATAATGTTTGTAATGGGGGCACCAGAATGATTGTTCCATCCTCCCAACTTTTGTCCAATCGCGCATATATGTCTTTCAAGGGAGACTTCTTGGGTTCAGGATTGTTGAAGATGGCATTGAGGAATGGATTTAGTAACAATGGCAAATGTGATGGCATCGAATATATTACTGTTGTATATGGTATGTCATTTAAGTCAATTCAATGAGACTCCACGGTA
Source organism: Wickerhamomyces alni (assembly GCA_949709075.1). Taxonomy (NCBI): domain Eukaryota; kingdom Fungi; phylum Ascomycota; class Saccharomycetes; order Phaffomycetales; family Wickerhamomycetaceae; genus Wickerhamomyces; species Wickerhamomyces alni. The sequence continues at coordinate 60,339 of CATIXA010000004.1, read as the reverse complement.
TTGGATTGTACTAAAAGCGGGTGTAACTGATTTGTGTGTTTTGTGTCTTGCCAATGATACAGGACTGACCGTAAATGATGACACGTAGCGAATTATTCTGCAAATGCTATTGAACAATAAAAGTCTAAATCTAATAAGAGACGTTAAATACAAAAGTGCCTTCTAAAATAGATCGCGAAAATTACTTCATTGAGATTTACTACTGGACATAGCCATATAAGTAATTAACAGAAAACATTAGCATTAGTGACAGCTATTTGACAAGACCTAAGCTTGAGATTGTTTGACATCAGTCATTTCGTAAGAAGCAGAAGAAGATTCGTTTGGTTGCTCGGTGGCTTGTAGAACTTCAACGTCGCTGTAGGTGGCAGATTGACCCATGGTACGTTCTTCATCGAGGAATTTGGCTTCATAGATCTCGGTTCTGTCCCATCCCATAGCTTCTTCTTCCTCGGTCAATCTCATCTTTAGACCTGGAATCTTGTCAATTAGGAAACATAGGCCGTAGGTAACGATAAAGGTCCAGCCAATGATCGCAAAAGAACCAGCTAATTGATAACCCATTTGTTTCCAGTGGTGGAAGATCCAACCACCAGCAATTTCGGTGTAACCATCGTAAGCAGCAACAGTTGGACTAGCAAATAGACCAACCAAGATGGAACCCATGATACCACCAATACCATGGATGTTGAAACTGTGGACAGCATCATCAACTCCAATCCATTGGTTAACGTTGTAAGTCATACGACAAACAATAGCAGTGACGATAGAACCGATAGCAATGGCCCATGGCTCTAAGTATCCACAAGCTGGAGTGACAAAGACTAGACCGACAATGATACCTTCAGAAGCAGCTTGTAGAGACCATTTTCTCTTGAAGAAGTAATCAACAAAGACAAAAGTTGGCATAGCAAAAGCAGCAGCTAATTGAGTATTGGCCAAGATGTAAAGAGTCTTTGGGTTGTTGATAGTGGTTGGAGTTCCAGAGTTGAAGAATAACCATGGGAAGTAAATAAGTAGAGAACCCAAGAAGTTTAAAATAGGATTGTATGGAACGTTTTCTGGTTCTTTACCAGCGTCTTTCCATTCTTTTCTCTTACCGATGAATAAGGCATAAGCTAAAGCAGCAACACCACTGGAAACATGAACTGGACCACCACCGGCTAAATCCAATTCACCAAGAGTGTATAACCAACCTTTGGCACTCCAAGTCCAATATGCTTCTGGACAGTAAACAACAGTAGCCCAAATGAAACCTAACACTAAGGAAGGAACCATTCTTGCTCTTTGAACACTTGATAGGAAAATGGCGACGGTACATGTTGGGAAGAAACCAGAAAACACAAAGTATTCAATGGCTGGGATGGTACTTCCTTCATATAGAGGGGCGATACCAATATTTCTCAAACCGGCCAATTGGAAGTCACCCATCATGACACTACTTGAAGTTTGGGAAGAAGCAAAGGAGAAACCGAATAGATACCATTGAATGAAGATTAGACCGGTCAATAAATAAGATTGCACAGCTAAGGCGAGGTATGTTTTTCTAGTACCGTAGAATAAAGCAATACCCGGAGTGATGCACACAATAGCGATTGTGGCACAGGCGACATAGGCCATATCCACTGGATCTAGCGCAGCAGTAGTTTCCTCGTAGGTTGTCGACATGTTTGGATTGTACTTGGTGATTAATCTATCAAGGAATGGCTGAAGAAGACAGGGTCCACCGGTCTATTTATACAGAACACAAATGGTGACAGGATGGTCCTATCCAATCAACAACCGACATACCGGCGATAACTGATTCATAATGTAGCTGACGTGGACTTCTGGCGCAAAATGCAAATGCACCATGATGACTTGTTGTTCGCGTTGATAAGGTTTTTAGTCGAGAAGCACTTTAAGCGATTGCAGAAAAGTGGAAACCACGGTTTCCCAAAATGGAAGCAGCTGCGGCAGATCACGTCAACAAGAGGACCCTGAATTAGCTGATTGTTACGATGGCCAGCTCTATAAAGTACTAGGAGCTGAGCAGGAGTGATCTCTAGTGGCCACTAGGTGGTCTATGGTAGTGTCTATTAGCTACTAGAGGCGTCTTCAGCACACGTACTTTCGATCTGAGATGGTCCAAGTGAAATTGCGATCAGGCGTGAATACCAAGAGTTTACACTGCACTGATAGTATTGACAATTGCCAGATAAGCTGTGACCATTGGCCAAAGAGTGAGCTACAACTACGTAATAGATTCTTTCAGTCGACGATACGCCAGCTGTGCCATCGATATCCACAACAACACAAACAACAACAACAACAACATTAGTGACATCTGTTTAATCCTTGCTCGAAGTGCTGGCGGGTTCACGGTCCATCAGTTAATTCAGCAAATTAGCGTGAGTGAGAATGTTGATGGTTTAAGTACTGCGGCCACTCTGCAATGCTTCTGGGACTGCCCACAACAGTTCGAATACAGCAACACAGAACGCCCGTCCGCACCGTTATCGGGTGCCTACGTTAGTACATAGCTACAGTATTATTATTATTTTTATGGCCGTGGTTATGAACGTCTACTGTATGATCAGTAATCACCAACTTGTGTCTGTGCCTGGACTTTTATACCGCTTTTGGCAGGTCTGGAACTTCCGGGGGACCTGGGCCGGCGCTCAACAGATGAAAACATCAAATGCCCGCCTGCAATAGTACACTTATGGGTCCTCTTTTTAGTGGCGGATTGTGCAGAGCACATCAAAATGCGCATCAATTTTTACGAGAATCTGAACGTGGGTTCGCCAAAGTTTGGCGCGAGACAGTCCGTTTTGGGAAAACTCTGATATTTGCGCAATTTGGCGAAGGACTCATAATAATGAAATGAAAAAAAAAAAACAGAATCTGTTATACCGATGAGCATACAAATCTGTCACTTTTGAAGTCAAGATACACAAAATGGGGAAAGGAAAGAACAAAGTCTCGGCTGATGACCGTCCAACTAAGAGTTCTAGACCAGCAACGGGCAAACACAAAAGGAACATGGAGTCGAAACACCATACTACTTCCACTGCTTTCCATACTAAATTAGCGATGTGGGTAAGTAAATCATCAATTTCAACAAAATATGTTCTGTGATACTAACAAGGTGGTGTCAGGACTTCGATCATTGTGATCCAAAACGTTGTAGTGGGAAGAAACTAGAAAGACTGGGATTGATCAAGAACTTGAGAATCGGACAGAAATTCCAAGGTGTGGTGGTCTCACCAAATGGTAAAGGTGTTGTTTGTCCTAATGATCTAGAGATTGTTGAAACAAACGGTGCTGCTGTCGTCGAATGTTCATGGGCTAGATTGGATGAGGTGCCCTTCAACAAAATTGGCGGGAAACATGAAAGACTGCTGCCATACCTAGTTGCTGCTAACCAAGTCAATTATGGAAGACCATGGAAATTGAACTGTGTAGAAGCTTTGGCTGCTTGTTTCGCCATTGTTGGCCACACAGACTGGGCTGCTGACTTATTGGATAACTTCTCATGGGGTCCTGCTTTCTTAGATATCAACAAGGAACTATTGGAACTATACCAGCAGTGTACCGATTCTGACTCGGTACAAAAAGTTCAAGACGAATGGATGGAGAAACTACAAGAAGAAGTGAGACAAAGAAAAGAGCATGGCGAAGACGAAGACATATGGATGCAAGGTAACACAAATCGTCGTGATCTACCCCCAATGAGCGATTCTGAAGAGGAAGAAGAAGAATCCGAAGAAGAAGAAGAACAGCAAGAAGAGCTGGAAAAAGAAGAGTATATTCAGGACAAATTGTATCCCGAAACAAGTGACGAGGAATACGAAGAAGAGAGTGAACCGGAACTCGATGCATTAGGAAACATCATAGAAAAGACAAAGATATAGTAAATTCAATGTTCTATTTATTGACACATTTTTCGAGCGTAGTACACACAATGAACAACTAAATTGTGCCAAAAACGAGGAAAAATCAACAATATTCAATTAAACACACAAACTTCACTTAAAAGTCGATATAAAAAGTGCTCAAAGAAGCTGCTGATGAACCGAAATCACAAATGTTAGATGAAGCAGAGTCACAACAGCCAATAAAAGTGAAGAGGGAGTTCGGAAACCAATGGACGCTGTCTACTTATGTCGATAACTCAATCACCGATGAACAAGCACCACAGAACTTCGGAGGTCCTTTACCCTCTTTCAAATGGCTTTGTGAGCAATTGTTCGACAAGTTGGAGGAGTTCACCCGAAACAGAATCTCGTACAACAGAACAACGGTCACCGATGCCAAAGTACAGGTTATCGATCTTTTCTTCAAGCAATGGAGGCTCACCGTAGGGCCAAACATCTATCCGGCATTGATCTTGATATTACCACACAAGGATAGATCACGTATTTACAACGCCAAAGATCTCACCGTCGGAAGAGTCCTACTGGAGGTCTTGAAGATACCCAAGAAGTCCAAGGATGCTGAACACATCATGAAATGGAAGCAACAACGTGGGAATCAGGGACAAAAGATGTCTACGATTTGTGTGGAGACAATTAAAAAAAGACAGGCTGATATCAAGGGTGGGGCTCTTTCGATATCCGATGTGAATGACATGCTTGATAAGTTAGGTGAATTCGATGCAAAGAGAGAAGATTTGCTCAATGTTATAAGGACTGTGGTGGAAAAGATGTGTTTCTTGGAGTTACAATACTTCTTTGATATCCTATTGAAGAAAAATGTGGTACGAAACATGGAGAATCGGATCCTCTATGAATGGCACCCCGATGCTGTGAGTTATCTGAGCGTTGTCACCAGTTTGAAAACTGTTGCTTATAAACTTTATGATCCAAAGAAAAGACTAAACAGTGATGAATTGACCATTAATTTAGGGAAACCATTTGCTCCACAATTATCCAAGAAACCTTCAAAGACATATGACCAGATAGTCGAAAGTTTGGGAAAGGATTTCTTCATTGAGGAGAAGATGGATGGCGAAAGAATCCAAATTCATTATGAAAATCGTGGTGAGACAATACATTATTGGAGTAGGAAAGCTACTGACTACACTTATCTTTACGGGAAGAACAGCACAGATGGTTGTATTTCACCACACTTGAACTTCAATAAGAACGTTGTGTCATGTGTCTTGGATGGTGAAATGGTGGTTTATGATCCAGTGAAAGATGCCATGTTACCATTTGGGATCTTGAAAGGTAGTGCCATACAGCAATTGGAACAAATGCACGGAAAGACTGAAGACGAAAACTCCCCAAGACCATTCTTCATGGTGTTTGATATCTTGTTCTTGAATGGTCAACCACTAACAAATCAACAATTGATGAAGAGAAAAGATTGGCTAGGAAAAATATTGACGCCAACTCCAGGATTCATTGAGATATGTACTGCTCAAAGGGTGAACGATGTTGGATCAATCAAAAATGCCTTGAATGAGGCGATTGAGAAAGGTGCCGAAGGTATCATATTGAAAAAGGCTGATTCGAAATACTACATTGATAAGAGAAATGATCTTTGGTTGAAGATTAAACCTGAGTACTTGGAAGAGTTTGGTGAAAACGTTGACTTGATAATCATTGGCCGTGAAAAGTCAAAGAAAGACATGTACTACTGTGGGATTAGAGTCACTGACAATGATACAGACGATTTCAAAGATCCACATTTTTGGTCGTTTGGACGTGTTGCTAATGGTTTCGATCGATCAGATTATAGGAAAGTTGATGAGTTGACAAGAGGGAAATGGAAAGACACAGCAAAAGACCCACCACCTACCTCATTAGTGGAGTTTGGTGCACGTCTCCCTCCAGAGTGGATTGATCCAAGAGATTCATTCGTGATTGAAGTTAGAGCAAGATCTATCGTGAAGACAGAATCAGGGAAATATCGAACAGGTACGACCCTTTACAACGCATTCAGCAGAAAGATTAGAGATGATAAAGATTGGACAACTGCAATAACAATGGATGAATACACAGGTTTAAGGCAGTCAAGAACAGTGACATCCTCAACGGATCATAAACTAATGACAAAAAGGAAAAAACTTGAGCAGAAGATAAAGAAGGAAACAAGGGATGAGGAAACATGGAATAGACAGGACTTGTCACTCATATCAAACATCTTTGAAGGTCTCACATTCAAGATTCTGACTGATTGTTATCATGAGAAGGAAAGAATAACGATTGATGACATATCCACCATTATTAACAGGAATGGAGCACAGGTGACCAAGAACCAAATGAGTGATATCAAAGCCACGGACATGAGAATCATCAGTGACAAGATTACGATCGAAGCTAAAGAATTGAGAAATGATGGATATGATATCATAAGATCCTCCTGGGTGTTTGATTGCTTAAAAGCTCAACACATTCTGAAAGTTGAACCTAAGCACTGTCTTCTTGTGTCAAAGTATCTAGAGGATAACGCACAGTTGAGAGTCACGAAAATCGGTGTCAGTTATACCAGTCCATTATCTGTCCAAGAATTGATGAGAGTCTTGGATAAATCGAAAATTGAAGAATCAATGGAGGAGGATACTATTCTCGAGACGCTGAAATCTGAGATTGACTTGTTTAGTGGTCTGAGGGTTTATATCGTAAGCGGTGGTGATGAGTTGATGAATGTAAATCATAGGCTAACAAAGTTGAAATTGGAAGCCTTTGGTGCAAAAGTTGTGAATGAGGTTGTTAATTGCAATTACGTTGTTGTTACAGATGTTGATAATGACGATGAGATTCATCCGAAGGTAACGAAAATAAGGAAGAAATTGGCATCTATTGCAAAGTACTCTGATGATGGGACTGTGTCAACGATTAGAGTCGTTACTGAGAAGTGGGTTTATGATTCAATTCAAGAAAGTATACGATTGGATCCTCAGGATTATCAATCACCTATCAAGAGAAATGTTACCAATTGATTTATGAAAAGGTAAGCTACAAGCTGAATTCAATTGATAGATATAGTATTCAATCAGCATATCACTGATATAGATGAAAAATCTTTTTAAACGCCATATTGGTACTCTAAACCAACAAATATTCCATATAGAAATGAACAAACAAAACAAAACAAGTTCCCGGGTATATACAACACCAACCACAAATGAAATAATCCTAACCAGTTAATCTTAAATCAAATGTTGAAATGAAAAAACAAACAATAAAAAACAACCATTCAGTATAATTAGTAAAAAGTTATTATCTTTCATCAAAAATGGTACAAAACGAGCCAAAGTCTCAGGGCTGTCCAAATTGAAGGGTCTTTGGTTGTCATAGTGTCCTTTTGGATCCAAGTTGAGTATTCAAGAATATGATTCAAGAAACAGATGTGATGAATCTTCGTGAAGTTGAAACTAAAAAAGTAGATGTATTATCTGAAGAATCAAAGCCCAGTCGCTCTTGCGAAGCGCCATAGCTGACTTCAATTAGTTAACAGACAAATAAAAATACCAGAGTTCAAACAACAATAAAGAACAAAACACCTCGTTATAAAAAACAATCAACATGAATGATCAGTAAGAAAACCACAAATAAAGTAAAAGATAACCAAAACCAATAACAAACAAATCACCAACATACAAAAATAGTTGAATCGACACCAGTTTACTCGAGTAAAACAAAATCATTTAGATCAAATAGATTCGAAGGCGCTTCGGGCTTCAGTCGTCACAATCAAAAGACATCACGAGATAGAATGCAAGATCCCAAGATGTATAAACATGTCCTTCTTCAAAATCATTACCTAATGATCATGATGTAGGACATCAAATACATCTCTTGTCAGGATTCAGTCAAGTTTCTGAGTTTGATCATGCAAGTAATCACTGCTGGATTACGCAACTCTTCAAATCCAATTTGACTATCAAAAGTATTCACTTGAAAATCACCAAAGGTGGTTAGTTGTTCAGGGAACTGTATGGAATCATCTTCTTTCTTTATGAAATCAGGAATATCAATGTCTTCATCTTCTTCCTTCTTGACATAGATATCGTTGAATAACAGTTGGTCAGAGGAGGAATCAATGATATCCAAAGAGAACTTGTTGGTAGTCTCTGGGGATGATAATGGGGAAATTTGGGACATCGTTAGCTCAGGAATGGATGATGAGGTGGAGTAGTTTCTTGATTCAAGCTCTGGGACATCAAATTCATCGTGATTCTTTGGAGAAGAAGACCCAAATGACTCTGGAGTTCTAGGAAGTTCATATTGTTCATCAGATTTATCATCTAGTTCGATGTTGTGATCTAGTTTCATTTGTTCCAGGTCTGGTAAACTTTTCAGTTTGGCAACCATCTCGTCAACCTCAGCGTTTCCGCCTTTATAGTGTGTTTCTAGCAGCTTGGAATTCAGCTGTTTGACAATGTTGTTTTGTTTCTCCAGATCCAACACATATTTCTCCAGGAACTCAACATGCTTTCTCTTCTTTTCTCTTGAAGCGTGGGCGGCTTTTCTGTTTCTGAGAATACGCTCGATACGACGTTGTTCTTTTTCCTCTTTGGTCTTAGCTCTCTTGCGAGGAGCGAGCGTTGTTTTGAAGTCGTCTGGTATCTCGAGATCGGTCATGATGGCTGTCCTCTTAAATTGATGATTTATTTCAATAGGAGGCAATTTTTGGGTGTTTTCCAATTGTTTATATAGTTTGGGGCAAAAGTGAAACACGGGCTGATTTGGCAGAACTTTTTGGAAGGTTTCCAAAAATATTGCTCTTTTGTCCCGGAATTTTCAAACTTTCACCCTTAAATTTGGGCAGTGCGGTCAGATTTTGTCCGATTTGTTAGCAAGTTTGTCCACTAGCCTACACCTCGGACATATCTGAAACACCTTTGTTTATCAACTTTCGGGACATTTGGAATTTTAGTGCAGCTTCGATGTCAAAATTGTCAATGTCAAATTCTAGATCTGCCTACAGATTGGACACCCATCTCCTATTTCACACTGTAGTATTACATTTGATAGTAGTGTTGGTGTGAAAGTGTATAGATAGATCATCTCTGAGTTCAGTATCTCACGATCCACACAACTCCTTCCACGATCTCGATCGCCTTGCTCATTTTCCAAGGGCCTGGTGCTCATCATGTCAATGCTCTTATCGATGTTGGTTTGGTTGTGAGTTTGGTTCGCTTGTGGCTAGTTGGGTCACACTACTTATTGTCATATCAACCCAGTCACATCCCTATCACACTAAAGATCCGAACCAGTAGTGCACCAGTACTGAGTGTAACCGACCATAGTTTTTCACCGTTGAACAATAAAACGACGAAGACTCGCAGGGATTATTTGATCACGATCTTGATCTGGCGCGAAAGGCACATACACTAATTATGATCTCTGATTCATTTTGGGAGGAATCTGCCACCTGAAGCCTGGAGTTTGAGCGACATGATACACCGATACTCTACAGTTACCGATTGATGTATCTCAGCCATCAGATATTTCTCAAATTTCAATCCAATAGGACATGTTTAAGTGATTCTAGCACGACGTGCACCTGAAAGCTGAGCAGGGACAAATATCAACATTAGACGTTAACATCTCTACAGCCGGGGCTTACGCCAACTGTGATGTGGTTTTTACAACCCATGAATAGCTACCCAATAAGCCTTGTGTGAGTGTACCTTCGCCCTTCAGGATTCATCTCCTTTTCATTGAGGAATTGAAGACATTTCATCATGCTACATATTGAAAAGTTTACCTCCTATTGTGCAGAGCGCGCTGTTTGGGGCTAACGACAAAAATAGATTTCTAGTCATGTGACTATTAAAAAGAATTACATAAACAATAGCTTATATAATATTTTCGCGAGTCTCGCGAACTCGGCTGTTTGAGGTTGTTATTTTACCAGATCTGTAGGAAATGTAAACAAGACGTACATTTTCCTACAGAATGGTGCAAACCACAACAAAAAGCTTCATTAGCACTAACTTGTTCACCAAAACCACCAGCAAAAGGAGCTAAAGTGGCACGAAGAGCTTGCTAAAAGTTGCTCTTGTTCAAGTCCTTGGATAGGCAGATTCACATTCACTCATTTACAGCTGTCTCACTAGAAGATATAAAGGATAGTGCAGGCAAAAACGGTCATCTACCATCAGCAATACACTGGCTAATAGCTCCACATAGACTTCATTTATTCAGATAACATATACACATACACAACTTGCCTTATATTATGTCAGAGTCTGCTGCTAGTGCTATCGGTGGTCACCAGGAACAGTCGATGTCCACTGACTCCGAAGAATCATTCCTAATAAAGCAGCTGAATAAATCACAACTTTTCAACAGTTCAACCGATGATGACCACTCGGTGTCAGGATCCAGACAGAGCCAGATATCTGAAGGAAGGTCCTTAAGCCAAAAAAGAAAGTCCCTTTTCCTTGAAAGTTATACCGATGAGAATGGGAACAACAGAAGCTTCAATGTATTTCAGGATACGATCAATGAGCCAACAGATGAAAGTCAGGATATCAGTCTTTCTGGTCTATCAAGTCTGAACGTTGAGAATATAAGGAGCGCTTTGGGTGAAGTCAACCACAAAAATCGCTCATCTGTCTCCATCAACAAATCTACCTTGGATGCTTCAACATCAAACGATAGAATATCACTAAGGCCTTTCAAAAACACAACCATTTTGAGGGAATCTATGATAGGAAGTCATAATACATCAAACAAACTCTCTAGAATATCTGTGCCTAGATTTGAGAAGAATATTATCAACCCTACAAATTCGAGCTCAGGCTCTGCAAGATCTTCCCAGTATGGCCCTATACCCCCAACTGTTCAAGTTGCCCAACTCGCCTCACCACCTAATACCCAACCAGTACTTCATGTACCATCAGCCCAGATCTACTATGATACAGTGTCTTTGGATTCAGAATATCCTAGAATAAGGACACCTGACTTTCCTGCACCAGATCCACCAGTTCGTGATACATCATTACGAGGCTCCATGTTCTCTGATGATCTGATAGCTGCCGAAAGCACAGAAGGTATATTTAGCCACTTCAACGATATCACCGAACAGAGGAATGAGACTGTGCCCACTTTTACGGCACCAGGAAATCCTTCGCAGAGAAACTTCTCAGGCTCATCTTCCGATTCATCATACAAGTCTGCACAGTCCTCTGTACCTCCTAATCTCAGCACAAGACAATCCATCCTGAAGTTCGAATCATCAAGGAAGAAGTCCAGTGGAACACCACATTTGCTTTTCTCCCATAGCGAGTCTGTTCAGAATTTGGGCCTGCAACCTCAACCAGATGTGAGAATGTCAACAACAGGATCAATTGGAGTGACACCGGAGATCGAAGGTGCTGTTGATGGTCGTTTTCCAAACTCTGATCAATCTGATGACGCATCGTTCAGAGATTCCAGAGCAGCAAAGTTTGCTAGAATGAACCGAGTTAACTTGAAGACAGTCAAATATGATGACACCAAACTTGAACAATACCAACAGCCGCACGAACTTCATGATAGAATAAGCTTTACTTCAAAGTCATCGAATGGTTCCAATCACAACCATAACGAAAAGACAGGACCCCACTACAATGATCAACTTCTAGAGAAAATCCACTATTACAGAACCCAGCCTGGCCACGGAAAGTCAACCTCATCCAGCAGTGTTTTGATTTGGCTCTTGTACCTGGTATCCTTCATCATTCCACCACTATTCTTCTTTTTAGGTTTCGGATTACTGGATCAACATCTCGGAGGAGAAGTAAGCCCACAGATCAAGAAACTGAGTTTAGTGACCGGTGTTGCATACGTTTTGGTAGCTCTGGCCATGATCGGTGTTGGATTCGGCGTGGGAATCACCTCAGCCCGGTGAGCTCGAATAGACATCTAATGTTGATATAATAGGCCACATAGTAGATCATTCAAACAGAACGATTTCGCGAAATCATTTTGGTGCGACGATAAGCTCGCTCTCTCCATAAAAACCACAAAATCTGGAACAGGCTAAATGACATATAGCGAAAAAGCTGTTTAAAAAGCACTTAAAACAGCGAATTTGCGTTCTCTAGCTGTTTCAATAGCGCGGCTCACTCACTGATACTCCGAGCTGATCATATCTCAGTCTTTCCGGTTTCTCGCGCGATATCACTGTTTTTTTCCTGGTCTCATCGCTGTTAGTGGTTACTCCTTTTTTAATATAAATCACACTAAAACAAATCAAAATCAAAACTGCATTGCTTGACGGGTTCAGAAACCAGGTGATCTATCCGTTGTCTCACACATAGCCAGCCGCATTTGAGAAGTCATGGGGAATGTTCCAACGAAAGAAGAGCGGTCCGGCTCCACATCGAGCCAGGGTGGGCGCAGGAGAGGAAGCTCTATAACGTCTACAATATCAAACCTTCAGCATGCCACACAGACTATCGGATCCTTGCCATCCACAAGACTTAGGGCAAACTCCGTTAACTCGCACATGCTTTTCAAAAGAACGTCTTCTAGCCGTGAAAAGGAGAAATTTAGAGAACTCCACGCAGCTGGGCTGGTGGTGAAATATGATGAGAATGTTGATGGTGGGTATCTAGCACCTTTTGGTACATACAATATGAATCTGGACTATCAGATCAGTGTTGTGAAAGAAGTGATCATCAATAGAAGATTAGCTCCGTTCTTCACCCCTTTACAAGAATATCAAAAAGATTGGACTGATGAGCAACTATTGAAAGTTGTTGATGGTTTGAAACTACACGCATTACCACACGAGGCTGAAGATGAGGATGAAGACCTCGCGTATGATATCGAGAAGGTTGATGAATCAACGCTGAGTAAGAAAGAACTGAGAAAACACCAGGCCAAAGTGTTCAACAAAAGACTAAAATTGAAGAAGCTGGAATGGCAATCTGCTGAAGAGGATAGATACAAAAGAGAAAGAGCAACCTCGAGACAAGCTGCATCAAGATGCTTGAAACTTTTGTTATACAAGAACGTTGAAGAATGCCCAATTTGTTTTCTATATTATCCAAAATGGCTGAACTACTCAAGATGTTGTTCACAAGCCATCTGTACTGAGTGTTTTGTTCAGATTAAAAGATTGGAACCTCATTTCCCACATGACAGTGAAGATGATATCAAGAATGGAATCAAAAATGATCCAAATCTACTCATCTCAGAACCAGCAAGTTGTCCATATTGTGCTACCCCAAACTTTGGTGTTACTTATCAAGCCCCAACAACATTCAGAACGGGCCTGGGTGGGTCATCTCCAGCTAGTTATAAACAACTGTCATCATCAGACAATGTGATCTTGGAAGATGAAGAGATGACTACATTTGATCTGCAAGATAACTACTTCAGAAAAGCCAGTACTGTTTCAAGAAGAGGTTCATTGCCTTCCAATCACCCTCAAGTGATATCTACAGATTTCATTAGACCTGACTGGGAAAGCAAACTACAAGCAGCCAGAAACAAACTGGCCAAGAGAGCAGCTGCTGCAAGTGCAATTCACGCTAGCAATATGTTAATCCCTGACAGCTCAGACCAGATTGAGCAAAAGATGATTGAGGAAGCAATGAGATTGAGTTTATTGGATGAAGAGACAAGAAAGAGAAGAGATTCAAGTTCTCGCAGGGGTTAAACCATTGAAGATTTGACTACTTGATGCTATCAGAGATCGCAACCTTGAAGAGGACCAGCAACCTTGAAAATTATGTAACGTTTGACGAAAATTGATTGATTTTACCTAATGATCCCAGGACTTTGTTCCTACATCGCACCACTATGTTTTATGATTATACATTCTATACAGCATAATCTGTAATTTGTATGCCAGGTAAATTTCCTCGGAGTATAGTATATGTGTCAATTATTAGGGCAGCCCTAATTTTAGTCACATGACTAAATGTTCAAGTAACATCCGGACACCTCTGGTAACTTTCCAACAAACAATTTTTCAATCGTCAAATGAAAATCAACTTAACAGTGTATAGTAAAAGGTCATAGAAATAGTCTGCTCTCAGCTTAAATTGATTATTCTTATTCACAAACAATGTCTTTCGAAGCCCCACTATCTTACGCTGCTTTAATCTTAGCCGATGCTGAAATCGAAATCTCATCAGAAAACCTTTTGGCTTTAACTGGTGCTGCTAACGTCACCATTGAAAAAATCTACTCTGATTTATTCGCTAAAGCTTTAGAAGGTCAAGATATTAAATCTCTATTGACCAACTTCTCCGCTGGTTCTGCCCCATCCGCTTCTGTCGGTGGTGCTGCTGCCTCTTCTGGTGCTGCTGCTGAAGAAGCTGAAGAAGAAGTCGAAGAAGCTAAAGAAGAATCTGATGACGATATGGGATTCGGTCTATTCGATTAAACAATTCACTAGAATATTATAAAATTTACGGTTCAAAGTTAATGTTAATGATGTTTTGGAGATATTGAACGTGTATTTTAAACATGGTATTGGTTCTGTTTGATAATATATGGTCATGTAATCGAAAATAAGTGTAGGAACTTTTGCAAAATCTGAACTATCTTTATGAATGCCACTATGTCTTCGAAGTAGGTTCATACCTATGTGATCATCTAATCACAAGGCACATGCCGTGTAGTACTTAAGTGAAGATGAAGTGTGATTTGTGTACGTTTTTGAATATCTCAGTTTAAACATACATATCTACAAGCTCTTTTTATCGTACACTGAATTTATCCAATTTAGAGTAGTTTTTATACATAAGATTAGAAAACATTGAAAGTTGCTTATTTCTTTTTGTCAGCTTCAGCTTCAGCTAATTCTTTGGCTCTCTTTTCTCTGGTACCTTTGTATTTTTTGTCAGATCTGGCTAATCTTAAGGTTCTGTAAGCAGATTGTTCTGGAACTTCAACGGCTCTTGGTTCAGAGTCAGTGGATGGTTGGACAACTGGGAAGGTGGCAGCAGCAGACAAGACTTGTTCAGCTTCTGGGGCTTTACCACTTCTTGGGAAGACAATCAATTTAGATTGGTATTCTTGTAATCTTTGAACGTTCAATTCGAAGATTTCAGTGGATCTGTTTTGACGTCTGTGATCAACGGCAATACCAATGGTTCTGGCGTAAGCAGCGGTCAAACCAGCGGCTTTGATTTCTCTTAAGGTGAAACCTCTACCAGCTCTGACTTTTCTGTTGTATTTGATAGTTGGAGCTCTGACAACTGGTCTTAAAGCATCTAAAGGTCTTGGGGCGACTTTAGCAGCTTTGGCAACTCTGGCAGATCTTCTGGAAGCTTTCTTACCGGCTTGGTCAAAGTGAACTTTGACACGTTCTTGCCAGTGTTTTCTGAAATGATTTTTCAAAAGTGGTAAATTCTTTGAAATAGCTATATTGAGTGTTAGTATTCAGTGACTCGTATAATTGGATCAAAAATTCATTTGGAGAGTAAGACAATTGAGAAAACAGATCTGACAACAGATATTGAGTCATGCCTTTTCTTCATCAAACATGTTCCTTAATCTGGTTTATGATAACCACAGATATATGATATGTAGTATTCCTTGTTAACGATAATTCCATCTGAGAAAATAGGTTCAGACTCATTATCACACCTGTGTTCAAAACGGTTATAAAAGGTTCACCACGATATTCTGTCTGACTCTCTTCTGAACATGATCTAAGTGTCGTTTCACGTACCCATCGTGTATTAATTTGAATTGCTGAACAGAATATCAAAACCTTTAATTCGATGTTTTTCAGAAAATTGTTTGATGTTTGGTGAAAATTTCCCACACTGAGAACGGTGCTTCGTAACCAGTTTTTTACTCCCTTGTTTGTGTGAATTCGCGAAATCGCACATACATAATATATGCGTTAAGGGCACACACTAGCATAGATATGGTGTTTGGATGTATTATCATGATGATGATACAATATACTAATGATTGATATATTGAAGGTTTATGATGGTTCAAGATAGTATACTAGTATATGAGCTTGTACTATGCTACTAACGTATATTGATATACATACCCATATTCTACACATCAATTATCTAATACTGGTACGATACTCATATAGTGGTATTCATGTTTGTAGAAGTGAGCAGTCACATTATAAACACCCGAACACCACAACCATACATTAACAGATATATCTGTTTCCGCGAAATCCCCCAGTGAGTGAGTGGTATTACATAATACTAGTAGCACAACACTAGTTAATTTTCCGGTTGGAGCAGCACAACTTTTTTACAAAGTGTCGCTGGTGAAAAAAGCAAAAATTGTTTAACAAAGCGAATTTGACTATCAACAGAACTCGTTGTTACTACATCATCAGCACTCAAAATGTCCACTGAAAACAAAGTTAAAAGTGTCCAAGTATGTCTCACTGAACGAGCAAAAGAGAAAAGTGTCGTTGTGTCCGAATTCTGCCCAGATTAGATGACTAGATCCATGTTAATGAATGTTTTGAATTATTGAATGAAGAGTTTCACAAATGGATGATTCAAAGAAGTGAAATCAATATCACAACAAGATCCATATAATTGTCAAATAAACAATGTTATTTCATTTTGGAAAGCACCAATGCTACACTTCAGCTTATCATATGTCGTCAAATGTCATTATGAAACTTCAGTCAATCTATTATAGATTGTCCAGTATATGATCAACGAACATGGGAATATACCACACTATTAACACTTTGATGGACCACTATGGATAAGAAGAATACACACACACACACCACTTTTGTCTCAAATGAAACAGTCCTTTTGACCAAAAATACTAACAATCATTACAGACTTTTGGTAAAAAGAAATCAGCCACCGCTGTTGCCCACGTCAAAGAAGGTAGAGGTTTAATCAAAGTCAATGGTGCTCCAATCACCTTAGTTGAACCAGAAATCTTACGTTTCAAAGTTTACGAACCATTAATTTTGGTTGGTTTAGACAAATTCGCCAACGTTGACATCAGAGTCAGAGTCACCGGTGGTGGTCACGTCTCTCAAGTTTACGCCATTAGACAAGCCATTGCTAAAGGTTTAGTTGCTTACCATCAAAAATTCGTTGATGAACAATCCAAAAACGAATTGAAGAAAGCCTTCGTTGCTTACGACAGAACCTTGTTGATTGCTGATTCAAGACAACCAGAACCAAAGAAATTCGGTGGTCGTGGTGCCAGAGCCAGATTCCAAAAATCTTACCGTTAATCTTCTTTCCTCACCATCTCATCATATTTCCATCTTACATCATCCTCAACCCTACCTTGTTTCCATTATATTTGTTTATGTACAGTGTCTTTTTTTCTCCTTTTCTTTTATATAAAATGAGAATAAATCAAAAGTGATTCAAAGAGATCTGGAGATTGAGCACTGTAGTGTGACAGTTAATTTAATCAATTCACGAGCTTATTAAATATAATTAAAATGGTGTAATAATCCCACTTTTTTCAAATAGTTTATAATTTCATTTATCCGGCCATTTAGTCATTTAGCCGTGTGGTGAAAGTCGCGGTACATGAGAAATAAAAACAACGCGTAAATCTTCAATAAACAAACATAAACACACTCTAAATACAAGAGACAAAGCCTTAGGACGGCTTAAAATCAATCGGTACTGTTATCTGCCGAATAGTTAGCTTATTTGGAAGACACTCATCCATTTTATTCCTGAAATTCTTGTCTGAAAAAGCGTCTAAACTACCAGATTTATTCAAAGGCACCTCCACACATAGCTGCGCCTGGAGACCAATCATGCTGAGCGTGGGCAAGCAAAACATGGCACCGTTACAAGACTCGCCGGCAGTCCATGAGGAACTTGCTCTGGACACCGCTTCGATCACACAAATCATCACAACTACCCAGGAGAGTCCCAAATCACCCCAAAGCTTGACTTTAAGGGAATCACAAGATGACGTGGGTAAACAAAGCATCTCTTCCCAATCCTCCATAAATTCTACTTCTTTGTCTCAAGCAAGCACAGACCTTGCATCTTTGGACTTCTCTACGCATGAAACTGATCCGATATATATTAAAGGCCTATTGAGAAGAGCTAGAACGATCATTGAAGAAGACAAGATATCTGATGATAACGTCAAGGAAGTACTGCAAGCTTTACACGATTCTTTGCACAAGGTGAGATGTGAATCAAATCATTACAAGATTAAAGCACAACTTTTGTCGATATCGTCCAAAGATGCAGATATGAGACATGAAGTAGAGAATGAATTAGTTAAAAGAGAAGTTGATAGACTAAGATCACATGGTGAGAACACGGAATATTATATGAACAAGATCAATCATCAAAAACAGACCTTAAAGAAATACAAACTTGAGATCATCAATAAGAACAAGGAAATTTTGAATCTGAGATCTCGACAAACCCATCTCAGTCAATCGACGAATGATTTAGGTTCAACTTCAACTAAAAGACGGAAGAAGTCTGACTCCACACCAATTGCAGCACCAAATTATAGACTGAACACTTTAGGGATGCTGGCTTCCCAAGTATTAACGGAAGAAGAGATTAAATTCTCGACTCGAAGTTTTCCAAGATGATTCGACATGAGATATGTACTCGTTCGTTCTGTCTTCAATTAAGCCTTATAGCTGGCCATGTCACGATTTTGATGCACGAAATAAGGATGGAGTAAAACACATCATGAGAGTATGTGTATTCTTCAATAAATAATATATAAATATATGGTAGAGCTTTCATGGGTAGATCACTCCAATAAATAGGTTAATATAAAATAAATAGTCAATAAATAAATGAATAAATAAATGATCAATTAGCAGGCAGGTCAGCTGATATATCACCAATCAGACCTGCAGGGGGCTTTCTCAATTGCAGATTTGCCAACTTGTCATAATCACCAGCCAAGATTCTCTCAACGATCAAATTGTCTCTCTTTCTTATTTCTTCCTTAGTTTTACCACGATCGTTCAATAGTTCCTCTGCAGACTCGGTGGTTTGACCTTCTTCTTCCAAGACTCTCAGTTTCAACTCATGAGCAGCCCATTCATCGATCCCGTCATTATCTTTAAAAATATGAACACCAACTAATAATAACAAACCTGGAACAATACCATAATACGATAACTTCTCCCATCCTTCGCTCTCGTTCTGTCTTACGACTTTCCATTTAACAGTGCCATCCAGGTCTTCATATGGAACTTTGTCAATGATATCACCAGAAGCACCGTTATTAGCGTTTGGTAACAATGCTAATATGTCATTGTAATTATCGGTGTATAATTTAGAATCTTCCTCACTGATGGTGAAGTACTCGTAGAATCTCAAATGACGTTTCTCTGAAAGAAGAGATAATTGTGCAATTTTGTGGAGTTCCATATCGGTTGGTTGACGAGGAGTTCCATCCTCATTTTGGTAAATCCTGGAAGGAGGAGGTAATGAATCGATCAGGTATCTCACGTCTTCCTCCACTCTTTTCTTGAATGCGTAACTTGGAGAGGAGGTATGGACGAAACGGGCTGCTGATTGGCCAAACAGACGAGCACGAGCACGCAGCATCTTATAATCAATTAATCAGTTTGATTTATTTATAAATTTGTTTTTGACTTGTTTAATGTGGAGTTTTTCTCCTGAAACTAATTCAATTGAAAAACTTGAATTTCCCCACTGTCATTACGGAAAGTGTCAATACCCTTTAATAAACAATCAAAAATAGCGTATTTTATTCAATAAAAACTAGTTATAAACTTTTCCAAATCAGGTGTTCATGTAAGTAGATGGATCAACACCACCTTCTGGGAATTCGGTGATTTTAACATCGAATCTTTCTTGAATTTTGGCCAAAACTTGTTCATCTTCTTCAGTAGAAACAAATGAAACAGCAAGACCTTTAGTACCAAATCTACCAGCTCTACCAACTCTGTGTAAGTATTGATCAGCTTCATTTGGTAAATCGTAATTGATGGCCAAGTTGATTCTTTCAATATCAATACCTCTACCAAAGACATCGGTACAAACACAGATTCTTTTGTTGAAATCTTTGAAAGACTTGTATCTAGCAATTCTTTCTTCTTGTGGGATACCAGAATGAATAACAATGGATGGGAAGTTGGAAGCAACCAAGATTTTGTTCAATTCATTGGCTCTAGCAGTGGATTTAACAAAAATGATAACTTGATTAAATTCAAGAGAATCTAACAAATCAGCCAATTTACGATTTTTTTCCTTTTCAGCTAGTTTCAAATAGTATTGTTGTAAACCATGTAAAGTTAATTTGGTTTCATCATCAATCAAAATTTCCAATGGGTTTTGTAAGAATTTTTTACAAATTGGTCTGATTTCTTGAGATAAAGTGGCAGAGAATAACATGACTTGTTTTTCATGTGGAGTAGCTCTAAAAATTTCTTGAACATCTCTTCTCATGTCAACGGCTTCCAAGACTTTATCACATTCATCAATAACAAAGTTTTTAACGTTGTTCAAACGAATGATTTTTTCTCTTAATAAAGCGTTCAAACGACCTGGAGTAGCAACAACAATATGTGGAGCAGTGTCTTTGTTTTTTAATAATTCTTCATCTTTCTTGATTGGAGTACCACCGTAGAAGACAGCAGTTTTAACATCTGGCATGTATTTGGAGAATCTTTGGTATTCATTACGAATTTGATAAGCCAATTCTCTGGTATGACAGATAACAACGGTGGAAATTTCACCTGGAACAGGATCCAATTGTTGTAAAGTGGATAGAACAAACACGGCAGTCTTACCTAAACCGGATTTGGCTTGACATAAGACATCAGTACCGTGGATGGATTGTGGGATACAGATTTGTTGGACTATATGGATGGAACCATTTGTTAGTGATATGCATGGAAAGCAAGAGAAAAGGGGCAAAAAAAACATTGAATGACATGGCTGAATTAATGCAATGAATGTGCTCGATGAAAATGTTTCTAAGGAGTTGTGATGAAAGGATAGGCCGAGAAAGAGGGTCGGGGGGAACAAACTTATTGACTCTTTGGAGGGTATCAGATAATAAGGTCATTATCGTCCAAATGGTTGACATAAAAAACACACAGTTCAATTGAAGAAAAGGGACAAGGAGTAAGAGTAGATTCAATCCATTGGAATGAATGTAGCACCTTATGGGGACATTTGAGTCACAAGGGAAAGGAGGGGGTATCAATCAACACACAAAGAACGCGTCATCTCACTATATCATTATGAGATATGAAATATGGGTGTGAGATTTTTTCATGTGACAATAACGGCATTAATTCACCCAGTCATGTCATGTTTTGGAAGGGGATGGGGAATATGGTACTAACCTTCTGAAGGATGTTCAAAACCACAATCAACGATAGCTCTGGACAATTCTGGTTTTAATAGGAAATCTTTGAAACCAGTAGAATGGATTCCAACGTATGAACCTTTTTTGTCATCACCGTCTTTTGCTTCGGCGGTGGTGGATTCAGTGACGATGTTGTCTTCTGGTTCGGAGTATTCCAAGAGTTCTTCTTCGCCTTCGTGTGACATTTCAATAATAATGAATTTATTGATTTATTAGTTGTTTTGTTGTTGGTGTTTACGTAGATTTTCACTTTTCATTTAACTCGACGATATTTTGCCCCCCGAAAAGGGTAACTCTCCATATTAGGGTGGTGGATGGGTGGTCTGAGATTTACGCACATTGGGTTATACAAACCGGTCTGTAAATTACGCACATATTTACTACTCATCACCTCAGTACCATTGAAATATTGCAATATTGATTGATAAATTGATAAACTGATAAACCAATTGAACAATAAGTGAATAATTATAATTAACAATGAATAAACGATTGTGAGCGATACCAATTTCCACTTCTGTATATCGTAACATGAATTATGGAACAGTCCATCGCATGAACCCGGAAACCCCGAAGATGCCGTCGGATCTCTCTCACTCACACTCACAGCGATGTCCGTCCATAGATACTTGGTACCCGTAAATTTGAGTAGCATGATTTGATCAATGCGCTTATCAGTGATTTCCGATTTCCGCTTTCCGTTTTCCGCTTGTTAATTAGCGGATATATAAAACTGCACTAATAATCACACAAATAAATTATCAATTTATCATCACAAAATCAACTATTAAGTAATCACTAATTGAAATGTCACTAAAGATCGTGGACGTCGCCAACTTGGACCAGCAAACAGCTGACCTCATTCTTGATGGATTCGCCTCTCAGGGGTTCCTGTTCGTGGACGGCCACAACTTCACTCAAGAAGAAGTGGATCATTATTTTGAATTGAGCAAACAGTTCTTCGAGTTACCAACAGAAGAGAAGTCCAAGTTTTCAATTGACTCTGATGATTGTGGTTACACAACCTACAATCAGGAAAACTTGGATCCATCCCTCCAGACTAAAGGTGATCCAAAAGAAGCATTCAATTTCGGACGCTTCAATTTTCTAACTGGTGATTGCAAGAAAGACAAATTACCTGAACTATTCAAGTATGGTTCTGAGAACTATGAGTTCATCCGTAAAATGACTTTGAAGATGTTCGAATTGGGTACAAGAATCTTGAAGCTGTTAGCAATGGGTCTGCAAATTGATGAGGACAAAGGTGGTGCTAACTGGTTCAGTGATAGACATCGTCCATCTGGTACTTCCATTTCTTCAATGAGAATGCTGCACTATCCCTCAACCTCCCAATTAGACGCTGATCAGAAGATCAGAGCTGGTGCTCATACTGATTATGGTTCTGTCACTCTGTTGTTTCAACAAAAAGGTCAAGAAGGTCTTGAACTATTCGATATGAATAACCAATGGACGCCTGTTCGTCATGTTGATTCTCCAAACCCGGAATACATCAAACAAGGTAAAGCTTCTCCTATCGTCGTCAACATTGCCGATCAACTATCCTCCTGGACTAATGGTATCTTGAAATCAACCCTACATAGAGTTCAACTACCAGTGGAAGGAAAAGACAGATATTCCATCGTCTTCTTCTTTGATGCCGAAAATGATGTCAGAATGATTCCAATCCCAAGTAAGATGGTACACGATGCCAGAAAGGAAGATATCGATCCAAACAAAAAAGAAACTGACTATATGACTGCCAAAGAATATTCACTAAAGCGTTTCAAAGAGACCTATGTTACTGGTCATTAAACAAAAAATCATTCTTTAGAGCCTGTCAAGGTTTATATAATACATACATTAAGTAGTTTCTGGTCGTAGAGTCGAATTAGCAATTGTTGAGTCATCATCTATCACTTCTGAATTCAGTTTTTGGAAACGATGTTCATCAAGTTTTCTGTAATCACCTCTTGGATCAACAGTAGCCAGTTGGATCGCATCAACTCTTTCATTATTTTCCTTATCGACCAAAGGTCCATGGAAGTTTCTTCTTCCCCATGTCCACCATAATATCGTAACCAATATCGTAAATATACCAAAAACTAACGAAGCGTAGTTCATGCTTAACCACGTAACAGGTCGTTGTGTAGGAAGACTGAGCACGAATATCGTGAATAGTAACCATATTGCACTGATAGTGTTCACAATAAACCCAACGTATCGTAGTTTGAAAGCAGCACCTCTAACTTTTCGACGACCACCCAACATGGAGCTTATAATTGGAATCAATGAAGCAGCACAAAGTGAAATCACAGCAGCCCCAACAAATGCGTTAAAAGCAGCGGTAGACACCAATGATAATAACCCTAACAAATATGAAATGACCATTGATAAAATCACGGCATATTTAGGGACTTTAGAAACCGATTCTGAGGGCACAAACGTCCAAAGATCACCATATGGCAAAGCACCATCTCTTCCCATACTAAAAACAGCTCTTGAAGAAGTGGCAATCGAACCAATCCCAGAAAACACTAGGTTTCCAATGATCATAATAACAAGAAAGAACGAAACGATATTCGATTTTGTGGCAATCTTGAATATCAAAACAATTGGCATGACACCGTTATTCTGATCAACCAAGAGCTCTATCTTTGGTAGGACTGCCAAGATGGGTAGCAGGAAGATGAATCCCGATAATCCAGCAAACAATACTGATAACACTATACCTTTTGGTACTGATCTCTCAGGTTCTTTAACTTCTTCACTTATAGCAGGTAATAACCCAAAGCCTTGGAGCATGAAGTTTGCCTGTTGAAATCCAATTATAAAAGCCATAGGGGAGGACCATCCAGACCTTGAGTTGTCAAAGTGGGTGAAAATGTACTTCATGTCATGTATGTCTCTAGCAAATAACAGGAGTAGGATATCTATGAACAGTATAGCATAGATGATCCAATAGACACACAGCTTGTTGATAATCTCCAAGTATCTGCTGAACTTCAGGTTGACCACACCACAAAATGTAACCACAAGAACAAACACAATAACAGTAAGAATCTCATCAACTTCATAATCGGAATCCAATATCCCAAACACTGACAGTATGAATTGAGCACCTGCAAATGTGATTGATGTACTCATTGTCCAGTTACCGATCAGCAGGAAAAACCCAGTGAACCATGAACATATAAGACTGTATTTAGGTTTGGCGATGATGGCAGCACCACCATGCAGTTCGATAGGATATTTGGAAGATATTTCAGCCAATGAAAATGCACAAAACAGAGTGAACACAAACACTATCATATATCCGCCTATTATCGTTGCAGGACCACCATCTATCAATGCGCTTCTCATTGTGGTACCTAAACTCAACGGAGCTGACATTAGTCCAATACCTAGACCGATGACCGATGTTATAGTCAAATTCTTATCCAATGCCTGTTCATATTTGAACCTCTCCACATCCACTTCATGATCCTATAAACAACTGTCAGTCAACTAAATTTTCGAATCATCTCAAAGTGTAATACATACAACCATATCATTCTCAATTGTGTCAGTGATATGTTGTAATAGCCTAGATGAGAGCGATGTGTCCGTTTCTGGCCCGGATTGAGCAGTCAAAGCCGAATCAGGACCATTAGAGCCCGAAGTATCATTGTTCCCATTGGGCGTATGATCAGTAGCCATCAATATCACACTTCAACTCTTCAATTTATGGTACTGAAGTGTAAAATTTAAAGAGATGAGTATTTTCAATGTTTCGGGATTATTTATTATATGTATGTAACAGTAACAGTCTTCCCGCGAATTTGTACTATTCGCGAATTTACATAGATAATTTAATTCAAAGAGAAAATTGAACTTCACCACCAAAAAGTAAACAAAAAGACATCAAAATCTATATAATTGAAGTTTTGGAACCGAAATGGACGAGGATCTCTACGATGAGTATGTTTTATGTGTCATTGATGATCGAGAATGGTATACTAACACTTACTAGATTCGGAAATCTGATCGGAGATGCCCAAGATTCAGATGCAGAATCAAGCTCTGATGAAGAAGAAGTCCAGTTCCACCATGAAGACTCGGACAATGAGATGAATGATGCTGTAAAAGATGACGAGGAACCAGAGAATAGAATAATATTACAGGAGGACAAGAGACTGTACTCCACAATGTCCGAAACATTCGGTGCTGATGTCGAAACGGTGGTGCAGACTCATGATAATCAAGACATCAATGAACCATTGGTGAAGCCAACGGTACAGAAAACATCCAAGATCGAGGAAAAGAAACTACCGAAGACCACATACTCGAAGGAATATCTTAATCAGCTACTAGCAGTACCATCCAGGATACGAAACGTCTCAATTGTTGGAAGTCTCAACTCTGGGAAGACCTCGATTCTTGACACATTGATTCTTCAAACCCATCATATCAGATCCCCAGTATCAAAAAGGGGTCACAAGAGACTACGATACACTGACAATACCAAACTGGAAATAGAGAGAGGTGTTACGTTGAAATCATCTGCTATATCCATCTTAATACCTAACTTGAAAGGCTCATCCACAGTTTTCAACTTCATCGATACACCAGGTCATATAAACTTCATTGATGAGGTTGCAGTCGCTCAAAGATTGACTGATATATCACTAGTGGTCATTGATATTGTTGAGGGACTCACGATTACTTCCAAGAAAGCAATTGACAATGCATTGTTGAATAACCTAAGCTTAGCATTTTCACTCAATAAATTGGATAGATGTATCCTAGAACTGAGGTTATCCCCACAGGACACATACCACAAACTGAGATTCGTTATTGATGAGATCAACACCTACATACAAGAAAACGACTTCTATGAGAACTACAAACAAAAGACACTATTCTCACCTGATCTGAATAATGTTTTCTTTTCATCAGCCGAGTTCAACTTCCACTTCAACCTGAGATCATTTGCAAAGATCTATTCTGAGAGATATGGTGTTGATTTTGATTACAATGCATTTTCTAAGAGACTATGGGGTGACATTTACTACGACTCAACGAGTAACAAGTTCTCAAAGAACGGAACAAAGAGAAGTTTCATACACTTCATCCTTGAACCACTCTACAAAATAGTGACGCATGTCCTGACCAAGGACCCTTCAAATTTGTCCAAGTTCATATATGATAACTTTGGTGTTTCCATTGCCAAATCGATGGTGAAACTAGATCCACAACCTTTATTGAAACATGTCTTTGGTCTGGTATTCGGTGACTCGAGGGGTCTAGTCGATGTGCTTGAAAACCTCAACTCTCCTGAAAATCACTACAAGAAATCTTTGTTCACAGGTGTGTCTGAAGATGTTTTAGACCACATCTCCAAAACCAGTGATGAAGGTCCAGTCATTGCACATATCGGTAAAATGGTTGAAAATAATCTTGCTTTGGTACGTATTTTCTCTGGTACTCTGAGAAAAGGTGATCAAGTCAAGGTTCTGGGTGAGAGCTACAATGAGGATGACGAGGATTTCCAACTTTTGACTGCTAATGATCTGTTTATAGCCGGTGCTAGATACAAGATACCCGTTGAAGAGGTATCTGCTGGTTCAATAGTGCTCATTGGTGGTATAGATATTATCTCCAAGTCAGGATCCATATTTTCATCTGATGTTGCCCCAGTAAAACTAGCAAGTTTCCTACCCATTGATTACTTGAATAAGCCTGTTTTCAAGGTCATTATAGAGCCTCAAAATCCGTCAGAACTACCTAAGCTATTGGACGGCTTGAGAAAGATTAATAAAATATACAGTGGAGTTGAAATCAAAGTCGAAGAAAGTGGTGAGCATGTGATTTTTGGTTCTGGTGAGCTATATTTGGATTCTCTTTTGTACGATCTAAGAGATATCACAGACATTGATATCAAAGTTTCTGATCCTATAACCAAGTTCTCCGAATCGATCGCTGATAAGAGTTTTACCAAGATTTCCATCAAATCACAAAACGGAGCAAATGAAATCACAATTATTGCAGAACCATTAGAGGAGAATTTGTCAAAGGATGTTGAGGATGGTAAGATCCAAGTTTCTTCGAAAAGACTGAATAGACTACTTAGAGATGATTATGGTTGGGACTCACTAGAGGCGAGGTCATTCTGGAGTTTTGGCCCTGACTCTAACACTGGTGCTAATGTGATTATAGATGATACTTTGGCCGATGAGGTGGACAAAGGATTGCTTTTATCGATCAAGGAATCGATAATCCAAGGGTTCCAATGGGCCACGAGAGAAGGACCTTTGACTGATGAACCTATACGTAATGTGAAGTTCAGAGTGATTGATGCCAAAATTTCTTCAAACCCATTACAGAGAGGAAACGGACAGATCATTCCAATGGTTAGAAACGCTTGTTATTCTGCTATCTTAACCTCCACAGTCAAACTATTAGAACCAATTTATTCGATTGAGATAGTGTCTACAACTTCAACAATCAATGTCATTGAAAAATTGATGGATAAACGGAGAGGTGCCATTTTATATGACGAACCTATCCCTGCTACTCAACTCTACAAGATTTACGGATATCTCCCTGTCATTGACTCCATAGGGCTCGAAACTGACATCAGGGTCGCTACTAGAGGACAAGCATTAGCATCATTAAGCTTTGAAAAATGGGGTGTTGTTCCTGGTGATCCATTAGATAAAGACGCGTTCATTCCTAAATTGAGACCTGCTGAAATAAACAGTCTTGCTAGGGATTTCGTGATGAAGACTAGAAAGAGAAAAGGCCTGAGTGGCGAGCCAAGTTTGGCCAAATACATCGATAAAGAGCTTGTTGACTCGTTGAAACAATTGGGATTTTTAGAATAGATAGATCCTACGCTAGATTTCAATAAGACATCATGTATTATTAAACGATATGGTACAATGCATTCCGGTGTAGATTAATCTTAGGTTTTGTTGAGCTAACGTTTAGTTCTTTTGCTCTTTCCTGGACGTTTAGCACCTTTTCCTTTCATTTTACGTGAAGAGAAATCAGATATATCATTACTTGAAGAAGCATCGTTCTTTCTTTTGAATCTTTTCATACCACCTTGACCATATTTAGAATCTTTGGCCATTCTTTTGGAGTTTGGTTTAGATCTTTTGTTATCTCTGTCTTTACGTTCTTCTTTATCAGCAGTGGCTTCTTCAATAGCAATATCGAAAGCATCACCAGAGATTTCGTCATTTTGTCTCTTTCTCTTCAAGCCTTTGATTTTATCAAGAGTTTCTTTCTTTTGTTTTTGACGTTCAACAAGAGTTTGATTCTGGACTTGTTTACCGAATTTCTTTAAGTCTCTTTGTCTTCTAGCATCAACAGCAGCCTTCTTCTCAGAGGCTTCTTTAACTAATTTGTTTTTCAATTTATCCATGTGCTCATCCGATTTAACCATCTCAGCAAAGTAATCTTGTGGTCTGGTGAATGGAACTTTCATTTTCAATATGGTTTCACGACCTTGTAGAGTAGCGTCTAGTGCTTGTTTGTAGAAAGCTAGCTCACGTTCAGTGTCGTCGTATATGTCTTTGATTTGTGGTTCAACTTCGTCCTTTGACGTTATGGACTGATGTTCAAGGAATGAGTGTTTGCTCCATGGTAATTGGATACGAGCTAATGATTCATTTAGTGCACCAATGTTGTTGATTGTCAGTTTGGTGTGTGGGACAACATCAGCATCGGAGTCTATCTCGACGTCAGATAATGGAATGTCTTCTTCCTCTTCTTCTTCTTCATCATCTTCTTCCTCTTCGTCTTGTTCTTCTTGTTGTTCGTCATCATCATCTCCTTCATCTTCTTCCTCGTCAGACTCTTCTTCGTCGTCACTTCTAGCTAATTTTTCAAGATCTAACAAGTATTCTTCCATCTCTGAATCTTCATCGAATGCAATCTCAACACTTGATTCTTCTTCATCTTCATTATCAGATTTAGCAGCAGCAGCTTGAGCCTCAAGAGCTTTCTTCAGCTTTCTTTGTTCTTTCTTCGATAGAGGACGGCGTTCATCAAGATTGATTTCAGCCTGTGACATCTCTTCAGCTTGTTTCAAGGCCTCAGCATCTCTGAGCTCTTGAGCTTTTTGTGCTTCTTCAGCTTCCAGGTCTTCTTTTGTCACGATGATTGGTTCATCGGATTTGGTGGCAGCTTTGATCTTCTCTTTCTTCAGCTGGTTCTCCTTGACAGCCTTCTTGGTAATCTTCTCATTTACGAGAGACTCTTTAAGTTTACCTTTACCCATTTTAGCTATGAATTCGAATACTGTGTGCTTAGATATGTCTCGTTTACACTAACTTGAAAGAACTAATTAAAATTTTTTTTGAAGCGATGAGCTTTTGCCGGGTAACTTATTTAATTCTATCAGTTCGCGAAAATGGTTACTTTCAAAATGATGATGATGATGATGATGATTTGTCTCTGTTTCTGCTCACCGAGAAGCTGTTGGGAATACTAGCTGTTTTTACCCCATATAGTCATAGCATGGGTGGTTTGAACCATAGGACAATAGGTGAATGGTCGAATATGGCTTAAAACTGAACTATATGTCTTCTTTAGTGACTTCAACTTTCTCGGTGAATAATAATTCAGTGATTAGTACTGTTAACTCACCAATTCTTCAGTCGCCAATATTCTTGAGAAAGTGCTCCCAAATATCTCAATAACAAAAGATTCACTAGCCCTCAAATGTTGTCTCATTAGTGTTCAAGCTACCAGCTGATGAAGATATGAAATCGGCCCAAACAAAGTGGGAAGCCTTTTTTCATGATATAATCGTATATTTAGTATGTGAAAACATTAAAAACTAAGTTACAATCTCTTATCTGATTCTTCTTTACAGAGTCTCATTTGATCCAGTTGGTATCCCACATCTTGAACAACTTCTTACAGTTCTAGCACCATACCGCATTGAACAATCAGCTTCCCGTGATTTGGCGTGTAGAACAATTCAAGTGCTCAAGTCATGTTCCATTTGAGTATAAAATGCACTAAAATTCCATCTTTCATAGATCAAATGATGCCTAGTCATATCTAACACTTCAACAGCTACATGCTCGTAGATGTTTACCTTGAAGTATTGGCAAATGGGTCAGAAACAGGCGTCGGAAACTATCAAAGCCGGGTAAGTTTGGAATAAATCGAGGATTTTCTTCGCCAAATTCGGCCAAAGTTTGCGGTTGTATAGTGTAGTGGTTATCACCTTCGGTTTTGATCCGGATAACCCCGGTTCGAATCCGGGTACGACCTAAAATCCGCTTTTTTTTTTTTTTTTGGAGCCCACTTACACCATCAGCTAGGAATATTACAACGAGAGAGTTACATAACTGGCTACAGTGGTTCCTGGCATGCATTGCGGTCGTTAAATTTATTAAAAAAATTATATTTTTGGTGTTGATTTTGGCGGTTTCATGGCCAGGGGTATAATGAATAATTCATAGAGGATGCAATTTTAAGAAACAAGAACATGTCACAATATATGTAAATGAAGATCCTTTGAGTTGGGATGATGATTAGTATGCATAAGCGACTGTGTGTACTTTTCATGAGCACATTATCAGTGAAAAGTAGGGAAACATTGGGCATTAAAACGCCAATAATTGTACGGGCAGCGACCTGTGAAAATGGAGATAGAACAGCAGAGTGGATCGTGTAAACATTCAGCGGTGACTTAAAAGTTTGTAGCCTTCAACAACTGATGGACTTGGGTCAAATCTAATCTTTTGGTCAGGCTAACAATCAAACAGCCTTTAACAGCTTGGATAAAGTTTTCGTTGCCATTGCAGGCTAGCTCTAAAGATTCAGTATCGTACTTACCAGAAGAGATCATTGCACGAAGTCTTGGCTCATAGTTGTGCTGGAATGGTAACTTGCCGACAATCATGGTGTATAGCATAATACCGAAAGCCCAAACATCAGCAGCTGGGCCCAGGGGTGGTGGTGCACTTTCAAGTAGTTCAGGAGCAGCATAAGGTAGCGACCCGATATGTGAGTGAGGCAGTGTTCTATCGTCAGTGGCCTCAGACTGTGCTTCAATAGGTTTGGCGACAAACTTTTTAGTGCTGGTCTCATTCTGTGGGACTTGTCTCATATGAATGTTGAGTCTTGTATCGTCATGGACCAGTGACTTGTTGCTCACGATTCTTTGTATACCTCGGAGAGCAGCCATGTCTGATCCCGATATTGATCGTGGGATTGATGGTCTTCTTTTGATTTTGGTGTTATTCTGACCAACCAGAATATCTTCAGAGTCCTGTGGAGCTTTGAATCTCAGACTCATACCGAAATCGCAAATCAAAGCTTTCGAACTAGCAGCTGACATGTCAATCAAGACGTTTTCCAGTTTTACGTCTCCATGTACAATCCCTCTTGAGTGCATATAGATCAATCCAGATATGATTTCCAGTGAGTATCTCTTGATCAACCGCAATCGTTGTGTTAATGTCACAGGATCGCTTGAGGAATTATAAACACCCCATTTGGAGACCAAGTCAAAAAGTGTTCCACCTGTGATCTTGTGGGTCAAGCAAAACAAAACTTCTTTATCCTCTCTCGTATCCAAAAGGGGCAAGACACAATTGTGTTTCAGCTCCTTCCAAATGCTCAATTCTCTTTGGAAGAATTGTCTACCAGATTCAGACTTTGTACGAATGATTTTGATGGCTTTGACATCACCATTTGAAGCACGACATTCTCGAATAACACCCCAGGCACCAAACCCTATGATCTTACCTAAAGCATGATCCATAACGATGGATCCTTCATCTGTGATTCTTGACGACCTCTCACTGAAACTTGATAAGAACTGAAGAGCAGGTGAACTTTTTGGTTTCTTTTTGAACTTCTTCTTAATGACTCTGTTGATCACATCCGAGTTTGCTAATGGTGATAAATCAGCAAGGACTTTTCTTCTGACTGAAAATGGCAAGTCGCCAAAGTCCTGGGGTAGTTTGGATGCAATAATCTCCTCCTCTGAGTCTAGGATTTCGTTATATTGGTGTTCTTTCTTTGATGGTACTAAAACTGGTTTGACCTGTGAATGAGTGTCACTGAATATTTGACTTGGTGTGGTTGGCCTGCTTACAACAGATGAAGCAGTAGAGCCAATAAGTGAGGATGAATCGAGTGAGCTCTCAAGATCGCTTTGCTGTTTGTGATGGCTATCGCTCCATTGTTGAATAGCTATGCTGAAATCAAAATCTGGAATATACTCGTCTTCCATTCCGTAAACTCGATTGGTTAAAGCAGGAGCAGATGCCAGATTTGGTTCGTGTTCGCCAAAGTCTGCTACTGTGAAACTTCTTGCTGAGCTGAAGTGAGTTGATGGTGAAGCGAGTGGTGAATTGAGATTTTGATGTTTGATCCTATGAGGTCTGTACTTGTCATCGTCATACATTCTTCTACCATTGAATGAATTGAACTTGTTGGTTTCATTCTCAGAGTATATTCTGTGTAGTTTCGTCTGTTTGAGGCCAACATCTTGCAATTGGTCGTATGGTTTTGACTTTCGAAGTTTGTAAGCTGGGGATTCAGTGAGAATAGGCCGAAGTTTTTGATTCTTTGGCAGTGGAGAAGGTATGAATGAGTTTGGAGTTGGCGAGACTGAAGGAGTTATTTCATACCTTGATATGTCTAATGTTGGGGTGGAGAATCTCAGCATGCCATCGTCGGTTTCTGAATCACCCTCATCACTGGGAGCATTGGCATTGTTGTTTGAGTCAGATTCATCGATTTGATCTAAGATCCCATCGAACAGAGAAGATCTTCTCGATCTTCGGGAAACAAGATCTGCTAATTGAACACCTTCATGTCCATCAACCCTCTT
Organism: Wickerhamomyces alni; assembly: GCA_949709075.1. NCBI lineage: Eukaryota > Fungi > Ascomycota > Saccharomycetes > Phaffomycetales > Wickerhamomycetaceae > Wickerhamomyces > Wickerhamomyces alni. Next base: position 27,246 of record CATIXA010000004.1, on the reverse strand, counting down.
ACGTTTATCACCGGGAGAGCTTGCGATGTAGCCTGTAGACATCTCACCCTGATGAGTATAATGCGATGTTATCTTTGTGGTAAGCCCAAGAGAGATCCAGCGGTCCTGGGAAGTAGCGGACAGCAAGCTAGGGAAAGGCAGTGCAGTATTGCACAATATAAGGCTCTTTGTAGAGGCACACACACACCACAAATGGTGCTTTTCAAGATATCAACAGTTAAATCCGCAGACAAACAAAGGATAATCACTCATGTGGTTTTTTTTTTTTTCCTTCTATTCATTAGCCGCGCCAACTATCAAAATATTTTAATAATATATATATTTTTTTACGTCATCTTTTTACCGGAAGTTACACACCTGATGTATCACATGACTAAACCGATTTTTACTTCTTTCGGAACCAGCCAATAGCGATTCGTTGAAAAGTGATTTGTAGCTTTAGCTAAAAAAAATTCAAAATGGCCAAAAACAACGACAACATCAACACATTTACCACATTTTCACATCAACAAAATCACATACAATTGAAGATGGGTGCTCACGGTCCTAGTCCAAAGGCTTACATGGGGTGGTGGGGTGCTTTAGGCTCCCCAGCCCAAAAAGGTATCACCACTTACGCTGTCTCTCCATTCGCACAAAACCCATTGAAAGGTGTTGCTCATAACGCCATCTTCAACGTCTTCAGAAGAGTCAAGAATCAAGTCTTCTTCATCGTCGTTCCAGGTGTCATCATTTGGGAATGGTGGGTGCAAGCTAGAGACTACAACGAGTTCCTGTACACCAAAGCCGGTCGTGAAGAACTAGAAAGAGTTAACGTTTAGAAACTGTGTTTCTTTTCTAAGTTGTTACTTCTTTATTGGTAGGGCTTTCATCTCTCTGGATCTTACAGTTACAGAGCGGGAGGTGAAGCCTCTGAGTGGGGAAATGATGTTATGTTTTATTTAAGTGCAAGAAGATAGCATGGGAGGATTTTATGTGTGTTCCTCAACATAGTCATATTTATATATACAAAGGTTTTAACGTTTTTAAAGTGTGTTTTTAACATATACATGATTTCTTGTTCAGTTTCATTGGCTACTAGTGTCCCCAGTTGATTATTTGTAAATTGAGGGTCTGATCAGGCTGAATGAATGGATACATCTCGACAGTGATATTCAAATATAATAAAGGGATACAGTACAATATAACAGATGTAAACAAAATTTCATTCAATCTATTTAGAACGCTTGTAAACTTTGTCTAAGAATAATGACAAAACTTTACCTTTGAAACCTCTTGATTCATCGACTTTACTGATTTTTTCTTTCAATTCAGTAGCAATTCTTTCTTCGTAATCTTGGTAGATTTTATCAATTCCCAACTCATTGAACAAATCTTTGACAACTTCCTCCTTTGAACTATCTTTGATACCATAGTTTTCATCCAAGACTTTTCTTTGTTCTGGAGTGACTAAACTCAAAGCAGTGTTGACAACCCAACTACATTTGTTATCTTGGATATCAGTACCAATCTTCCCAATGTCTTCTGGTTTACCAAAACAATCCAAATAATCATCTTGGATTTGGAAGTATTCACCTAATGGGATCAAGACATCATGGGCTTGCTTCAAATCTTTTTCATCACTGACACCAGCAGCATACATTGCTAAAGCGACCGGTAGGTAGAATGAATAGTATGCAGTTTTGAAGATAACAATGAAAGAGTGTTTATCCAAGGAGAATTTGTTCAAGTCGACGTGATCTTCTGGAGCAGTGATCAAATCCAATAATTGACCCATCTCGGTTTGGAATGTAACGTCATGGAATAATTCTAGTAAGTCGACGTAGTAAGAATCTTGTTTGAAGTATTTCTTCAATAGGATGTAGATGGCAGCTTCAAGCATGAATGCATCATTGATAGCAATATCACCAACGTTTTGAACTTTGTACCAACATGGTTGACCTCTTCTAGTGATAGATTGATCCATCATGTCATCAGCGACCAAGAAATAAGCTTGTAATAACTCAATAGCCCAACCCAAAATGGAGATTTTCTTGTATTCTTCAACAGATAGATCTTCGAAGGAGTTTAGACCTTTTAGGACGACGTAAGTGTCAACGACAGAAATACCTCTGTTCAGCTTACCACCTGGAGTGTTGTAGTTCAAACTGTTGACGTACCATTCGATGGCCTCTTCGGTCATGTTGTAGCTTTTCAAGACATCGGACAATTCCTCGACCAATTCTGGGAAGACACTCAAGAACTTCTCTCTGGAAGCGGCCTTGTTAGACATTTTTCAGGTTTACTGACTAATTTACTTGTGGTTTGTTGATAATTCATGTTAGATAAATTTATAAATTTGGCGTTTTTTTCATTCGTAGTCTAAACGAATAAACGAATAAACGAATTTACATAGTAAAATATGTCCAGCAATTGATGATTCTCATTATTATGGTATCAGCTATCACAAGATAGAACGCGCGGTGTGTTGGGTCTTCTACTCCACTTTTGACAGAAAAAAAAAGAGAGATTCATATGGCTGCTTACTCTCCAGCGCAAAATGTTACTGAACAGTCGACTGTATCGCCCTGGGGTCCTGGGAGCGTTATGAGCCATGTGATCTACAGGTGACTCCGCAAGCAACTTCCCGATCTGGATCTGTTCCAATATCTATTTGAATCCCTTTAAATACGAGAGCATCCTCATCTAACTACCGAATCCATATGTCGCGTAACTGGCAATTACTCAATGTCAGACCAGGCTCAGGCTCAGAAGCGAAAGAGATCCAGGTTCGGGTGTCATCGCTGTAAAAAGCTCAAGATCAAATGCGATGAGCTCAAGCCCTCGTGCTCGTTGTGCCAAAGAACGAACTCCGACTGTGACTACAGTATTAAGCTCACTTGGGGTGGCCGTCCTTTCAAGAAACAGAAGCCAGATAACCTCGCTGTCGGAACAGTCACTGCCTTTCAAAAGAAGTATAACGGTGGTGATACTGTCGGTGTGGATGCCGGTCATAAACAGACTCCTCCACCACCTGGAGGTAGTATACTCCAGATAAGCTACGACAATATTGACACGTTCAAGAAGAAGACGGTTTCGAAGAAACAGGCTAAGACACCGGTAGATCCATTCCCACAGCAACTGGAATCGGTGTTTATCACTCCAGCTCCAACAAGCTCTTCTCCACGGACAATACAGGAAGCACATACTCCTTCACTTGAAGACTCAGTCTCACATACCCAGGAAATCTCCCTTTTAAAAGCATTTGAAGAGATTAGAACTCCAAACATCCCATTGAAGAACTTCCTTAACGATGTTATCATTCCTGATCTGTCTCTCAACTTCAACGAGCGGGGCTATGATAGCGATTTAGAAGATCAAAACTCTTTGGAAAACTCCACCTCCAAGAGACCGCTAACAGGTCTCTCGATCAGAGTAGAGGACTTCACGAGTCCACCCGATGACCTTTTATTCATGGAAAGCTTCATCTCTAACCCAGTCACTCCACAATCAGGCAACATGCATAACTTTCAGGCTTTTGGTCCAGAATTCTCAACTGGCTTTGAACATATATATCCATCCTTGTTACCATTGCCAGATCTCCTACTACACAATTCATACTACAGGCAGCATTACCATTCGTACATCGAAGTGTTTTCAAAAGTTTTATGTCCTGCTCCTCCACACAGCTATCTAGAGAACCCTTTCACTTGTTTATTGCCTCAAATGTGTTTAGGCTCTAATTCTGATGGATTGCTATCACTACTTATAGCCTCGAGTGTCTCACAAAGTTTCCATATGAACAACCAGCCTTTCCCACATGAAATAATTGCAGAACTGACTAATAGAGCCCTTCAGGACTTATATTCAAGGTTGATAGATCCAGTTGAGGCGAATTCAGATTACACCTTAGCCCTGGTGCTGCTACTAAGTGTTGTTGAGTTGATATGCTTGGGTAAGAGAAAAGTTGAAGGTTGGAGAGCTCATTATTACGGTGCTAAGAAGATTATCTTCTCGAGAGGATTGCTGAAGGCTAATGAAATGACAGATGCTGAAGAGCAACAGCTGAAGACGGAACATGCTCCAGATTCTAATGATTCACTGACTAAAATTGTTGAGCTTCCAAAGGGTAAAGAGTCAGATTTGAGTTACTTTTTCACTAGATGGTTTGCATATCTTGAAGTCATTGGATCTTTAGCTTCGAGTACGTTGTTTTTACAAGAGAACTCGCGGAACTCCAGAACGTCTATACACGATGGTCCTACAATATGGAAAGGTCCATCACCATCTCTGAGAGATCGTGAATGCTTGAAGGATATTGATCCATTCTCTGGTTTTGATCTACGGCTGATGGAGTATTTCAGTGAAGTTGTGAATATCGCGAGGGAATGCTCATTTAGAGACGAAGAGACACCTGATTTTTCTTCATCCGAACTCGGTGTGAGTATGAATGTCAACATTGATATCAAGCTTGTGCAGAGAGCTCTGGAATTGAAAGAGAGAATTTTAAGATATTTGAATGATACTGAACAAGAAAGAGATCAGATCTTGGCAGGTTTGTCAAATGATCCTTCACTAAAGACAAAGATCTTCGACTATGAGATCCTAAGAGCTACAAACAAAGTGTTCACATGGGCTGTGATTCTTCAGATCTACAGGAGAATACTGAAACTTCCAAAGGACTCTTCGTTAGTCCAAGCAACCATACATTCAATCACTGATCTAATCAAGGAGAAAATCCCAGCTCATACATCGGCTGCTTATTGTATAGTGTTCTCATTGTTGAGTTGTGGAAGCGATGCAATCAATGAAGAGGAACGAGATTTCTATCACACGAGGTTCAAGATACTTGCTGATATCGGATTAAATTCGGCAAAGATTGCAATGGAAGTGTTGATTGAATGTTGGAGAACAGGTAAATACTGGGCTGATGTGATGAAGGAAAGAAAAATCGACGTTATTTTCGTATGAGTGACTACGTCCTATGACTCTGAGAGCAATGCAATGTCATAATATTCTATAAATCTCTAAGAAGATCATGCTGTAGTAACATCTTCGCTGTTGGTCTTTCCTTCGGATTCCACACCAATGCACTTTGAATAAAGTTGGTAAAATCAGAATCGCTCAATCCAATCCTTTCCATGAATGATTGTGCCTTGTTTGGTAGATCTAAGGTTGGTCCCTTGTAGTTTCCCAGTCTATCAAATTTCGTGAATAGGAAAGTCGACTTATCAACGAATAACTCATCTGAATCGTATTGTCTGCTCTTAGATATGCTTCCTTTTTGGAATATCTCATTTCTCAAACTCAAAATCGTAGCTGGTTTGGGATACCCTATCATTTTGATAATCAACTTGAGCAAGTGAGCTTCGTCCGTACCCTGAAACAACGGCAGTCCTGTTTTCAATTCGTATATTAAGACAATGAATGACCAGATATCAATTTTTGTCTCGTATCTAGCACCTAGCAGAACCTCTGGGGCTCTATAGAACCGTGATTGGATATATGGATAACTGAGATTCTTCACCAGACAACTCGTACCGAAATCGATGATTTTCAGCTTTAGTGATGATGCATCTTGAAGCATGATGTTTTCTGGTTTCAAATCGGCATGAACTATATCGTGAGAGTGAATGAAGTCAAGACCCTCGAGAATTTGTTTCGACCATGATTGTAGAACAGGAACATCAAAGCCTTTATAGTGAGTTGACTCTAAAGCCTGTAGCAGTGTGAATGATAACAACTCAGTGGTTATGCAGATATGTGATCGGAAATTGAAATGGTCAACGTATTTCAGGACTCTTTCATCTTGGATTCCTTGTTCATGTTGGTAGTCTTGAAGATTTTTCAGTATTTTGATCTCATTGATTGACTGCAATGACCATTCAATGTCATTCTTCATGATCTTAACTCCAAATATCTGGCCCAGTTTATGATCGTAACACTTAAAGACATTACCAAACATACCATTTCCTAAGCTGTTTAGTACCTCGTATCTGTAGTTGATGTGATCACCTTTTCTGACAATCAAGTTCTTAGCCTTATCATCGAACCCAAAGTTCTGTTCAAAGTTGGAGGACTCTCGTTTCCTGCGATCCAATTCAAAGTCATTGAGAGAGGAACCAAGGTAGTAGATTTCTTTGTTCTTGATTATTTCCATCTTCTCATATGAGTCCATGTAATCACCATGCGATTCTAGTATATCTAAAGGTGATTGTGGTGGGTTGAAAGTATCATTTGAATGTGGTAATGGTGGGTTTTCAAACTCTTTGACGAGGGATGATGTGGCAGAATGACTCAATAAACAACTCTTCAGTTCTTCAGCTGTGCCGACTTTGGCTGGTCTTCTCTTTTGAACAGACAATGGGGGAGGGTTCGGTGTTGAGGATGCTGATCTAGGAATCAAACGCCTTCTCACTTCAGTTGGCTTTGGCGCGACCTGTTTATGAAAACTGCTTGCTGGTTGTGTGGTTCTTGAAGTGAAGTCCTTGAGGTTAGAGTTTATAGTGATTGATTTGGTCATTGTTCTCCGTTTTGGCATGTTCAGAGAACCATTCGATACTTCACCTTGCTTCAATGTCAATAGGGTGTTAAGTCTGGATTGTATGTTCACAATCGAGCAATCATGTTTCAGTCTCGAGCCTTTGGTTGATCTGAGTGGTAGATCAGATACAACCCTTTTTGCAGTAGATGACTGTTCCATTTCTGGTGTACTTTGTAGCAGTATGTTCGATGGTAGACGAGAAGTTGATGGTTTTCTTGCTGTTCTGACTCCTTGAGGAGTGTTCTGGATGCCAGACTTAAGATCAGAAGATGTGGTTGATCTTGTCAGTCTAGCGATCAATGGAGAGTCGTCTTGCGAAGTTGACGTCTTTTTGGCTGTTGACGAGGATACGGATCTCTTAGAAGGAGACTCTCTGAGAATTGATCTTGTAGGAACACGGTTGTACTTGATCGGTTCTTGCTGTGATTCTTGTTTTTTTGAGGCCGAAGTCGCTCTGAACGAAGCTGAAGATCTCAAGGTCATTGGACTTGATATTGATCTACTCCCAGATCGGCTCTCTTTGATTTGAGCAAGGTTCGATAAAGGGTTCTTCTTAGAGCCAGATGCTCTTAGTCTAGCTGGGGCTAGAATCGGGGTTGGGCTGTCTTTTGGGGACATGTTAGGAGAGCTGATGTGCATGTTGGAGATCTGATTGGATAGTTTTGTCAGTGTCGATGGAGGTGTGCCAGCAGGAGTTGATATAACTCTTTTTAAAGGGGTATCATATGAAGGTGAGTAACTCATTTTGTTGACTATGGGCGACAATGTTTTCCTCGTTGGTAGATCATTTGACACGGAGAAGGATCTAGGAATGTTCGGTGATGAGGTTTTTCTTGGAATGGAAGATTTAACAGTATGCCCATTGATTATTGTGACCTCGTCTAATGGCCGTATGGAGACGGATCTTGATTTGAAGGTTTTGACAGGTATTCTTGAGTTTGACTGTTGGAGTTTAGCATATTTGAGCTGCAGTGTACTGGGTGAGGGATTGATTTCCCGATTAGCTGGAGATGTGGTGGACATCTAGGTAGATCAGTGCCTATATGAATTGGGAAAAATGAATTTCAGTACTTCAAGTAAACCCATAAAGCAAAATGAGAGATGAAAAAAAAATTCTCAATAGATCTAATGAATGCAGTAGCTCTCGGTGAGCCTTCTGTAATCAAAAACGGTCAATGTATGGATTAATACTGATTCTAGTGCTAAATTTCTCATCTTCTCAATGTTTTGTTTGTTTGTTTTGATCTGATCGAATTCGCGAATAAGACATGTTCGCGTTCTTTTGAAAACTCCAAAATTTTTCACGCAAAATACACCAAAAACGTCATCAAAACACACAATAACAACGAAGCAGAATGACTAATACCACTGGAAACGAAGAGCTACTACAAACCCGTGACATGCTTCTTTTATCACAGCTGCTGGAGCAGCAATATGGGCCTCAACTGGACTACCAAAAGCTGGCCTCGGACCCAGAACTGATGCTGGACATCTACACACAACTGACCAATCACAAGGTGTATCAACTCAGCCACAACGCGCTTAACGAGGCTGACACACTCACACAAGAGCAGCTCACCTCTCTCATCACAAACACGCTCTCAGAACGTCCAATCATTGACAACTGCGAGCTCTACTACCAGAAACGAATGGACGAGTTACATAATCAGCTGAGTGGCCTTACCGATGATTTCAGCAGTGAAAGACATGCCGCGGCTTAAAATTGAACAAATTTAAAGTGGGGAAAAAGTGATTGACATATAAAAGTTGAATGAAATTGATATTCAAATCAGTGTTTATTTGGTGTGTTTTTAACAACAAAATCATCTAATATGGCGGTTCAAAGGCCGCTTTTGGACAAGTCACTGCAGTGGTACTTCACACACAAGTCGGTGATTCTCAAAACGTCCTATTTGATACTACTTTTTGCCAGTTTTAACTCGTCAACGTCCTCGAGAAAGAAGCAAAACTCTGAAAACGATGAGAAATCGGTGAAGTTGGCAGAACAAAAAACAGCTAAGGAGAAAAAGTTCCAAGTTGACAAGGCAACGCTCATAAGGATACTCAAAGCCATTGTTCCGTCGTGGAAGTCCAGAGTGCCCTTGTACTTTGCCTTCCAACTGTCTCTACTGCTTACTAGAGCATTGCTTACTTTGAAAGTTGCTTCATTGGATGGGTTGTTAGTCAACTCCTTGATCAAGAAGAAAACGGCCACGTTTATGATGTTGCTAGCACAGTGGATGTTTTTGGGAATTCCCGCTTCGATCACAAACTCATTGCTAGACTTCACCACAAACCAACTATCTTTAAACATCAACAAAAATATCACTTCAGACCTGATGGAAACATACCTACCCTCAAATGACGAGGAATCAGCAGAAATCGCTACAAAGAAGAATCCGAACTACTACACTCTTAACCATATGCCAAACAATGATATCAACGATCCTAACCAGAGAATCACAACAGACGTCAACAATCTTTCATCTTCCATTGCAAGTTTGCCAAACCATTTGTTGAAACCTTCCTTGGATTTGATCCTATGTTCTTTTGAGCTGGCTAAATCTGGATCTGCTGAGGGAACTTTGGTTCTGGGTATTGTTGCTCACACTACATCACTTTTACTAAAAGTCTTCTCTCCTAACTTCACAAAATTGGCTATTGAAAGATCACGACTTGAAGGTATTTTGAGGGTTGTTCATTCAAGAATCAACACATACAGTGAAGAGATTGCATTTTTAAGAGGTCATAAGAGAGAATTGGACATTGTTGATAGATCCTACTATGAGCTGGAAAAGTTTACTAATTATGAGATCAGAAGTAGAGCCATTTATGATATTGCTACTGACTTCATTGTCAAATACACTTGGGGTGCTGCTGGTTTGGTTTTATGTGCTACACCGATCTTCATCAACAAGTTCAATAACATAGTGGATGAGAATAGTTCTGCTACTTTCATCACTAATCGTCGTTTGTTATTATCGGCATCTTCTTCTTTGGGTATGCTAATTCAATCAAGAAAAGAAGTTCAACAAGTTGTTGGTTATGTTAAAAGAATTTCCGAATTCAAAAAGACACTACTGGAGATTGATAATACAACTATCAAAACAAACGGTGTTATCAAATATGATGATGATGTGATTGAGTTCAATAAAGTGCCATTGGTGACACCTGCTGAAATCACATTAATTAATGAATTAACTTTTAAGATCAGACATGGTGACCATTTATTGATCATTGGTCCAAACGGTTGTGGTAAGTCGTCCTTGTTCAGAATTCTTGGAGGATTATGGCCCGTTTTATCTGGAGAATTAACACTTCCTCACTTCGAAAATGTCTTCTACCTGCCCCAACGTGCTTACTTGTTTAAATCAACTCTTAGAGAACAAATTATCTATCCAAATACCACCTACAAGCATGAGTCCAATGATGAACTATATAAGATCCTAGACGTGTTGGATTTGAACCATCTAATCAACGAGAACATAACGCTAGAGCTATCTCGCAACCCTTTTTTGAACGTCAACGAGATTGATCCTTTCGAAACCATCAGAAACTGGCCTGAAGAGTTATCGATTGGTGTTCAACAAAGATTGGCAATGGCTAGACTATACTACCACAAACCAAAATTTGCAGTGTTAGATGAGTGTACTTCAGCAGTGTCTCCACAAATGGAACAACTTATGTATTCATATGCTCAGTCACTTGGTGTCTCAATATTGAGTGTTGCTCATAGATCATCATTATGGCATTTCCATAACTATTTCTTGAAATTTGATGGAAAAGGTGGGTACTTCTTCAGTAAACTAGATGCTGAGAAGAGATTAGGCTGGGAAAATGAATTGATGGAATTGAACAAGATTTTGAGAGACGTTCCTGTTCTGGAAGCTCGCTTGAAAGACTTGAAGATCGCACAGGAATCACAAGAGATCAAGAGAAGTCAATCGCAATTGATGAATTTACCAAAGGGAATTAGAGCTATATGATCCCTCCAGTTCGTGCTTTTTGTTTATGAATATTTACGAATTTATTACGGTACAATTGTAAAGACTCACGTACTAGAGCTCTTCGATCGCACAATGATCAAACAATCTGATGTAAATTGTAATGTGTACTGTACATTTGTAGCCCTAACATGCAACATGATGACATAATTTTCGCGAAACAGATTTTGGAAGAAAATTTTGTTCGTCATCAAATTTTCCTTTAAATTTCTTCTTCTTTTTGTTCTTTAAACAAATTCTAAGCTCAACATCAGTTGCTGATCGAGCAGTAAGTTTGCCTTTTTATGGAACTGCCACGTTTGGAGAGTTTGTTTCTAAGTGATGATTACAAATTTCAATGCATAGTTCAACTGATTATAACTGAAGATAAAAAATAGCCATCAAATAGTCTTTCGCTCCTATCTGACTTTGAAACAAACTCACGGAATATGTGGATTCCATTTATCGACTCATCGAACGATATACTAACAGTGGTATTATAGTTGTTATTGTTTGTACTCTAGTCTTAGACGTAGTATTATTTAGTTCAATGCATGATCATCCGTATCTATTCAGGCTTCAAAGCGTACATTCTCACAGGGTAAAGCTCTTTTGGTAGACCTCTCTGCACTTCCGAAGCTATGAGTTTCAGTCCAGCTTGTTTGAATAACTTCAGGAAGCTGTCGTTCGATCTAGTAACTGAACTATCAGTGTCATCAAACATATCCGAGCCATAGGCATTGTTCTCCTTCACAACAATGGTCCCATTTTCTTGTAGCCCTTCTTTGCATCTTTGTAAGAACTCTAGGAACTCAACATCTGGCAAATGTCCAACACACCATTGGCACCATATCAACCAGTATCTGCCTTCTTCTGGTTTCCAATGCTGCATCCCTATATCGTAAATGGTTCCGATCTTACCTTCTTCTTTCAATGGAGCCAGCTCTACTTCCATCTGCTCAACGAACGGCTTGACAGGCTCGACTAGATCGATCTTGTCACTGACTTTGTGTAGCATATCTCTTGTGATTCTTCCGATCCCAGCCCCGACATCCACGCTGTACCTCACCAAATCTTTGGATGGAGGCGTCATTCTTGTCTTCAGTTTACGCAGAAATGTTAGCGAACCAATAACATCAGCTTTAGGAACAGATGTACGCTCCCCGTACCCACCTAATACTCCATCAACGGTGGCAGGAATCGATGTCCAGTACTCGATTGCATCGTCGTAGTTGATCTGCGCATCGGCCGGTTCGTCATCCACAATTGGTGTCTCAATAGGACGTTCAAAACCAGACATATCGTTAATAACTATGACTTATGAATAAAACAATGGGATGTATTAATAGTAACTAATACTTACTAACAAAATTTTCGTTTAGCTATGATGATTATATAAGCATTTTTCTGGCGGCTCGGAAAGTTTTGTTGAAACTTGTCGACGAAATTGAAAGATTGTGGAAAAATCAGCAGTTTCGACACGATTTACTAGCTTTAAAAGATGAGTGGATGTATGTGACTTTGTTTGATTGGGAATCTCCTGCTCAGCTGGAGCATTGTGCCGTTTTTCGTGTGTTCTAGTACTAATTTCAGCCTGTTCTAGTTCGTCTTGTTGACTTGGCTAAGCCATTCATTTCTCTTCTTCCAGAGATCGAGCTTCCTTACGAAAACCTATCCTTCGATGATAAGGTCGTCTACACCATGGGTACATCTTTCATCTACATCCTGTCACAGCTGCCTGTCTACGGTGCTTCCAAAATCTCGGGCGACCCTGTCTACTGGGCTCGTGCGCTGTTTGGCTCTGAGCAGGGCACTTTGCTGGAGTTCGGTGTGTTTCCTATTATCTCAGCCGGTCTAATCTTCCAACTGTTGGCCGGTTTGAGAATCATCAAGGTCAACTTGGCCTCAAAATCAGACAGAGAGTTGTTCCAGACTTTACAGAAGATTTTTGCCATCTTTCAATACTTTGTATTGACCAATTTGTTTATTTTCACTGGTTATTATGGTTACAACTTGAGTGTGTGGAACATCTTTTGGATTAACTTGCAAGTCGTTGGTACTGGTTTCGTCTTCACCTTGATCTCTGAAATCGTTGACAAGGGTTACGGTTTCGGTTCAGGTGCTTCCACCTTCACCACCGTCAACATTGCTGCTAACTTCATCGGTGACATTTTTGGTTTAGGCTCTACCCAAACCACAAGAGGTTGGGAAAGAAACGGTGCTTTGGTCAATTTGATCACCAGCATCCGTTCGAAACCATTCAAGAACGCGATCATTGACTCTTTCACCAGATCTTATTTGCCAAACTTAACCCAAGTTTACGTTGTTATCGCAATCTTCTTCTTTGCCATCTACTTACAAAACTTTAGAATTGAGTTACCAATTAGATCTAACAGAGTTAGACAGACCAGTTCTGTCTACCCAATCAGATTGCTATACACTGGTGTCCTACCATTGCTATTCTCATATGTCGTCTTGTTCTATATCAACATTATTGGTTACGCTATCGTCAACTTGGTTTTCAAGAATGATCCAACCCAAACCGTTGTTAAAGTTCTGGGCCACTACGTTGCTGATGGTTTCAGCTCCAAGTTAATCATTGAATCACCATCAGTTCTATACTACTTATCACCATCTAACTCTCTCTGTGAGTCATTAATCTCACCTTTAAGAACTATCAGTTTTGCTTCAGTCTTGATCGTCACAAGTGCTCTGTTCGCCAACGCCTGGTCGTTGATATCTGGTTCTGCACCAAAGGACATTGCCAACACTTTCAAAGAACAAGGTATCTCCTTATCTGGTCGTAGAGATACTTCAATCTCCAAAGAACTGAAAAGAGTTATCCCAGTTGCCGCTGTTTCTGGTGCTGTTGCATTAGCTCTGCTATCTGTTGTTGGTGAATTGTTCGGTACTAACGGTAGAGGCGCTGCTGTCATCGCTGCTCTTGGTACTGCTTTCAGCTTCCTAGAAATCATTGCCACTGAATTCCAACAAAGTGGTTCTCAAAATTTCGGTCAACTCTTCAGTGCTTTAGGTTAGATATTTGATATATGTCAGAAGAAGAGATGAGCTGCTCATTGATACAAAGGTGGTGGGCAAAGAGTAGAGAGGGGGGGAAAAGTTCTGGTTGGATAGCTCACAAATTGAATTTGGGAGAAGCACAGTCGTGTCGAACTAATCATAACAGAAAAAATGTATTTAATCTGGAAACCTTGTGTCTAATCACTGTCGTCCTCAGAAGCGTCTTCCAGATTCGCTTGTGGATTGTAAAAGTTTTAATAGTAATAATTCTACTTATTATTGTTCAATGTAAACCCTTGAATCTACGCAAATTGTCATTCATTCATTGCATTGAGTCGACCTATACAGTCAGGTATTTCTCCATCACACTGTTGGAAAGTCTGGTGTTACCGCTGCTGTTATAGATAAGAACAAGATTGTATGCAGTCTGTTTCTTCAAATCCTCTTCAGGGTCTAAATCGTCAAACTCAGTAAGCACTCGATCATAAAACCCAACAGCCGTCGTGAAAAGACCAAGCATATGATAGGTCCTTCCTATATTGTAAAGTGCTTCTTGTTGCTCATATCTTCCAAACCTGTCAGAAGTCCTTATCTCAAAGTATTCAACTAAGTATTTCATACCTTGAAGAAGTTCCAAATGACGATTTGAAGACGACCTCTGCATTGATCTGTGAACGTGTGCAAGACCAGCTAATAAGCACACTATCGGCTCCTCCTTGTACGTCTTGTATATTCTGGTAAAATAGACCAAACTAGGAACATAACTTCTGTTGGTGAAAAGCAAACAGGCATAAATGTACATCAAGTAAATGTTGTCTTTGCCCCCCGTATTAATCGTCTTGTTAGCAATCGTTGCCATACCAGGAATCGATTTTCCAAGCTTCAATGCATCATAACCTTTGATTTGACGTAGGAAATATTTTTGATGATTTATGGAGATAAAATTCTCTGTGCACAATTTACCAGATGGTTGAAGGAGTAGAAACAACTTGAGTAGCTTTCTATTAAATTGGTAACTGTTCAACACCGATCTTAATGCTAATAGAGTATCTTTCTGGTTTCTTGACTTGATCGAGATAGAAAGCTTCACTATGTTCATTAACTTTTCACGCAATTTGTTCTGGAAGAAGACATTCACATTCTTAGCATTGTCTATGACGTTATTTGCATCATCCACACTCTCAAACTTTGCAACAGCTAAAGCATACTCCATAAAAAGATCAAACCATTGTTCGTATGACAACCCTTTGAATTCTTCCTTAGAGGTCAAAAGAACTTTCTCTTCCAACTTAGAGGTAAATCCTTCATACAGGTCAGAGATTCTTTCAATCTTCGAGCTCAGATCCATTTGAAGACCTTTAGTCCTGGTGATAATACCTTTGAATTGCCTAGATCTATCTCTTGGAAAAAAATTCTTGACATTGGAGAATATCTCAATCAGTTCAGATGCTAGTTTTATCCATGCACCCACGGCAACAGAATCACCAGCATCCACACCTTGACGCAATCTTTGAAGTCTGTTGTATTTCTCCATCACGTTTTGTCTGATTCTCTCCTCTCTTGCTTCTTTTTCTGCTTCGGTCAGCTTGGAGTCTTGCTTTAAAGGTTTCAGGTTGACAATGAAGGCTTCTTCGGATTTGATCTTCGGTGACTCAGCACCCATCAACTCATTTGCGTCAAGTTCTGAATTCTTCCCTTTAGTGATCCGTTTCAGAAGATTCTGAGATTCATCCACCTCTTCAAGATAGTAGAGCACCTCAACCAACGCTAACTGTATATCGACGTTGTTTGGATCCAGATCCAATGCAGAATTATAATAGTCCTTTGCTTCTTGGTATTTACCAATCTCGGTATAACATCTAGCTAGTGAGTTGAATATCTCTGGTGTATGGAACTCCTCCAGTTTACTCAGTGGCAAGTAAAACTTTACTGCATCACTGAACAGTTGAGCTTCCTCCAACTTGTTTGCAGCTTCATGGAACAAATCAGCAGTTTCTGTTATATCATCATTCAGTAGAAACCCATAATGAATCAAAGCATCATCCACATTATTGAGACTCAATCTCAGTGAGCCTAGTTTTACACGAATATCAATAGGTAATCTGTGTGATTTCGTCTTCAGAATATCAGGCAGTGCTTCAAATTTGCTATTCTCATACCTCCTTTCATCAAACTCTGAGTCATCTGGAGAGTCATCCCAAAAAGTTTCTTCTTCTCTTTCTTGAATCCATCTGGCTATGTGTTTAATAGTCCTGATGGCGATAGCATAATTTTTTTGGTTGAAAAACAATTCTGATAGAATGTTGAGGGAAGACCACCCAAAGATTGGAAATTTTTGGGCCTCAAACCCATCTTCCTCATCAGAGACATCGCCACTTTCGCGTAGTTTATTTCTTTGCTTGGTGTTCTGTTCAAAATTTTTGAGGTATAGCGCAATGGCATCATTCACTCTGTTCAGTTGACTGTAGATTAGAGCAAGCTCTCTCAACACAATCCCCTCACCTGGTTCAAGTTCTTGTATCTTTTGAAGACATTCAGAAGCTCTACCAAGTTGGCCCGTCTCTCTGTACAGAGTTGCACGATCCATCAATATCTCAAATGTCTTCTCACCTGCACTTATCGCTCTACCATAGCAGTATAACGCTTGAGCTGTGTGCCCCAAATCTTTACTGGTGTTGGCAACAAAAGCCCAAAACTCACCATCCAATGGTTTTATATGAGCTGCCAAGAACCATGCGTTACAACTCTTGTTTCTTAGACCCAGCAGAGAGTATATTTCACCCAAACTCTTGTAAGCAGGAAAGTTCTTTGGATCTTTCTTGATGACCTCCAGGTATGCTTTTTCAGCACCGTCATAGTCTTTTTCAACAAACATCATGTTACCGTTGGACAGCAGTAGTCTCACTTCGGGGTCCATCTCCTTATCCGGTCTTATGCTAGTGAACTTTCTCTTTGAGGACTTACGCTTCTTGACCTTGAAGTTATTTGCTTCTCTGACAGCATCCATGAAGTCATCCTCATCCTCGTCCTCAAATGACTCGTTCTCATCATCTGTGAAAGCATCCAGCAGATTTGTATCGTGATCGCTGTATACCTCATCGGAGAGCTGGAGGACTTCGTCCTCATCCTCAAAATCACCTATCATGGCATCAACATCAATATCTTCATACATTGCGTCGTCCTTTGAAAGATTTGCAAGCGCCATCAGCTGCGGATCTGTGACATCCTCAATGTGATTTCTCGCCATTGTGGTCAGCCGGTAGCAACTAGAAATCACAGTTTATTATGGTTCTGGTTTCTTCTCTTGTTTGTTATTATATTCAAAAATATACGTATATTAGAACTTTACGTGTTCCCGGGGGCATGTCCCAAAACGGTAATTTCCGGGAAATTGGTGGCAAGTACAAAAACCATAATACATCAACACTGTATTAGAAGTTATCGATCGATGGACACATCAATTGAGGTTTAAAATGGTGAGTCGCTTGTGTTCGTAGAAACATTCGTCAATTTACTGACGATTTTTGATTTCAAGTTCTCCGGATTTGGTGGTGGCTTCGGGTTTCCTCAAGATCAATTTGGTGGGTTTATGAACATCGCACAGAAGTTCGAGGACTACTTCAGATGCTATCCTGTCGCTATGATGCCTGACAGCGTGAGAAAGGATGACGCTAACTATGGAGGAAAGATCTTCCTACCGCCCAGCGCGTTGAATAGACTCACGATGCTCCATATAAGATATCCGATGCTTTTCGAACTACTGAACGAAGACAAAGGCATAAAGACATTCTCTGGTGTGTTGGAGTTCGTTGCAGAGGAAGGAAGGGTATATCTCCCTCAATGGATGATGGGCACACTTCAGCTACAACCAGGATCCATTATCAAGGTCACTAACCAGGACGTTCCATTGGGAAAGTTTGTGAAAATTGAACCACAGTCTGTCGATTTCTTGGAGATATCAGACCCTAAAGCAGTTCTTGAAAACGTCTTGAGGAAGTTTTCAACCCTCTCAGTCAACGATATCATAGAGATTAACTACAATGACAAGATTTTTGGGATAAAGGTGCTTGAAGTCAAGCCTGAATCCCCATACAATAGTGTATGTGTTGTGGAAACAGATCTTGAGACAGACTTTGCTCCACCTGTTGGATATGTTGAACCAGACTATGCTCAGATGAAGAAAGACAAGATCGAAAAAGCGACATCGAACCCAGCCAGAACGTTGGGAACCATGGCCAAGTCAATAAACTTTGCTGAACTTACACAATCTGCTGGTGAATCACCAACTGTGTTTAAAGGAGAAGGTCAAAAACTTTCAGGTCGTTCCTCAAAGCCCAAGAGTCGCGGATCAAAGCCAGAGAAGGTTGATATCAATCTGTCGGGTCCACCAGCTCCACTCACACTCCCTGATGGACAGCTTTTCTTCGGATTCCCTGCGATCCCAGTAAAAGAGGGTGATGAGGAGGCAAATGCTGCGGAAACCAAGTCCGCCTTTGTCGGTCAAGGTGTATCACTGAGACAGACCAAAAAGAGAAAGGATGGGAAAGCTCATGAGAGTCCCAAGCCAAAAGTTCATAGTCCTGAAGTGATAGAGATTGACTAGTAAATTACAGCTAGCTTGACCAGTCGAATATAATGATTATGTATTGCTTTATATGATCACTTGTATTATCATATCAACCTTTCAATAGGTACTGTTCGAGGCCCTACGTCCTATTCGATCTCGAACTATCAATTCTCAGCGAGGCATCTTGAGAGCTGACTATTCGGGGATAGTATATAAGTACTTATCTTAACTCCAGATGACAAAGTTCGAGAGTAGAATAAAGTTCCAAAACCATTAGTAAAAAGGTCAAATTAAGCTCCCTTCTTCCTTAAAAAATACTCAATATATGTTTCTAGCTTATCTGAACAGCAATATCTCAAAAGAAAAATCTTCAATTTTTACATAAGTAACATTTAGGAGCTCTTATTTTTCAACACAAGTTAGTCCAACTTACCAGAATAGAAATTTCCGAAAGCTCAATTTTCAAGTTTTAGCTTAATGTTTGATGAAGCGTACCATTAGAAAGACAAGAACTGAATCACTTATCTAATTGAACGAAAGTTTCATGATTCATGCATTTATTTGGAGAGAGCTTTGATTCAATTGCGTGATCCTTGAGCTGTAACCAGAACAACTGAGGATTTTATGCGATGAGCATGCATTCGCTGTATTCGACTGCCGATCATACAGATACTTGGTATTAAGCGGTAATAGTCGGCTTTCGGATGAGTCGAGACTTCAGACTGACGCCCTTAGTAATAAATGCCAAATTTTGCATATCACCAACTCTTGAAATCTCAGTAGCAAATCGACGCAATTCTACCAGATTTGAACTCACACAAGACATGCGATATAGCTATTAATCACAATGGTTGCTCCTAGGACTATTCTTAAGTACTTCCTGGCGTTCTCTCAAGAGGAAGGCGCCGGGGCCAACGTTAGAAGATCTATCGGCACCAGTGACCAACGAAACTTCACTCCATTTTTGATGTTGGATCATTTCAACGTGGTTCCACCGGCAGGATTTCCAGATCATGGTCATCACGGCATTCATACGATCACATACATTCTTGATGGGATGATGGCTCATGAAGACTTTACTGGCTCTAAGGGTGTTTTAAGACCAGGAGACTTACAATTTATGACTGCAGGCAAAGCCATAGTGCATGCTGAGATTCCGGTACAGACAGAGGATAACAGAGCATGTGACGGTCTTCAGCTATGGGTGGATCTTCCAAACAATGACAGAAATGTGGACCCTATCTATAGAGACCTGAAGGCTGCTGAAATTCCAGTAGCTGAACCAAACGAAAACATCACTGTCAAGGTTATCAGTGGTGAGGCTTACGGGGTCAAGTCGGTTCATGAATTGGCTCTTACACCTGTACATTATTATCATTACTTTGTCAATCCTGGTGCTGAATTTGCGCAGAAGTTTCCTAGTGATTTTAACGTTTTTATGTATCTGATTGACGGTGATCTGGATGTTTCAGGCGAGAGCTTGGAGAGATACAATGCTGCATTCTTTAACAGAGATGGTGCAGAGGTTGTTGGCAAAGTCCCATCTAAGCAAGAGAAACCATCTGAGTTCGTCATTATCGGTGGACAGGCTTTGGATCAGCCAGTCTTCCAGTATGGTCCCTTTGTTGATTCGTGTAGAGAGAAGATAATGGAAACATTTAGACACTATCGAAGTGGAACTAATGGATTTGAGAGGGCTGTTGGATGGATCTCTTCCATTCGTGATGGTGTCAAGGAGTCAGAAATTGAGAAGAAGGGACTAGAAACTCCTAAGAAATCAACATCAATGAGAGATGAGCTATAGCCAATGATTAACCTATCGTCTTGGTGGATCGAAAGGTGGATGTACGTCCTCATCTGGTCTCTTCAGATGTTTAATAATAGACAGCTTGTGCTTTGTGGTGATTAAGGAGTTCAATCAAGTATGTTGTTCGAATTTGATGAGGAGCAATATAGATAAGATAACTACAATCGGTTGCATATTTTCGAAATGGATGTCTCATACACTCTGAGACACTAAAGCAACCTAGGAACAGCTTAAGCCACGCCAGAAAGGGTATTCCAGCTGAAGCCTGTATGGTAGGCGCAATTCTCTACTTCTTTTTAGTGGTCCTCAAAGTTACTTTTGGTTAAGCTGTAAAAACAATTCTGAAGAGCCGAGACTGTTTACCATCGACTAATCACTAATAGCTAGCAACTGTTTGACTTTGAGGGTGTGAACTTCGAACCCTTAGTCTGTTAGCCTACAGACGTCAAACATAAATTTGTGGAGAAGTGATTACCGAAACGAGCGCTAAACCCGATTTGTTAGTCAGCTCCTTATTTTATTGCAATATTCAATCACAACAAACCAGCGATATTTTGCCCGCTTAAAACAATTTGAATGTGTCAGAAATGCATCTCAGCGAGTATTATCAGATTCATCCCACCCCCCAAAGATCTTGATGTCTATTTAGCTCTGCATTTCCGTCACTTGGCTGAAGAACAATGATAAACGAAAGAGATCAAACAACACAATGAGCTCAGGATTTTTGACGGTCAAGGGCACAAAGATCGTTGACGAAGACGATGTCCCAGTGGTTCTGAAAGGAGCAGCTATCGGTGGTCACTTGAATATGGAGAATTTCATCACTGGCTACTCTGGTCATGAAACTGAACACAAAAAGGTTTTGGAGAAAAGAATCGGAAAGGAAAAATGCGACTTCTTCTTTGACAAGTTCTACGAGTACTTCTGGACGGAATCCGATGCTAGATTTTATGCTCAGGACTTGAAGTTGAATGCTTTGAGAATTCCGTTCAACTACCGACACTTTTTGGATGATGAAGGTGATTTGTTCGAGATAAACCCAAAAGGTTTTGAAAGACTGGATGCCATTGTTGATTCATGCGCCAAATACGGTATTTATACAATCCTGGATTTACACACAACTCCAGGTGGTCAAAATCAGGGATGGCATTGTGATACAGGTATTCACAAATCGTTGTTTTGGGAATTCAAACACTTTCAAGATGCTATTGCTAACTTGTGGGTGAAACTTGCAGAACACTACAAGGATAACGCATGGGTTGCAGGATACAACCCCTTGAACGAGCCTGCCGTCTCTGACCACTCCAAACTGGTGAAGTATTATGAGAGATTGGACAGAGAAATTAGAAGAGTTGACTTAAAACACATCTTGTTCCTGGATGGCAACACATATGCCAAAGACTTCAGCCAATTTCCAGACAAACCATTAAAAAATGCTGTATACAGTATCCATGACTACAGTCTGTTTGGGTTCCCTCATCGTGATGGGAAACTATATCAAGGTACCGAAGAACAAAAGACGAAACTGAAAGATCAGTATAACACCAAGATCAAATTTCATCTGGACAATCAGATTCCTGTCTGGAATGGTGAATTCGGTCCTGTCTATGCCTCAGAAACCCGAAATGATAAGGACATTGAGAAGGTCAACAGGGCAAGATATCAAGTGTTGAAAGACCAATTGGAAGTCTACAAGAGTGGTGATCCTTCTGGTGATGGTGCTCCGATTAGTTGGTCCATATGGTTATATAAGGATGTCGGATTGCAAGGTTTGACATACGTTGATCCAAAGTCAAAGTTTTTCAAATTGTTTGGTGCTTTCATCTTGAAGAAGAAAGAGTTAGGGTTGGATAAATGGGGGCAGGACTTGAAGCCTGAATATAGAGAACTGTACTCCAATCTTGCTGACCATTTTAGAAATCACATACCAGAGAAGTACCACGATGTTCTTTACCCACACCGCTTTGGGATGGATCCAGGTATCGAGACCTACATTGGGCGTGTTACTAGGGAGTTGTTGCTTTCACAATACTTTGAGCATGTCTATGCTGATCTATTCGAAGGACTGAGTTTCCAGGAGTTGGATGAGTTGGCTGCCAGTTACAAATTGGAGAACGTTATCAAGAGAGATGAGCTGAATGAAATATTGAGAAATTATTAAATCTTCAATCTATGATTATCACGCTATTGGGAACAATCGTAGTGAAAACTTAGAGGGGAATAGACTTCTAGTTTTATTCAAATTGCAGGATAGCTTCTATCTTTGGCAGTATATGGTTTATATTTGTTTTTCTCTGATCGAGTGGGATATCTCAGTGTTTCATTATATTATTCGCACTTCACTATAGACCCTGTGAAAGCCAGAAGACTGTTCATCTCAGTAGACAGTTTCAGAGATACTGTATCACCTTCATCGACAGCTTTGTCAAACTACGATTTGTAGTTTGACAGACTCTTGATATGAAATCAATCCCATATGGTCAGTGATAAACCCACTGAACTTCCAAATAGATGGTAGATGGTAGACGGCGTAGCAAAAAAAAAAAAAAAACCTGTACCGATGACTCTGTTAACAATTGATGAGGTTCATATATCTTTATAACTTCAGTCCAGTGTTTAATCCGCACCATTAAGTGGCAACTGAGAGCGATGTGTTCGGTGCTGGTGCCTGAGAGTGGGAAATATACGAACTACCAAAATCAATCAATCGAATATAGTCAGCACAAGAAACACAACTTTTTGGCTAATAATCAGTTATATAATGACTGCTCAAGCTTTGATGATAGGATCCACAATTAGGGTCACTCAATGTATTTAAAACAATACTAATTACTATTGAACGTGAACGTTGCATATATATGGGGATTGTTGCATGCATATGTGGAGATAGATACTACAGATGTACAGTGTCTTTTTTTGTATCCGTTCTTTTTCACAACACCTAATAACTCAAGGCCCCTGCTAGCTTCAGTAGATCTTCAGTATGCTCTGGCTTGTTTAATGGTTCTGTCCTTGTTGGAATATGTCCAGCAGGCATAAAGGGATGCTCCCAATCAGCAATAATGTTAGTGTGTGGCCAGTGACTTGTATTCTTGTATTCTTCAAAGGATTTCTTCTTAGAAGCAAGATCTTCGCTTGTAGCAAATGAGGCTGGTGTATAACAGACATAAGTCACTGTTCTAACTTCTTTTGAATCATCATCCGGTGATTTACCAAAATGAATAGTTCTGGAATCCCATAGTATCAAATCACCTGGTTCAGCATTGACTTTGATCTCTTCGCAACCATTTTCTAGAAACCAATCGAGCTCTTCTCTTGTGAAATTAATACTATCCAAGTTCTTCCACTTGCTTTTATCGCTTTTCTCAATGTACTCGTCAAAAAACTGACGATACAGTTTGTTGGAGTTCTTGTAAACAACCAATCCACCATCTTTAGGGCCACATGAAGCAAGATTCATGATACCTTGGACACACTGGAGACCTTCTCTAAAAGGAGATTGATCAACATGGGGCCAGAATGTGGCCGTTTCTTGGTCCTTCCGGCCTGGGAATGTTATATTAAGTGCATCGAAACTCACCAGTAGCTCATCTGTACCCCATAGCTTTGCAAAATAGCTTCTGATATCAGGGTCTTGTCTGATATCCCACATAAACTTTTCATGAGGAATACTGTGAAGAGTGAAAGTGTTGATGGAAGATGGATCTGGTAAGTTTTCAAACTTCCAAGTGGATGGATCATCGTAATCTAGTGGTGTACCAAAACTTTGTAGATGTGCTCTAGCCCTATCTCTATACGATAGAGCCTTCTCCCTTGGAACAGCACCTTTAATAACAACAAACCCGTCTCTCAGCAAATGATGTCTCCAATCATCTTCAGTATATTGTTTATTTTCAATCTCTGCACCATATTTGTTGATGAATGATGTTTTATCCGTAGCACAAGGATTCGCTGTACCAAGTTTGAGAGTAGGTTGAGCTTTAGTTTGTGTCACTGATGCCATACTGATAGATTTAACGTAGAGCTTGTCTTCGACGTTGAAGTAGGAATATACAGAGGCATTTGTACTTGAATTTTTCACGAAATCATCACTTATATATCACATTGACCATCAACAGCGGTAAGGAGGCTCCATCCCACCGATGACCGATTACCGGCGGCAGCCCTCTCTGTAATAGCATGTAGTGGGCCTGGGAGATGGAGGGACCAGTAATTCAATGAATGATTCTCCGACACTTCAAAGTCCCGATGGATATCGTTCAACTGCTGTTATCCTTTCACTATTGTCTTGGATTATCGACGCAGATTTCCTCATTTGTCAATATTCAAAGTCTTGGTTTGCTGGTAAATCTGTTAATTGGGCGCATTATCGGTCAGATCAAATTGTGATTGGACGTGAGATATACGAGCAATCGTTAAATTATCAGCCAATCAAATTAGTGATTGAAAAGCTGGCTTATAAATTTATTGAGCCTGCTGATTAGGATGTCGGTACTCCGCTACTGATTGTATAATTACGATCTGCATCAATTGGCATGATATGAATTCAGCGGATATTATGGAGAATGCGAAATGAGTGCCCAAATCTGGAAATCCTTTGATTCCGAAGCCAAAGAGATTCAATTCATTGACCTGATCATGCCCGAACTGAACAATAACCACAAAAGATACCGAGAACTAAATGACTACATTGAACTAATCTGGACAGCCAGACAACAAAGAAGATACGGATCAGACAAGATCAAATCATACCAACTAAAAGATTTCCAATATGCAATTACTACATTGCAAAACTCAAGAAAGAGCAGAGAATACTACTACTGAAATGATATAGCGGGGTTTTTAATAGGTATTGCCGCTGCCAAAGCTGTCGAGTCCTATGATGATCGAATCGTTGAGATGATCGGAACTAGCGTAAATGCTTTCCTCCTATAACACTATATACAATACTAAAATAAATGTTTATCAAGCGAAAAAAAAAAAGATAGAAAAAAAAAAAAATATAGGCTCAATATAGGCTATATCTTGGACGCTCGATTATAGCTACTAATATCAATTATTCACATTTTTTGTAGTGGGAAAATCCTGGAAAACCAGTCAATAGACATTAGATATACGTGCTTATCATGTATACCTTTATTCAGTGACTATAAGAAGATTCAAAAAATTCATGCAATTCTCAATCAGGATGAGCTCTGCGTTGATTAAATTTGTAAATTCGCGATAATGATATAAATATCAAACAAAGCTCCACCACCATCCCTATGAGATCCGTAGCGAATGATACCGAGTTCCGATTGCCGGCGGCAGCACTCCCTGTGAAAGCGCGCAATGGGTCTGGAAGATGGGGATCAGCTCAGCGTTGATTATTCCGTCTCGATAATGATATAAATATCAAGCGCGGTACCAATTTCAATTACGGTTACCTAATTGGGGCAAAATTGTGATGGACGGTTAGTTCCCAATTGGGGAAAAATTATGTTGGACGTGAAATCACAGCTTATCGACATGAAGCGGATATCAGTATAACAGCTGCAACTTTTGATTAGCAAAAAGCCTCAGAACAGTCTCCAGATGGCCTTGCGCAAATCTCCGTGCTCGCTAATATTCAGCCCCCAACTTACCAGTTATTACCGTTGTTTTGATCCGGCGACTCTAATCTCACACGGACGCGATGAGCTTCCTATCTGCTTTATCTATCTCCACACAAATCACAAATGTTCATATATAGATGACTAAAGATCTCACTTTGATTTGTTTGTTCATGAAATGATCATCTATCTACTTGAACATACAATGGTTGAAGGGTACAATCGACTTTCAAAGCTCATACCAAAGACACAGACGCCGTTCTTGATCGTTTTGATCCTGACATCGGTCGCAGGATGTGGTACAATGGGTTACGATTCTATGATGATGGCTGGGTTGATCTCTATTGATCAATTCAAGAACTATTTCGACACAAATCCAGTTACTATTGGTCTGTTGAATGCTGGGACTTGGGTTGGTCAATGTGTTACAGTTCCGTTCATGGCTTTGTTCACTGATTATTTTGGTAGAAGAAAGGCAATCTTTCTTTCAACGTTGGTAATCTTCGTCGCTATCGCTATACAAACAGCTTCTCAAAACGTTGGAATGTTTGTTTTCTCCAGATTTTTACTGGGTGGTGGTATTATTATCTCGTGCTCAGCTGGTCCTGTGCTCGTGGCTGAATTAGCTCCAGCCCATATGAGAGGTTGGCTTGTTGGTCTATATTTCACCATGTTTAATGCTGGAGGTATTGTTGCAACTGCTGTTACATACCGGACCTTTGAGATTGAATCAACCTGGGCATGGAGACTTCCATCTGTACTACAGGCAGTTCCTTCTATGATGGTCATAGTTATGTTATTGTTCATCCCTGAATCACCAAGATGGATGATTTTGAAGCACGGTGATATCGAATACGCAAGAGAAGTCATGTCTATATGTGAAAAGGACCCTGAAAAGGTTGAGAACATGTTGAATGAAATTGAATCATCAATCAATTATGAGAAATCACACGCTAACAGTGCATGGAAAGAGCTGTTCTCATTCTCGAGACCAATTGTCAAAAGGATTTTGATTTGTCTTTCATTGGTTTGGATTGTGGAAATGGGTGGTTCAAGTGTTGGTTCTTATTACTTGACAATCTTATTGGAACAAGCTGGTATAACAAGCACAGAAAAGAAGCTGCAAATCAATTTGATCAGCTCTTGTTGGAACTTCACCGTTGCGTTTGTTGCCTCTTTCTTCTTTGATGTGCTAGGTCGTAAAAAACAATCACTCATTGCTCTATCTGGTATGATTGTCTGCTTCATTTGCCTTGGTTTGTTCATCAAGACTTTCTCTCAAGGTGATAATCAACATGGTAAATATGCTACTATCTTTTGGATGTTCTTATTCAATGCATTTTATAGTTTCTGTTACACTCCTCTAACAGATATCTATGTCACTGAGTTATGGCCAACCAGAATTAGGGTTGCTGGTATTTCATTCATAAGATTTTTCGATGGTGGATTCGGTTTGGTTGCTTCGTTTGTTCTTCCAATAGCTATGAGTAGTGTTGGATGGAAGTTTTACATTATTAATGCGTGCTATGATGTGTTATTTATTCCTATCATAATATTTGTGTGGGTTGAAACCAAAAACTTGACTTTGGAAGAGATTTCTCATAAACTGGGCGATGTTAAGATACATGATGTTGAGGTTATCGACGGTTCAGGTTCAAGTGAAGAAGTCGACGAGGTTAACGTACACTTGAAAGAGATTAAATCTGTATCTCAGTAAAGTGATATAAATATATATTGTGCCAAACTGTTTGTAC